>UESW01004685.1:529661-652404 GCA_900491605.1 Calamus simplicifolius | reverse complement strand
AAAAAAATGTGTTCTCATCTAGAAATAAGGTATTAGATCTCTTTTAGAAAAATAAAAAATATCTAATAAATATTTAATTTGATTTTTAGAATGGACTGATTGACAACATACTCTACTACAATGAGTCAATTTGAGTTAGTTTGTAGGTGATAGAGAGTTTCTTTTGCCAAAGACTATTTCAACCCTGCAATGTGATGCCTTTTTTGACTGATTTGTTGAAGTCCTTCATGCGTCGTTTTGTTTGTCAAGCTAAATTGATGTTCAATGAATGTATGCCCGTAACTTTTGAAGGTGAGAAAGAAATTGAGAATATAATAATTATTGCTAATCTATATTTTATTAGCATGCTTTATATAATACTTTTAAGTGCAAAATTGGCATGTCACATAAATTAAATATTTATTGGGCCACACTGGGTTATTATCAGGCCATAATCATTTGAACCTATTAGCTTATTAAATGATTCGATCAAGATTAAGAAGTCAAGTTGCTAACCTTGAACCTAGCACATTTCATAAAATATAGTGGGATTGACCTGATTTATTGTATGAACTCAGATGTGTCCTATTCAAATTTTATGTTGAATTTTTGAATATGGTCCGAAGATAAGGTTAGGATTGCCGATCTTTTTAACTAAGCCTTGCCTAAATGAATGAGCTTGATCAAGTTAATGTCAGGCATGCTTCAGAGACGTGCCTTATCCTTATGCTAATATATAGTTCAAACTAGAATAAGGTAGTGAGCCATCAGATTGAAAATTAAGGCGGAAAGCCGATGAGAGGATTAGAGAGCTTGGAGCTTGTAATTGATACCTTCACAGGATAGATGTGGTGGGAACTTAGCATGATCCATGAATCTGATTTGGATCGGTCAAAAAAAAATATTTTACTTTTTATGTCCCGAATCTGAAATAATAAATCCAATACGACTGTAACCTAACCTAAAGAACCGAGCTCAATCTGACACTGTGGCACCTCGCCTTGGTTGGATCGATTTCGGGTCTGCTAGACCCATACTTTGAATTCTCGACCTAACCTGGGAAGGGAACTTTCCTTCCTCTCTGATCTCCTCCGACTCCCACGCGGGCTTCTCGGGAACCACCGTCCTTCATCGACGACAACCTCTTTCGGCAGCCTTGTCCAGCTCCTTCACCTCTCCTGTACTCGCTTTCTTCGAAGGTATCCAGGCCCGATCTTTCTTTGATTTTCTTTTCCTTTTGTGAGGTGCCTGTGTTTGCTTGTGATTTTGAGAAAGATGTTGGGATTTCTCTGTGCAATGTGATATACATCAAATTTGTGAAGGGAGATGCATAATTTTGATGAATGTGTCATCTTCTCAGGACGAGAGAGTTTGAAGAGTGAATGCATTGTAATAACCCGTCGCAATAGATGGTCCTATTTTTACTACGATCGTTTCCACTAATTAATAAGTGATAACGATAGCCCCTTAAATGTTGAACGCCTGCTTTGATGGGAGCAGGCGGTGGAAGGGATTTAAGGAATCTCTTTAAATAGAGATCCCTTCTAAGGCTTTCAATAACACAATTATCGAAAGAAAAAAAAAAAGCGGAGGCATTGGGTCCCTGATCAAGAGCATATCCTAAGGGCATACACCATCAGAGTGCGATGGCTCATTGATTGGAAGCACTCAATCAAGGTTCCTCAGAAGAAGATCAAGATCCATCGAGAGGAGGAAGATCAAGATCCATCGAGAGGAGGAAGATCAAGATCCATCGAGAAGAAGATCAAGATCCATAGAGAGGAGGAAGATCAAGATCCATCGAGAGGAAGATCGAGATCCTGATTTAGATCTTCTAGAGGAAGATCGAAAGCAATGGCTGGAGGTAATAAAAAAGATCCTAACTATTAACTCTATGCAATATTGTGTAGATTGTTAATAGTTTTCTTACAGTTGGTATCAGAGCTTTATATCTCTGCCTTTTTTTTTATTGTGAGTGTTTCCATCATTGGAGACTTGATTATTTTATTATTCGTAGGCTTTTTGGTCTCTATTTCTCTCACATAGGGATAATCCAAGGGAGGCTACTGGTAGTACCCTGGATTATTTGATCCAACGAGTGTGTGGTAGGGATAATAGGGACGCACCAAAGGGAGGCTATTGGTAGTACCTTGGTGCATTTTACCTAACTACCTACATATCGGGAGAGTTAATAGATCGCCATGAAGTTTGTTTGCGGTTTTTTTTTCTTTTTTAATCCTACATTTATGGTTCCGATTTTTGCTTTGGTTCTTCATTTTGATTTATTGTTTCAAATTTTGAGCAGCCAAATTTATAGCTTGATATTAGAAAACATTGCCTGTTTGGAAATATTTTGTTCAAAAGGAAAGAATTCCGTGCATTTTCGGTTTTGTCGCGTCATGGATTTTTCTTGGCCGCTCTCAGGTTCACATCCACAGTGGCCATTTTTTCCTCTGTTGTTCCATTTTTTTTTTCTTGGCCATCCTGATTTCTTCCGTCAGGTTTCAGTTTTTGCTCACGAGCAGAGCGATAACGTAAGAGAAAAAAGTGGCTTTCATAACCACATGCGGTGACCTATTAAGAGAGAAAACGTCTGTTGCGGTTTCGATTTTCTCGCCTATGGGTCTTTCGGTTTTCTCAAGAGATTTAAAATTAAATTGATTGGTTTTATCATTTATTTCTTAAGTTTAAAATTTTTGAATTAAAATACACTCCTGAGTCTCTATGCCTACGGTGTTTTTCATAGACTGGCCCGAGGGAATAATGAGCTACGGCCGGACGTGTGTTAATTAACAAAATTTTTTTTAAGATGATAATTTTAAAATTTATTAAATAGATAATTGAAATGTTGTCTTCTATTTTGCATACTAGATTTATTCTATGCATGAATTTGGTGGTAGTGTGAAAATCATAGTGCAAATCCTTTCAAGGTCTGATTGGTCAATTGGTGTCTAGAAAAGTAAAAGATTGTGGTTACTTAATTGGTTCCGTTGACTGACCTAAGGAAAGCAACGGGGGACCCCACTTCTCTTTCACTGGCTGGCCAATTTGATTAACTCAGATCTTGATTTGGAAATGTTACGTTGATTAAGATCACTACCTAATAATCATGCTAAATTGATTAATCTGTATGCATATAATGGAATTCAAATGTCATGTGATCAATATGATTTTGATTAATTAAGGAGTAGCCACAGCATCTTTGATTAATCAAAATTATATATTGAGTTGCAAAGATCACATAAGGTTAGATGACATTAATTGTGACTAATTATATTAATGTAATGAATCTTATCCCATAGGAATTTTTATTGCACTAATATAATTAATTAGGATGCGATAACAAATTATTTTCTTAATTACCCATGGAATTAAGAAAGAATATAATTTGTTAGTCACATCATTAAGTTAATGAGTCTATTTGAGTATAATAACTTAGCCCACAGGTAGTTATTGTATGTTATTGATTCATGTTATTGCATGTTTACATTGGTAAGACATGACATCAAGTTATATGCCTCAAATTAGTTACATGAACATCATTTTTTTTATGCAGCTATTTTGCTTGTTAATATTTCTGATATGAAATGTGATGTTCCCGATTTAAGTGGTGATAATTATAAATTATGGAAGGAGAGAATTCTTCTTCAATTAGGGTGCATGGATATTGACTATGCTATCAGGAAGGATGAATCACATTCGGTTATATCTACTAGCACTCAGGCTGAGATTGCTGCGTATGAACGATGGGAGCGATCCAATCGCCTCAGTATGATGTTCATACGTACTAAGATTTCTGCTAGTATACTGGTTCAATTCCTAAGTGCAAAAATGTCAAGGAATTTTGAAGGCTATTGATGATAATTTGAGTCTTTAGATAAGGCACTGGCTAGCACCCTAATGATAAAATTATCATCAATGAAGCTCACTACGGTTGGAGGTGTGCGTGAGCACATCATGAAGATGAGGGACATTGCGGCTCAGTTGAAATCCCTAGAGGTTGAGATGTCAGAATCCTTCTTGGTGCACTTTATTTTAAGCTCACTCCCACAGCAGTATAGTCCCTTCAAAATATCTTACAACACACATAAGGACAAATGGTCAATTAATGAACTTCTGACCATGTGTGTTCAAGAGGAAGGGAGGCTGATTTTAGAAATGAGAAAGTGCACATTTAGTCACTCAGAGAAAGACTAAAGCTCCAAAGCCAAACACAAAGGAAAGGGTAAAGTATCCATCCATACAGAAGAAGGAGTCCAAGTGCTTCTTTTGCAAGAAGAAAGGGCATATAAAGAAAGATTGTCTCAAATTCAAAGCTTGGCTTGACAAGAAAGGTACTCTAACCTCATTCGTATGTCATGAATCCAATTTGGTTATATGTCATAACACATGGTGGATTGATTCTGGTTCTACAATCCATGTTTCAAATACCTTGCAGGGTTTTCTAAATCAAAGGAAACCATTGGGAAGTGAACAAAGCATCTATTCAGGAAACAAGATGAGTTCACATGTGGAAGCAATTGGGACGTGCAGACTTATTTTACACTTTGGTTTTGTTTTAGATTTGAAAAGACATTTTATATTCAAGTTTCTCTAGAAATTTGATTTCAGTGTCAAGGCTTATACCAGCAGGATACTCCTTTAATTTTAATAAAAGCTCTGTTGATTTATTTTATAAATCTAAGCTTATTGGGAATGGTACATTGTCCGACAATCTTTTCCAAATTAATTTGGAAAATAATACCACCTATAATGTGATGCACGCCCAAACTAGTATGAAAAGATGTGTTATGAATGAGAATTCCTCTATTTTGTGGCATCGGAGATTAGGTCATATCTCCATTGAGAGAATTAAAAGATTAGTAAAAGATGGAGTACTTGATACTCTTGATTTTACTGATTTTGGCACTTGTGTGAACTGCATAAAGGGAAAGCAAATCAACAAGTCCAAGAAAGATGCCAAGAGAAGTTCGGAAATACTGGAGATCATACATACGATATCTGTAGCCCAGATATGGACTCGTATGGTCAGAGATACTTCATCTCATTTATTGATGACTATTCACGATATATGTATCTCTACCTGCTTCATAATAAGAACGAAGCATTAGATGCCTTTAAGGTATTTAAGAGAAACAATGCGGCAAGCAAATTAAAATCGTGAGGTCAGATAGAGGTAGAGAATATTATGGTAGATACACTGAGAATGGACAAGCACCTGATCCGTTTGCTTGGTTTCTTGAAGAAAATGGAAGTGTTGCACAATACACCATGCCAGGGTCTCCTGACCAAAACGGTGTAGCTGAAAGGAGAAACCGACATTATTGGACATGGTAAGGAGCATGATTGTCAGCTCTAACCTACCTAAATCCTTGTGGACTGAAGCTCTTAAAAATGCTGCGTATATATTAAATCGGGTTCCAACCAAGGCTATTTCCAAAATGCCATTTGAGTTATTTAAAGGTTGGAAACCAAGTTTGCAACATATACGTGTTTGGGGATGCCCATCTGAAGTAAGAGTTTATAATCCACAAGAAAAGAAACTAGACCAAGGACTATTAGTGGATATTTTATTGGATATGCTGAGAAGTCCAAGGGTTATAGATTTTATTGTCCATCTCACAGCACGAGGATTGTGGAATCAAGAAATGCAAAATTTCTTGAGAATGACTTGATCAGTGGGAGTGATCAATCTCAGTATTTGGCTTCTTCTGAGAAAGATCATTCAGATATTCCAGCTTCCACTTCAAGTGAGGGATTGGTTGTTATTTATAGCACTCCTCAAACTCAAATAAGTGCTCAACAACCAGTCATTGAGATTTCACAAGCTGATGGTAATCTAGAAGATCATCAACAATCAGTTGTGCAAGATACTCCTCAAGAGGTCATTGATACAACATTAAGAAGATCAACTAGAATAAAGAAATCAAAATTCCTGGTGATTATATTGTGTATCTACATGAATCTGACTATAACATTGGAGCCGAAAATGATCCTGAAACATTTTCACAAGCCATGAGTTCTAAGGAATCAAACTTGTGGTACAACGCCATGAAGGACGAGATGGAATCTATGGCATCTAATCGAGTCTGGGATCTTGTTGAGTTGCCTGATGGTGTAAAAGCCATTGGATGTAGATGGATCTTTAAAATAAAGAAAGACTCACAAGGCAACATTGAGAGATATAAAGCAAGACTCGTTGCCAAAGGATTCACTCAGAGGGAAGGAATCGACTACACGGAGACATTTTCTCCTGTATCCAAGAAAGATTCTCTTCGAATAATTATGGCATTGGTAGCTCATTTTGATTTTGAGTTACATCAAATGGATGTGAAAACTGCATTCCTTAATGGTGATCTAGAGGAAGAGGTTTACATGAAACAGCCTGAAGGATTTTCCTCTGGTGATGGTGAGCATTTGGTTTGCAAGCTTAAGAAATCCATATATGGATTGAAACAACCCTTGAAGAGAACATCATGGATCAATGTATATACCAGAAGGTTAGTGGGAACAAAATTTATTTCTTGGTCCTATATGTGGATGACATTCTACTTGCAACCAATGATAAAGGGTTGCTATATGAGGTGAAACAATTTCTCTCCAAAAATTTTGATATGAAAGATATGAGTGAGGCATCTTATGTCATTGGCATTAAGATCCATAAAGAAAGATCTCGAGGCATTTTAGGATTGTCTCAAGAAACTTACATCAATAAAGTCTTGGAGAGATTTCAAATGAAAAATTGTTCACCAAGTGTTGCACCTATAGTGAAGGGTGACAAGTTCGCTTTGAATCAGTGCCCTAAAAATGAACTTGAACAGGAACAGATGCACAACATTCCATATGCTTCAGCTGTCGAAGCCTAATGTATGCTCAGGTTTGCACAAGACCTGACATTGCATTTGCAGTAGGAATGTTGGGAAGATATCAGAGTAATCCAGATTTAGACCTCTGGAGAGCTGCTAAAAAGGTCATGAGGTATCTTCAAGGGACCAAGGACTACATGCTCATGTATAGACGAACTGATCATTTGGAGATAGAGGGCTACTCAGATTCAACTTTGCTGGCTGTGTTGATTCTCGAAAATCAACATCAGGATTTATATTTATGTTAGCTGGTGGAGCCATATCATGGAGGAGTGCAAAGCAGACTTTGACTGCTACCTCTACTATGGAAGCGGAGTTTGTTGCTTGTTTTGAGGCTACATCGCAAGGTGTATGGTTGAAGAGTTTCATCTCAGGGCTTAGAATTGTTGACTCTATTGCTAGGCCAATTAAACTGTACTGTGACAATTCAGCTGCTGTATTTTTGGCTAAAAACCATAAGAGTGGTAGTCGAAGTAAACATATCGACATTAAGTATTTAGCCATAAGAGAACGTGTTAAAGAAAACAAAGTGGTCATAGAACACGTTAGCACTGAATTGATGATAGCTGATCCTTTGACTAAAGGCATGCCAATTAAGAATTTAAGGATCATGTGATAAGAATGGGAGTTAGTTCCATGATATAATTGTATGGATAACAATTTGTACAAAGAAACTCTTAGTTCAATTATTTGTTTATTTCTCATTCAGGTGTATACATTATTTGACTTTTGAGAAATGACAAACTTTTTTTTGGACTCTGAATAAACATATGGTTTATTCATGATGTTATGTCGTCACATTTGGAATAGTGGTAAAGAAATTGAATGCATTGTAATACATAGAAGATAATACTCAATTATAGAGGACCTATCGCTATGATTCATGTATTTAGTTTCTTGTTCAGTGTTGATAAAATATACAGACCAAGTGGAAGAATGCAATAACCCATCGCAATAGATGGTCCTATTTTTATTACGATCATTTTCACTAATAATAAGTGATAACGATAGCCCCTTAAATGTTGAACGCCTACTTTGATGGGAGCAGGCGGTGGAAGGGATTTGAGGAATCTCTTTAAATAGAGATCCCTTCTAAGGCTTTCAATAACACAATGTTATCGAAAGAAAAACAAAAAATAAGCGGAGGCATTAGGTCCCTAATCAAGAGCATATCCTGAGGGTATACACCATCAGAGTGCGATGGCTCATTGATTGGAAGCACTCAATCAAGGTTCCTCTAGAAGAAGATCAAGATCCATCGAGAGGAGAAGATCAAGATCCATCGAGAGGAAGATCAAGATCCATCGAGAGAGGAAGATCAAGATCCATCGAGAGGAGGAAGATCAAGATCCATCGAGAAGAAGATCAAGATCCATAGAGAGGAGAAAGATCAAGATCCATCGAGAGGAAGATCGAGATCATGATTCAGATCTTCTAGAGGTAGATCGAAAGCAATGGCTGGAGGTAATAAAAAAGATCCTAACTATTAACTCTATGCAATATTGTGTAGATTGTTAATAGTTTTCTTACATGCATTTCCAGTGTTGTTTGTGTTTTTAGAATCTCAGTTACGATGATCATGATTCGTAGGATGATGATTTTTTGGTCCAATTTTTTCCATCCTCATTTAAATGTTATGCTTGAATGGGGTAATTTGTTGTCATTTAGGATCGTTTATGGTACAAACCATTGATCATCAATTAACCTAAGAATCTACCAGTCGGGAAGTGTTTTGTCTTGCAAATTTTTTTTTTTTTGAGTAATTATAAGAAGGCTTCTGTTTTCTTGTTGCTAGCGACAAGTTTAAATTTTGGTTGCGCTTGAATGCTCGCTTTGGAAGGCCGATGAATTGTTGGGGGCTACATTAGCCGTTGCTTCCTTTCTACCGATCATTAATTTAACATCTCTATAGGATTGGCTTCGATGGATCATGGTATGATCTGTCAAAATTTTCATATTGTTACTACTGGCCATCGACCTGACGTAAACCCTCCAAATTTTTGTTGGATTCCTAGCGGAGTTAGCACCAGACAAAATGGAGATCCTGCCATGAAACTTAGAACATGAGTTTGTGGATAGAATACCTAATTTATTGGATTTGTAGCGTATGCTATTCAGAAGACATGTTCCATCTATTTGGGCGTGCTTATTTTTTGGAAAAACACTTACATGTTTGTGGGAAAGCGAGGGAGGAAAACCAGAAACTTCACAAATTTATTGCTTATAAACTCAATGCGGAGATAGGTGCATGAATAATAAACAAAGAAAGGGAATTAGGCTCTTGAAATATATGGATCTTTTGAAGGGCCATTGTTGTTGATTAATCTTGGAGAAATGGGTGAAAGTGATTTTCGCCCTTAAGTTCTACATTGGAGGTTGGGCTTACTCATCCTACATTACTTGTTTCCATTTAGAAAGGATATTTGTATATAAACTGGATTTCACATGATAAATTAGATCATTTGCTGAAATTCTTTAAAATTCTGTCATGAATTTCAAAAGCTCAGTGTCAGTGAGAATCATTTTTTCTTTGATGCAGTCCAATATGGCTACCCTTAGAAATATGAAAATCAAGACAACGACTTGCAAATGCATCCTTAAGGAGCTTCATTACCTGTGCATACCAAACACATTAATCAACATTACTAGCAATCCATCTAGTGGTAATATATCCATATTACCATTCAGAATTGCTGGCAATGCACCAAACGCAACCTAAAGGTTTTTGAGTGAGACAAAGAAAAGGAGTGAGAATAATCTTTCCTGAAGTTGATTTATGTATTTTCACGGTTCCAACCATATAAGAAAACATGTATTCCTTATGTATGCATCTTTTAATGTAGGTAATAGATGGTACGTTTGATGGTTCTACCTAGTTGATAATATCTAGGTTTCCAAATACTAAACAAGATTCCCTTTGTGTCGGTCTTGATTTTACCTAAGCATGAACCAAGACTCAAATGTTGCCAATGATGCACTTCATATCGCATGCATTGATTAATAGCTTGCAAACCAAATGTATGCCAAAGATCCATGCATTTGTATTAACAATGAAGTTTAGTGAAAGATCATAGCAAGCTTAAGATTGTCACAGCTCTTGCAAAAGAAAGAAGGCTTTCAATGAAGTGAATGTTCATGAATATCTCTTGGAGTTTCCAATAGTGCCTAATTCTTGTAAGTATTTATTGCTTGTGTCTTTTGGTGTGATATATCCTATTAATGTAAGGGATGCAAAGGGCACTACTTACTACATGCCTCTATGTCTTTGTATGGAATCATTTTTTATGTTAGAGAACAACAAATGAAATATAGGATATTGAGTGTTTTCTTCACCTATCCTCTTATCCTCTCTAGCTCCATATCCACTACGAAGGGATACAAGTGTTTCTACGCTCTACTGCCCCTAATGTAGTGTTATTAGAGCTAGTTAGTCCAGTGATGGCAAATGGACAACTGACTATCCCTTATCTTGCCAATAATAATTTTGAAAATTGAACTATCTTAATGAAGGCATTGCTTGGCTCCTAAAATATTTGGGATTTGATGAAGGGCCACATCAAGTTGTGGGGTGAAGCAGTGTTATACCAAGCTCGAAAGAGATATTTTATGGTCTTATAGTATGAGGTTAGTTGAGGCCACCTTTGAGAAGTTTGTGGGTAGCATCATGTCCAAGCAAGTTTGGGACATCCTCAAAAATGCCTTCAAAGGTGTTGAGAAAGTGAAGGAAGATTACCTCTGAGGCCTTTGAGGCAAATTTGAAGTCCTACATATGTAATAGTTCGAGTCCATTTTGGATTACTTCATAACTATTATCAATTAATTGAGGAGAAATGTGAGACATTGAATGGCACAAAAGTCATGGAAAAAATTCTATGCTTGTTGGATGCCATGCAGTCTCATTCATGCTAGAGTCATGTTTAACATTCAACAACAAATGCACACATTAATAAGGTATTTTGGTATTTTGGAAAGCTGTTTTTGAAGAAAATTCTTTTGGAAGCACAGAGCCTTTAGAAGTTGCTAGATTTCTCATCACATTTATTTTGTTGTTGGATGTGGATATTATAAGGTTCAATGGGTATTAATAAAAAAATGGAAAAGTCAAAGACTCCACCATTGATTTATTTAAAATTTAGAAGATCAATATACATAAAAAATGAAGTTTGAGAGTTAAGAAGAAAAAAAAAAGAAGGAAGAAGGCTGAGAACAAGAAAGAAGGAAACAAGTCAAGAACTACGTACGAGAAGCCTCATCTTACTTCTCCACTAACTATATGTTTAATAATATGCATTTGATAACATTGTAACCACTTAAGACCAGTAATATATTCTAGCAATAGATTTTCTTGCTTTTCCTTAGCAAATATCACTCACTTATCTATTTGAAGAAGTTTGAGATTATTTAATTAAAAAAAGAAGGTATTAAATATTGAAGAGTAACTCAGAGTTCTGATTTAAAATAGGTTGAGAATAATTTTAGTTTCTATGGATGATTGATTGCACAAAAGACAGTTAGGTAGTGTTTGAAATAGGGGATAAGAGGGGATATCCAATTCCTAAAAGCCATAACTATAAGGGATAGCAGAGAATAAAGTTAACCAAAGGATAATCTATGGTTAACCATGGGATATCCCCTTAATTTATTCCCTAGAAAATGTAAGAATAGCTGGTTATCTCTCCAAATAAGAGTAAAAAAGTTATCCTATGGATTTACCTTTTTGCATTTGATATGATCAATGGGAGCCAAGGGATATCCCTAGGGATAGCCAGGAGATAAACTCTATCCCGTACATTATCCATGAATAATATTTTTCCTATCAAACATTACCTTAACGACTTTTGCAAAAAAAATGTGTTCTTATCCAGGAATAGGATGCTAGCTATCTTTTGGAAAAAATGAAAAATATCTTATAAGTGTTTAATTTGATCTTTAGAATGGATTGTTTGGCAAAATACCATGCTACAGTGAATCAATTCGAGTTAGTTTGTAGGTAGCAGAGAGCATCTTCCGCCAAAGACTATTCCAATTTGGCGAATCGGTGCCTTTTTTGACTCATTTGCTTAAGCTTTTACATGTGTCTCTTTTGCGGGTCAAGCTAAATTAATGCTTTAGGTAGTGTTTGAAATAGAAGATAAGAGAGGGAATATCCAGGGGATGTCCCCTCTTATTCCCAAAAGCCATAACTATAAGGGATAGCCATGGGTTATCCCCTCAATTTATTCCCTAGAAAATGCAGGAATAGCTAGTTATCCCTTCAAATTAAGAGTAAAAAAAAATTATCCTATGAATTTACCTTTTTGCATTTGATATGATCAATGGGATAGCCAAGGGATATCCTAAGGATAGCCAGGGGGTAAACTCTATCCCGTACACTTATCCATGGATAATATTTTTCCTATCAAACACTAATATTATCTATGGATAAGTGTACGGGATAGAGTTTGTCCCCTGGCTATCCTAGGGATATCCCTTGCTATCCCATTGATCATATCAAATGCAAAAAGGTAACTTTTTTTCTCTTAATTTGGAGGGATAACTAGCTATTCCTGTATTTTCTAGGGAATAAATTGAGGGGATAACCATGGTTAACCATGGTTAACCATGGATTATCCCTTTGGTTAACTTTATTCTGAGCTATCCCTTAGGTAGTGTTTGATAGAAAAATATTATCCATGGATAAGTGTACGGGATAGAGTTTACCCCTGGCTATCCCTAGGGATATTCCTTGGCTATCCCATTAATCTATCAAATGCAAAAAGGTAAATCCATAGGATAACTTTTTTTTTACTCTTAATTTGGAGGGATAACCAGCTATTCCGGCATTTTCTAGGAATAAATTGAGGGGATAACCCATGCATGGTTAACCATGGATTATCCCTTGGTTAACTTTATTCCTAGCTATCCCTTATAGTTATGGCTTTTGGGAATAAGAAGGGATATCAAGGGATATTCCCTCTATTCCCTATTTCAAACACTACCTTATAGTTATGGCTTTTGGGATAAGAAGGGATATCCAGGGGATATCCCCTTTTATCCCCTATTTCAAACACTACCTAAGGTAGTGTTTGAAATAGGGGATATTTAGGTAGTGTTTGAAATAGAGGATAAGAGGGGATATCCTCTTGATATCTCCTCTTATTCCCAAAAGCCATAATACAAGGGATAGTTGGGAATAAAGTTAACCAAAGAGATAGTCTATGGTTAACCATGGTTAATCATGGAATATCCCCTCAATTTATTCCCTAGAAAATGCAGGAATAGCTGGTTATCCATCCAAATAAGAGTAAAAAAATGTTATCCTATGGATTTACCTTTTGCATTTGATATGATCAATGGGATAGTTAAGGAATATCCCTAGGAATAGCCAAGGATAAACTCTATCTCGTACACTTATCATGGATAATATTTTTCTATCAAACGCTACCTAAGTGATTGTATATATATATATATATATAGCCTTAGCATGTGAGAAAGAAATCAAAGAATATAAACTGCTAATCCACATTTTATTAGCATGCTTTATAATAGTTTTAAGTGTAAAATTGACATGTTACATAAATAAAATATTTATTGGGTGGTGCTGCGTTATTAAATCATAATCATTTCAACCAACTAGTAGTTGTAAGAACTCAGATGTGGCCTATTCAAATCTTATGTTGGATTTTTGAATCCGGTCAAAGAGCTTGATCAAGTTAATGTCAGGCATGCTTCAGAGACATGCCTCCTCCGGATGCTAATATTTAGTTCAAACTAGGATAAGGTGACGGACCATCAAGTTGAAGATTAAGGTGGAGAGCCAATGAGGGATTAGGCAGCTTGGAGCTTATAATGGATATCTTCACAAGATAGATGTGGTAGAAACCTGACATGATCCATGAACCTGATTCAAACTGATCCAAAAAATGAATTTTACTTTTTGCATCTGGAACTTGAAACGGCAAATCTTATTTCTATTAGTGCCTAAACATTGTATGATTTTATGTCTATCTGCATTTAAAGTAATAAATGAGTAAAAGAAAAAAAGAAACACTTAATTGGTCATTAATAAATTACATAAAAAAGACAAAACATACCTTGAATTTTTTTTATAAAAAGGCTTAGCCAATCCAAAATGTTCAATGGGTTGATCCTAAACTGATTATTTAGAGTTAGGGTTTAGCTTCAATAATCTAAATTTAAAGTGACTCAAAAATGTTTCAATTAGCCTAACGTAATTGCCTTTTCTACCACAAGATGAAGAATGCACTCCTGACCAACAAGAAGTTGCATGACTAAAAAAAACTGCAAATAATACTGTGCATAAAGTTGCCAAGACTTTAATAATATAAATCACTCAAAAAGAGATCTATCAATCACATCTTCGCAACTTCATTACTAATACTCTAGTTCGTGAAGGGTGCATACCTCCAAATAAAAAGAAAAAAAAAAAAAAAAAACTATGTGCTACCGTGAGTTTTATCTGTTCTCCTAGAAAACGTTAACATGAACTTTCTTGAACGGATCTTTGCCAGGCAATACTTGGAAAGTATCTTTACTGGACCATGTACCTAATTTTATTTTTACTTTTCCAGTATCTTTACCAGACCATGTACCTAATTTTATTTTTACTTTTCCTTGCTAATGTAAGCCATCAATTGTAGTTTTTCTTCCATAATGTTTGTGCTTGCTCCATTCGAAGGACTTCATGCTTATCCAACTTGTATTATAGCAAAATTTCTCAACTCTAAAATGTTTTATATGTTGAGCCATTTTGGCTTCAGGTAGAAATTGATTTTTCTTGAGCTCTTAAATGCGTGACTTCATAAGTTACCGCACATTCATTTTTTTTTTCCTATTTTTCTGTCAATATTTATATGTTTAACTTCATTCATTCTCTTTAGCTTTTCTGTTTCTCTATCTTTTGCTTGCATAAATTCTTGTCTTTTTTAAGTTTTCTTTATTATTTTCTTTTCCTTTTCCTCTTCATCATACTCTTTTTTTTTTCTTCTTTATATATCATCCTCAATTTTTTAGCTTCAATTAACTTTTCACTATTAATTTCTAATAAAATCTATTAACCATTATTCTATTAGCAATTCTTGATTCTTGTGATCAAAATATATAAGTTCAAGATTTTTGCATAACTAACTTAAAAAGTTTTAAGGTTCATTTGATTTGGCATCATAATCAAAATAGAAATCATAATCAAATTTCACTGGAATAGAAAGCAAAATCGCTCATTTCGCCTCCTATTTAATTCACATAGGAATTGAAACCATAATTAGAAGCTTAGTAGGACAATATTTTAGATAGGAAAGCCAAAAATACATGAAAAATTATAGAGGATATCTGCAAAATAAAATTTATTATGAGAAAAAAATAATTTTGTAAAAAATACCAACTAGATCTTATCATAACTCAATATATAGAATCTAATAAGAAGTATTAAAGTAATATTAGTACAAGAACCGGCTCATCTCTAGCCATAATATGCATGGTTGAAGAACTTGGGAAGGGAGGGAGCATTGGTGAGAAGTAGGAAGAAGGATGTCAATAAAGAAGAGAGCAGGAGGAGAATAAAGTTAGGATACAGTTGGCTAGAATATATTTATAATCTTAGGTATGAGTTTAGGATTTCAAATATCCTAATATATTATTTAGATTTCAAATTGAGTCAAAATTTGATTCTAATTCCATCCAAACAAATGCTTGGAATCAGATGATTTCAATTCTGATTCTAGAAGACTATTCTCACAAACCAAATAAATCCTTAGATCTTCAACATGTTTCCACATTTCTTATTAGATGGTTCCTTGAAATATTTTCAAATCTTTCTCTTCCTTTCTTTTGTGAAATTTTTGGAACATAGAACTTTCAAGATTCCCAATGGCATTTGTAACTAACATATGCTTATAGATATGTGCTTACTTGATTGTTCAAAATTTATAGTTTGAATACACCAATTCTTTTATGAGAAAAGCATATGTATCTCTCTCTCTCTCTCTCTATATATATATATATATATATATATATATATATATATATATATATATATATATATATATATATATATATATATATATTTTTTTTACCCCCTTAAATTCACCTCCAACGTTGGAAAAAAAATTACTCCTCCTTGAAACTACTCTTAACTTCTCCTTTACTATAATTCACCTGATTTGACCTACATGCACATGACTTGCCCTGAGGCATAGAAAAAACCAATTGGCCTATAAAAAAAAAATAAAAAGGCATGTTCATAAGAATAACACTAGGGCAAGATGGGACTGAAAACACCAATCTTCATCCTCATTAAAAAAAAAATCCTCATTTTGTTTCTGTAAACAAATTTTTTTTTTTCCATTTCCTTCTTATCCTTATCCTACCCCTAATAACATATATAAATTTTTAATAAAATTTATATAAATAATTTTATAGATATAAAAATATTTTGTAGTATTTAAGTATAGAGCCTATGGGGTGGAAATAGGGCGAGATGAGATTGAAAACATATTCATAGAAATGACAAATAAGACAAGATGAGATTGAAAGCATCAATATTTATTTTTATTAAAAAAGATTTTTATTTTATTTTTGTAAACAAAATTTTTTTTCTCATCTTCATTTCCTTGCTATCCTGTCTTTAATAATATATATAATTATTTAATAAAATTTATAAAAATAATTTTAGAGATATAAAAATATTTTATATTATTTAAATATAAAGTTTATGAGATGGAAACAGAGCGAGATGAGATAAAAATACATTTATTTTTATTTTTGTTTCATTTTCGTTGATAGGGACAAAAATAATTTTTGCATTCATTTTTTCCCCATAAAAGATAAGAAATTTGTGTCTCGAATTTTCTATCTCCGTCTCCAATGGGTTGAACTGAGCACAGATGGCCAACAGTGGAGCATAGAAAATAATGCCTCATGGAACGCACAGAAAAGATCTGCTCGAATTGAACATGCATGACCCACAGTGGAACACAAAAAAAGCCCTCCTGGAACACAAAAAGAATGGCTTTATGTCTTGAGTATGCAGTGCAAGGCTTGTTCCCCTTGAAATCTGATATTTATAACTTTGGAGTACTACGATTATGAAACATCCCAAAATCTCTTAGACTTCGCAAACACAAAGATGATAACATTGTCATTTCCCCAAGTTCCACATATTGTTGACTAATTAAGTAGTAATTTACTATGAAATAAAGAATACCAAATGCTCATTTGAGCACGTTCCTCCAACATCTTGTTGTGCATTTGTTGTAGGCATGGCAACCACGAAGTGGAGGAAATTGGAGCTGATGGATCTATCAGTAAGGGATTCTCATTCAACGCATGAAGCATTAATTAAGATGCAGACATGTTAGGCTTCTGTGCATTCAAGACCTTGCAGCTGATAGGCCAACTATATATGTCATCTATAGTTCTATTGCTAGGGAGTCATGAGTCTAGTATTTAATATTTATACCAAAACAACCCAACTTTTTACGACAGGAGAAAAGCTGCAGTGATTTTGACTCAGCGATGAATATCTTTTGAAGCTTTTACCCATAATGATGTGACAATCACCATGAGTGTGAGAAGGTAAATGTTGTCCATCGTTTGCTGTGTATAAATAACTATTGCGATCGACTTGTATCGTTCATAGCTTAATTTGAAAATTGAACTTAAAAAGCTTCAGTGAGTTACAAGGCGAGCGTCAATAAATGTCCTTATAATGAGTGCTCACACCACAATGATTCCTTGGGCTTGAATGTCACTCAAGTTGTCAATGGATGGACCGGCCCAAAATTGACCCAAAATCATAAATAACGGTGCCTGAGCCCAATTTATTCTTGGTCCCCCCCCCCCCCCCCCATTGATCATAGAGAAAAGTTTTTGTACATATTGCTTCGATACAGAATGGCCTGCATCGAGCACGATAATTTATCCATCAATGGACTCACGCATCTGCAATGCAGGATTCATGGGCGTGCCCTTCGGTGTGGATCCATGCATAAACGAATCAGCACATTCCATACTATACATACAAATCAGGTAAAAAGCTCAAAGTATTAGGTGGCTAGGCGGATTATCAAATGCAATTCATAGTTACTCTTTTGCTATTCCGCTACCAACACAAATCCCCTCCGCTAAAAGATTCTCAGCACGAGCTTAGATACCCTTAGCAAACACTTCCTTTGGACACTTAGATACCCTTGGCACACATAAAACCCCTCAACGGACACTTAAATACTCTATGCACATGCTTAGATACACTGGGCATGCACTTGATTATTGAAATGAACACAGTAAATCCGCAGTACAACACAGAAAACCTCATCTCTGGCTCCTCTTATCTAAAATAAGCTGAACACAGTAAACACATTGTGGAACACAGTAAACCTGCCTTGAACGAAGTTATTCTGGCCTCTCCTGTCCAATTTGAGTTCGATGCAGTAAACCCCCAGGGGAACACAGTAAACCTCCCATGGAATGTAGTTATCTCTGAACCCCTTGTATCCAATTTGAGTAGAACACAATAAACCCGCATTGGAACAGAGTAAAACTCCCATGATGCATGGTTATCTTTGGACTCCCCTTCTATCCAATTTGAACTGAACACAGTAAAGCTGCATTGGAGTAGAGTAGACTTCTTGTCGTACACAAATATAACTGGCCAGCTTTTGTCCAATTTAAACTGAACTGTTGGGTAATGGATCAAAATAGGTCTTGAATACTCTAATGGACCTTGAAAGCTCATTACCTCATTATGTGTGTGAATGAAAAATTGCGGGGATATTTAGTTCCACATCGAAAAAATCAAGAAAGGAAGGTTCACTTGTATGGAAACTACTTCCTTGAAGCTTAAGTTCCTTAGGTTCACCATAAGTGAAGAGTTTGTGCATGTGCGAAGGGCGCAATGGGTACTTTGTAGGCGCACTTTGCACTTCGCATCGTCGCGAGGAGCTTGAGGGGCTTTAAAATTTTTCTAGATCATGAGGATCCGACGGTGGAGACTGATCGGATCAAGATAAGGGACTGAGATCAATTGATCGTTGATTGATTGGATGAAGGGTCGAGATGCGGTGATCAAATCACGATCGCGATCGCGATCCAACGGCTCACACCCATCGGTTGACCGGTCAACAGGACCGTTGGTGATAAGGCGATCCTCTGATCCTACGGTTGGTGATAAGGTGTCGCTCCGATCAAGCCATTGTGATAAATCAACGGTTCAATCGTGACAAGATGTATCATAGCCGCGCTATGACTTATCCGATCGTAGAATTACCTTATCTAATCGGAGAAATTACCTTTCACATTATGAAAAGGCTTATTCGATCGCCTGATCTGAAGATCACGATATTAATAGGCATATTAAGGGTGATAAGCCTTTAGCCCTCACATCCTTTGATCAAATCCGATCAAAGAATTCAAATTAAATTAAATTCGTAGGGTTGCTTCCAAGGGGCACCTAAAAACCTATAAATAGGACCCTAGACCCTTTCATTTCATTCATTCCAACCATTCCGAATTGAGTTCAATCCGAATCAATTCTATTCTTCTCCTCTCTTAGGCATGATATTTTTCTAAGGGTAGTATAGCAATAGTGCATTAAAAAGAGAGTAGCATTCTTGGTTCGATATTTTTGGTGAATTGTAGTGCTGCTTTTATCAAAAGAAGACTATTGTATCCTGAGAGACAATCGCCATACTGACCGTAAGCACCATTGCGGGACGAAATTGTCTTAAGGACATAGAGTGTAACTCTAGCCTCAGTCTGATCAATTATGTAGCCACCGTCTGCCACCACCAACAAACATAATAAACCGTTAGGGGAACACAATAAACCTCCCTTGGAACATTGTCAAGCCATGACAGAACATAGTAAACCCTTAGTGGAACACAGTTATCGCTGGCCTCTCCTGTCCAATTTGAATAGAACATAGTATATATACATTTATGTAACTCCTGTGGAACAAAGTTATCTTTGGCGAACATAGTTATCTTTGGCTCCCTTCTGTCCAATTTGAACTAAACATAACAAAACCCCAACGGAACATAGTAAACATCCTCTAGAGCACGCTGATCTTTAGCCCCCTCCTATTCAATTTGACTGAACAGACTAAAGCTCTCACGTGACATAGTTGTCTATGGTCTTGCTTCTATTCAATTTGAACTAAATACTGTAACCCCTACCTGTACACAGGAAACCTTTTTGTAATAAGAGCTTTCAATGAATAAAGATCTTTTCTTTTTTGATTGCCCATGTTTTGAGCCAAATATCTTTTGCTTTATCATTTTCTTGGAGCATCTTAGCTACTTAGGCCTCATAAGGAGAACCCTTAGCTTTCTCGGCCCTGCCGAGGTATACAGAACTCGATCGACCATGCCGAGGTTCGAAAAAAGTTTTACTTGGCCCTAAAATGGTTAGTAGAACTCCGATCGGCTATGCCAAGGTTTGAAAAAAAATTTACTTGGTCTTGCCAAGGTTCGTAGAACTCCAATCGGTCATGTCGAGTTTGAAGGAAGTTTTACTTGGCCCTGCCAAGGTTCATAGAACTCCGATTGGCAATACCAAGATTTGGAGGAAGTTTTACTTGGCCCTGCCAAGGTTAGTAGAACTCCGATCGGTTGTGCCGAGATTCGAAGAAATTTTACTTGGCCTTGCCAAGGTCGGTAGAACTCCTATCGGCCATGACGAGATTCGAAGAAAGTTTTACTTGGCCCTACTAAGGTTCGTACAACTTCGATCGGCCATGCCGAGGTTCGAAAAAATTTTACTTGGCCCTGCCAAGGTTCGTAGAACTCCGATCGGCCATGCCAAGGTTCAAAGAAAGTTTTACTTGGCCATGCCAAGGTTCGTAGAACTTTGATCGGCTATGTTGAGGTTCTAAGAAATTTTACTTAGCCTTGCCAAGGTTCGTAGAACTCCGATCGGCCATGCCGAGGTTCAAAGAAATTTTGCTTGGCCTTGCCAAGGTTCGTAGAACTCCGATCGGCCATGCCAAGATTCGGAGGAAGTTTTACTTGGCTTTGCTAAGGTTCGTAGAACTTCGATCGACTATGCCGAAGTTTGGAGAAATTTTTACTTGGCCCTATCAAAGTACGAAGAACTTCGATCGGCCATGCTAAGGTTTGAAGAAATTTACTTAGCCTTGCCAAGGTTCGTAGAACTCCGATCGGCCATGCCAATGTTCGAAGGAAGTTTTACTTGGCCTGTCAAGGTTCGTAGAACTCCGATCGACCATGCTGAGGTTCAGAGGAAGTTTTACTTGGCCCTGCCAAGGTTAGTAGAACTCCGATCGGCCATGCCAAGGTTCAGAGAAATTTTACTTGGCCCTGCCAAGGTCCGTAGAACTTTGATCGGCCATGCTAAGGTTCAGAGGAAGTTTTACTTGGCCCTGCCAACGTCCGTAGAACTCCGATCGGCCATGCCGAGGTTCGAAGAAAGTTTTACTTGGCTCTACCAAGGTTTGTAGAACTCCGATCGGCCATGCCGAGGTTCAAAAAAAATTTTGCTTGGCCCTGCGAAGGTTCATAGAACTCCGATCAGTCGTGCTAAGATTTGAAGGAATTTTACTTGGCTCTACTAAGGTACGGAGAACTTCGATTGGCCATGCCGAGATTCAAAGAAATTTTACTTGGCCTTGCCAAGGTTCGTAGAACTTCGATTGGCCATGACACCTAGAGCTTGGTATGATAGACTTAGTAAATTTCTGATTAAAAATGATTTTTCTCGAGGTAATATTGATAAAACCCTATTTTTAGAAAGAAAGAAAATGATTTATTAGTGGTACAGATTTATGTTGATGACATAGTATTTGGTGCTACTAACAATCTTCTTTGTCAAGATTTTGCTAATCTAATACAAGAAGAATTTGAAATGAGCATGATGAGAGAACTGAATTTCTTCTCTGGAGAGAGAAAATTTTTATTAACCAAACAAAATGCACAAAGAAAATTCTTAAGAAGTTTGGTATGAAATTTGTTAAACCTCTTGGTATACCAATGAGTCCTTCATGCAAACTCGACAAGGATGAAGATAGTAAGAAAGTTGTTCAAAGCTTTATAGAGGTATAATTGGTTCTCTACTTTATTTAACAGCAAGTAGACTAGATATCATATTTGTTGCATGCTTATGTGGTAGATATCAATCCGATCCTAGAGAATCTCACTTAATTGCTGTAAATTTTTTTTTCTTCAGATATCTAAGTGAAACTAAAAATGTAGGATTATGGTACTCTAGAGACTCATCATTTGATTTGATTGTATATTCTGATTATGATTTTGTTGGTCATAAACTAGATAAGAAAAGCACGAGTGGTGCATGCCAATTCTTAGGCAGTAATTTAATCTTTTGGTTTAGTAAAAAGCAAAATTCAGTTGCATTATCAACTGCTGAAGCTAAATATATTGTAGTTGAAAGTTGCTGTGCTTAAATCCTTTGGATTAAGTGATAACTTGAAGATTATAACATCACACTTGATAGAATTCCAAT
The DNA here is from genome assembly GCA_900491605.1 of Calamus simplicifolius. Classification (NCBI taxonomy): domain Eukaryota; kingdom Viridiplantae; phylum Streptophyta; class Magnoliopsida; order Arecales; family Arecaceae; genus Calamus; species Calamus simplicifolius. The sequence goes on along the minus strand of UESW01004685.1, from coordinate 630,088 downwards.
TAGATGTGACAACATTAGTGCAATAAATTTGACCAAAAATCCAATTCAACATTCAAGAACTAAACATATAGAAGTTAGACATCATTTTATTAGAGAACATATTTCTAACAATGATGTTTGTCTTGATTATGTATGTACCGAAGAACAATTAGCTGATATATTTATAAAACCTTTGAGTGAAGAGAGATTTTGTTATCTTAGAGGAGAATTAGGTGTTTGTGATCCATTAGAATAGATTTGAAACTCTTAAGAATGATTATCTAGAATTCAATCCATTTTCTTGAAAACTTTCTTATGATTCTATGAAAAATCATCTGGATGTTTGAATTCCTTGATCCCTCATATTTTAAGGAAAAAATATCTAGAGTTTTATGCTTGGCTTGACAAGTTTCAAATTTTTGAAACTCTTACTTTTTACTGAAACTGTCGTGGAGCCGACTCCACTGGAGTTGGAATCGACTCGAGAGTTTACAACTCTCTATCTGCTCATTAGAGCCGACTCTAGCTACTATGGGAGCCAACTCTATTTCAAGCGCTGACTATTCTATTGATGCGGAGCTGACTCCATGCTTTGCAGGAGCCGACTCTAAGTGGTCTCGAGTCAATATTTCTAGGGTTGAGTCGACTCTTTTCCAAAATAAGTCGTCTCCAAATCTTTCCAAACTCCCTTCCATTCCTCTCAAACTTCCAAATATCTTTGATTTTAACCTTCATTGATATCTAATGGCACCCAAACACCGCTTTTCTACCCTTGGAACCTCCGTCACCGCTAGGAGGAGGTCCTTGCATCGTCCGGCGAGGCAACCTTCTCCGTGCAAGCTATCGACTTCTTCTACCTCCACTCCATATGTCATTCCAACTCCACCCTTACCTCATATTGATTTCTTAGATAGAAAAGCAATTACAACCGAGAGAAAGGTAGACTTTCACTTTCTTGACTTGGAGGGTTTTGATATTGGAAAGCTTTGAGAATATGGGTTGGGAAAAAGTGTGTTCATTGGATGTTCCTACATACCCAGCCCTTGTCTGAGAATTTTATTGTAATGTAGGAAGAGAAGATGGTGCTTTGGTCAGTTACATGAGAGGAACTAAAGTCCGCATAACTTTAGAGATTTTGGGAAATTTCTTGGAAATGCCTATTGATGGTATGACTGCTACTCATCCCTCTGATAGAAGTGATGCTTTGTCAAGGATGTTAGGAAGAGAAGTGAATGAACTTATAAGAAGTTTTAGCCAACAAACTGAGCTTAGAGTTGAGGCTGTTATATAACATTTGCAGTAGGATCTTGTTTCGAAAACTAAAAAATTTGAGTATATTTTTGATAGAGATGTAGCTATTATGGAATGTGTACTGACTAGACAACCCATAAATTTGGCAAGAATGATGATTGGTTATATGGCAGAGGCTGGCATAAAGAAGAGATCTAGGGGTAGACATTTTAGATAATGAGCCACTGAAGAAGTTAAGATATACTGATTACTACAATGTCTTCACCCCACACTGCATGGGTTTTAGAAAAATTAATGGACTATGGCAAAGGAGGAGATCCAGTGACATGCCAGAGCCAGTCAGAGGAGCCAAAGCTGATGATAATGACGATGATATTGAGGAGGTCCCCAGGCCTTCGGCACCTGCACCTGGACCATCTGCTTCTGGACCATCTTTTCCACCACCAGAATCGAGTTCAGCATCAGCACCACCACCGACAGTATCTATAGGATCTTTCTCTGCTTTTTTTGTCGAGCAAGTTGAGCAATTCAAAGTGTTAATCAATGCTACACTTGCGAGCAAGAGCAAAGGATAAATGAAAACTTTCAGGATCAACTTTTTGGCATAAGGCAGCTAGTTTACATTTTGGAGGAGAAGGTAGAGAAGATTGAAAAATCAATCAATACCTTGGTTGACAGTTTGAAAACAGAATTGCAAGATATTTTTGATAAAATTAGAGGTATTGGTGATGATTCAGACACCTACTCCAAGTGTAATGCAGAGCATCAAGGCAAGATTGATGTAGCTGCTTCCAAAGTTAAACTATTATTGAATGAATTTTTGAAGACTCAGAAGGATGGAATGGGATAGATTTTAGAAGAATTGAAAAAGCTTTTGAGGTTTTGAAGTGAAGGTTCCCTTCCTCTCCTGCTGATCCTGGCAATCCAAGCCAATCCAACAACTCTATGCATTTTACCTTAATTTACTTTCAGAATCTCATAGTTGTATTAGAAATCCTAGCTTGTACTTAGGATTTTATTGAAAAATATGTTGTTGTTTTATATTTGACTTTACTTAGCTTATACTTTACTTGACTTGTACTAAATGAAAATGTATGAATATTTTATGACTTAATGAAATCTCTTTGATATCTTTTGGAAATGATTGTATTCTGTGATGTTTGAGTCTAATTTGGTTGATTTGAATCTCATACTGAGCTAGGTCTACCCTATGCTTTCTTAACTTTTTTGTTGATGACAAAAAAGGGGGAGAGTTGTATATGCATATTGACTTTAAATAGTTTGCACATATATAAGGGGAGCTATCTTACTCAAGGGGAGCTTATTTGAATTATTTGAATTGGTTATTTGAATTATTTGAATTGTTAATTTGAATTGAGATTTAAATAGTATGAATCATTGGATAAACATTTTGAATTCTTAGCAAATATACTTGAAATGAAGTAATTGTTCAAGATGATTATGTTGAAATTTTAATTACTATAGTTTTGATTAAAAAGTTATTTAAATTGAAGTTTAAAATTTTAAATGTATATGCATATGCTCAGTGTTTTTGTCATCATAAAAAGGAAGAGATTGTTGACCCAATTATTGATTTTGATGAATAACAAAAACCACATGAGTATATTCCTTATGTTACTAATGATTTTGATTAAGTGTTTCAAAAATTTAAATGTTTAATTAATCAAAATCCAAAAAAAATTGAGTTGGACCAGATGTCTAGTGTTAAGTGTCAAGTTTTAGTATTTAGAGCCAACTCTAGAAGTATTAGAGCCGACTCCGAAACGTATCGAAATAGTTTGGCACTTTCGGCATGGATTAGAATTGACTCCTGCAGAGATTAGAGCCAACTCTAATAGAAAGACAAAAAGTCCTCATTCTACATTAAATTAGAGCCGACTCCTACAGAGATTAGAGCCGACTCTAATGGTTATACAGAGACGGTGTTTTCGAGGCTCAAATAGAGCCGGCTCCCGCATTCGCTAGAGTCAACTCCAGCATGTGAAGGTGTCGATCCCTCGAAAAGCCAGAGCTGATTCTGCGATGAGCAAAAGTTTTCATTTTGAACATCCTGAGTTAGAGCCGACTCCAAGTTGGTTAGAGGCGACTCTAACCTATCAGGGGTGAATTTCAGAGCTGTCAGAAACAACTCCAAAGACCGACATTTCTCCAATGGATTTCAATGGCTCTTTCCTCTTTCATGCTAAACTCATCCTCAAGCATTTACAACGATTAGTTTTCATCTAAAAGAGGATTTAGAGAAGATTATAAAAGAGGGCCAAGGAACCACTTGAAAAGAAGAACACAAGAGAGAAAATCAAAAGAAAAAAGATCACATTCGAAATCCCTTATGTTCGAAACTGAGTTTAGAGAAATTCAAAGTATTTGAAAGTCAATCTTGAAGGATTTTCATCAAATACAAAGAGAAGAAGAGAGCCCTAGTTCTTCCAAAGCCTCTACATCAATAAATCTTCCAAAGCTTCAAGACTAACTTGAGAAGGATCATTTCTGAGGAAAAGAAGAAAATCCCAACTTCAAAAATCTTCTAATCAGGCTCTTCTATTTCTATCTTGATTATATTGTTTTATTTTCTCATTTGAGGAGCTTTATCTATTGTAACCTTACTCTTATTACATTTGGTTATTGATTCAATCAGGAGATTGAATCAGGGAAGACAGTTAAGCCTTGTGCAAGCTAGGAATCTTATGATAGATTTTGTACTAGTGAACCTGTGAAAACCGGCTGGGTTCGTTGTGATCCCGTTGTTAAAACAACAAGTTTGAGTTGTGAGCTTGTAAAACAACTTTGCTGTAATTAGAGTGAATATAGTGTGGGCCCAAGAGTTTCTTGGAAGTGGATGTAGGTGTAGCTAACACCGAACCACTATAAATTTCTTGTGTTTGTCGTGCTTGTCTCTCTTTCTCTTGACTCTATTCTTTATACTCTGTTTTACATTCTTAGCACTATTCTCATTGCATTCTTTCTTGTGCATCACTTAGAGAAATAGTTTTTTAAGTGTTAAAATTTTTAAGAACCCAATTCACCCTCCCTTCTTGGGTTGCCATATGGGCCAACACTCTGGATATTTGAGTGGCGCATGAGTCGCATGCTCGAATGAGGTCGTTAGAGTCCTTCTTTATGGTTGGCTAATAATACCCCTAGTGCAGTACTTTGTGACAGAGAGCTCGGCCACCCAAGTGGTTGCCGTAGATGCTTTCGTGGACTTCTCGCAGAGCATAATCAGCTTCTTAAAGGTCGAAGGCACTTGATCAGTGGCATAAAGAAGGAGCTCTTGTAAAGTTGACCTTTGTGCAAGACGTAGTGGGACGTCTGCATCTTTAACTTTCTCGCCTCCTTTCTATCTACAGGAAGTGATCTGTCTCTAAGGTAGGCTAGGATAGGGTTGATCCACGATGGCTCGGCCTCGACTTGCATCACGTAGTTGGCGTCTGCTATACTAGACTTCTTAAGGACCTCTAGGTGGAACTACCATTCTAGGTCCATGGAGTCAGTGGTGGCCAATTTGGAGAGAAGCTTGACATGAGCATTCTCAGTCTTCAGAACCTGAATGATTTCAAGTTTAAAGAAGCTGGATAATAGGTTACGTACCTTTTGTATATACCAAATTATGTTCAGCTTCCAAGCTTCAAATTCTCCTTGCACATGATTGGTGACAAGCTGGGAATCGGTGTAGACATCCAACATCTTGATTTTCCATGGGAGATTCGGAGTCCAGCGAGCAGAGCTTTATATTCAACCTTATTATTGGAGACCAAGAAGGTGAAACGGATGCCATACTCGAGATCATGACTCCTTCTGGGCTTGTGAGAACCAAACCCGCACTGGAGCCAGTTATACTGGAGGATCTGTCTACGTGAAGTAGCCACTAGGCCTTGATCGCTCCTTGCTAAGGGATTTCCACTGTTGACCCATCCTTTGGGATTGTGCACTCGAGCAGAAAGTCCGCCAGAACTTGTGCCTTGATGGTAGGATGAGGCTGATACCGAATGTCGTGTTCGCCTAGCTCCACAGCCCACCTCGCCATTCTCCTTGATACTTCTGGACGGTGAAGAAGCATTTTGATCAGTTGGTCGGTTAAGACTGCTACGGCATGCACTTGGAAGTATGGGTGCATCTTCCGCACAGATGTCACCAATGCTAGCACCATCTTTTCGATCCGAGTGTATCTAGTTTTGGCATCCTGAAGTAATTTGCTAATGTAATAAATAGGCTTTTGTATCTTGTTCTCCTCCTGAACCAGCACGGAGTTGATGGCATTCTTTGAGATGGTCATGTACAGATTCAGAAGTTCTCCGAGCTTCGGACTGCTGAGTAGAGGAGGTGAGCTGAGGTACCTTTTAAGATCTTTGAAGGACTTCTGGCATTGGGGAGTCCATTGGAAAGTTTTGGCCAAGTGAAGTGCCTTGAAGAAGGGAAGGCACTTCTCGGCGAATCGGGCAACAAAGCTGTTAAGAGTCACTATTCTCCTAGTGAGGTACTGTACCTCCTTGATCGACCTTGGTGGCACCATCTCCTAAAGAGCCTAAATCTTTTGGGGGTTCGCCTCGATGCCCCGCTGGAAGACCATGAAGCCTAAGAACTTTCTAGAATTCACTCCGAAAGCGCATTTGGTCGGATTCAACTTCATCTGGTATCTTTTGAGAGTAACGAAGCTCTCTGTGAGGTTGGATATGTGCTGGGATGCTTCCTTGCTTTTTACTAGCATGTCATTGACGTAGACCTCCATGTTTTGGCCTATTTGCTCTTTGAAGACCATGTTGACAAGCCTCTCATAGGTTGCTTTGGCGTTCTTCAACCCGAACGACATAACTCGGTAGCAGTATATACCTCTATCAATGATGAAGGCTATCTTTTCTTCAACCTCGGGTGGCATCCGAATCTGATTATAGCCTGAGTAGGCGTCCATGAACGTCAGCATCTGATGTCCCGAGGTTGCATCCACCAGCTGGACGATCCTCGGTAAGGGGAAGCTATGACAAGCCTTGTTGAGGTCCATGAAGTCGATGCAGATTCTTCACTTGTCATTCGCCTTCTTCACTATGATGACATTCGTCAGCCAGCTGGGATAGTTTACCTCCTAATAAGTCTATTTATTATCCCAATTTAACCATTAAAATAAATATTAATTAATTTAAATTTATTAAGAATTGATACTTTTATGAAGTTTTTAGAAAAGAAGCCTATAGATGGAAAGAGTTCAATTTTTGGAGTCCAACGATGCAGATGGCACTCAAATCAGGACTCGATTTGCCAAAAAAGAAAGAAAGATATGATTTCGCATGATTTCTGATGCAAACTAAGGCAGGAGGAAGCCCTAGATAAGCTCTATAAAAGGAGGACCTCAGGCAGAGGGAGGAGTTTCTACAAAGCTCTTTTAATTTTTTTTAAGATTATTATATTTAGGCCTGGGAGAGGAAAATTATGAAGGGAATGCTGGTGACAGCAATGCGTGGCTAGATTCCTTCAACTTGGGATGACGATGAAGCATATAATCAGGTTCTATCTTTCTTTTGTTCATGATTTCTATGCAATAAAAATATGCTCTTCTTTCATATATCTTTTGATTTATTTTTTTGATCGAGGTTTTGATCTGGTATACACGAACTGTAACCTCTATCGATGTACCATAATCTCAGGATACGGTACGTGCCTAAAAGAGACAGATCGTAGTATGGTAGTTTAGACCTCTAACTTTACAAATAATTAGATAGTTTATACTATAAGAGGACATGCCATGATCTTCTGATACGGTATGTGCGTGACAAGAGATAAATTATTCTAACCTTGAATTTGCAACAATTATTGCTAGTGCAACATAAAGAAAAGAAGATAAAACCTATTTGCATGGTGGATTCGGATTCCTAAGTTGCTTCTCCTACTGTTTTAATTTTATTAATTAATTAGTTGTTATATTTTAATAACCGCTATTCTTAATATAATCCTCGATAGATAAATTTTCTTTTTTTCATGAAATAATTTCTTGATCCCCGAGGATACGATTTCGATTAACCACTAGCTATATAGTGAGTAGGTTTTATTTTTGACCGCCAACGACAGCGATCAAATTTTGGCACCGTTGTCGGGGATCCAGGCATGATTAGCTCACAAAAAAAAATAAAATTTTTCTCTTAATTTTGTTCTTATTTTTGATTTTTTTATTGTTTTATTATTATTTGTGCTTCTATATAAAAAAAAAAGTAAAAAAAAATTATTTTTTGTTGAATAGTTATTGCTCTCTTTAGCTTATTACTTTTTTTTAGTTACCTTAATTATTAGATTTTCTTATTTTCTTTTTAACATAAAAAAATTACTTTCCTTCTTGTCACAAATCCACTTTTAACCTAATTAACTTTTTCTTTAATTAACTTACCTTAAAGAACCTAAAAGAAAACCCTAAGATACTTTCCATAAAATATAATTAATTTAAAATAATAAATAATAATAATAATAAATAAATAAACAAAAATAAAATATAATAAAATAATATTTTATTTCTATTCTTAGATTGACTTAGGTAAATTTATTTTATGCAAAACTCAAAATTTTTTCATTGACATCTCATAATTTATTAGAAAATTAGAAACTTAATCACAAAAATCTTTTTTAAAAAAGTAATTAGATTAATTTTGTTTGATAATTTCAAGAGCTAGACATCTGTTTGTTGCACATCATTTTCATAATTAACTTTAAGGGCACAAACCCTTAATCGGGATAAGGTGGGGATTTGATCACCCTTCCTTGGCCCACAAACCATATCCTTCATTTTGCATTAACCTAAGCCTTTAACTCTAAAATTAACTAGACGTCAGCCCCTAAGAAAGGAACTCGAGCTCAATAGGATAAGACACTCGAAAGAGTTGGACTAGGTCAGGATTGACTGCTTAACTGATATCTAGAAAAGGAAAGGAAAGTGGTTACTTAATTGGTTCCGTTCGCTTACCTAGTAAGCGACGGGAGGACTCCCACTAACCTTATCCTTAATTGGCTAGTTGATCAGTTAATTTTGACTTGGAGAGCTCCATGGTAGTCTTGGAAGTTAGGAGCTATCTAGATCTAGGTTAAACCTACGGTAGAGAATCTAATCTTTGTTAACTTGATTGCTAATATTATTAAACCCTAACTAAATTATTCTTCATTGCTCTTAGTTCTAGGAATCTTTTAAGATATTTTCTTTAGAATCTTCTTCTTTCTCTTCTATTACATTAGTAAAAAAAAAAAAACTGAATTACTGTTTGCTTTAGAGTGTATTGGTAGGGTATATGCTTGGTCGCCAATCGTTACAACCGAACCTCATACCCTTAAATCCTGAAATAGAGAGAACTTGTAGAGCAAACAGAGCATGCATTATGGATCTTAATCAAGAAAATAATCCACCACGTCAATTGAAGGAGTACTTCACTCCTTCACAATATACATATTCACCATGCATATAAGTACCCCCAGTAGAGGCTATCCAATATGAAATTAAGTCCAATGTAATCCAAATGTTATCAGGGATTTACAAATAAGATCTCTATAAACACTTAGATGAATTCTTGAAAATTTGCTCAACTGTCAAGATTCAAAATTTCTTCGATGAGGCACTTAGGCTTAAGTTATTCCCTTTCTCCCTAAAAGATAGAGCCAAATATTGGTTAAATTCACTAGACACTATAATTTCAACTTGGGACCAACTTTAGAGGGAATTTCTTAAGAAATACTTTCCTATAGGAAAAACGAATCTAATCAGAAAAGCCATAACCAGTTTTTTTCAGTTAGAGAGAGAAATATTTCATGAAACATGGGAGAGATTAAAAGAATTAACTAGAAAATGTTTGCACCATCCAATCCTAAATGACAGTTAGTTCAATATTTTTATGATGAATTGTGAGAAAGGCATCGACAAATTGTGGATGCCTCATGTGGAGGAACATTTATGTTAAAAAATAAACATGAGGCATGGCAGCTTTTTGAAACTCTAAGTGAAAATTCCTGGTACCACATGTCTACTGCCCGTAAAGATCCTCCCACAGAATCTAAGAGAGGTGGAATATATAACATATGCCAGTCTATAGACATCTATATCAAAATTGAGGAACTATCCCAAAAACTTGATCGAATTCTACAAGTTGGAAATACCTCTTCCTCATCTACTCAATTACATAAGGTTTGTATAATATGTTCGAGTCCGACCCATTCTATAGGTGAATGTCCAGCCCTATACCAATTTTCTGAGCTTGTTCAAGAGCAAGCCCACCAAGTCCAAACCCGAATGGCTCCTAGATCAGAAAATGATTGATATTCGAATACTTACAATCATAGCTAGCGAAATCACCCAAATTTTTCATGGAAATCCCAACCTATCATTAGTCCAACATCAATTAGGCCTAACCATTAGGAGACCCAATTCAAAAGCATGTCGTATCCCAATATCCAAGTGCTCCTTAGCCTCCACCAAATAATTATGATCCTACTTTCGAAGAGGTGTTACAAGCATTGAAAGGGCTAGAAATGAATACTCAACTCCTTCACTCACACACACAATCCATTGCAAAACTAGAAAACCGAGATAGGTCAACTAGCCATAGCATTCAGTGAAAGAGAATAGGGTAAGCTACCGAGTCAGCCCGAAGCTAACCCTATGAACCTAAACATCCAAGGATCAAAACAAGGAGCCCAGATTAACCAACTAGATGTCATTCATACATTAAGATCTGAAAAACAAATAGAAACCAGGGGGTACATATAAAGAAGAAGAATTAAAAGTCCCACCACTTGAACAACTTATTGAGTAGGGTCAGCCCAAAACACCTGAAGCATCAAAGTCTAACGTAATGCCCAACCCACTAGCTAAGCCCATGTCAGAAGGAGATAAACCAAAAATTAGGGTTGAAGCACCAATCCCAAATAGACTTAAGTCCAATCGAAATTCAGCCCAATTCGATAAGATTTTGGATGTCTTTAAGCAAGTTAAAGTGAACATCCCTTTACTGGACATGATCCAACAGATCCCAGCCTATGCCAAATTTCTTAAGGATCTATGTTCCAAAAAGAAGTCCATCAATGTGCCCAAGAGAGCCTTTTTGGCAGCCAGTGTGAGCTCTTACCTATCAAACCACATGCCAGTGAAATAAAAAAATCTAGGGTCACCCACTATTTCATGCATTATAGGGAATACTCTCATAAATAGGGCTTTATTAGACTTAGGGGCAAGTGTTAATATATTGTCATATTGTGTATATGAGCAACTAGGGTTGAAAGAACTAAAGCCTACGGAAATGACCCTACAACTAGAGGATCACTCTTTGAAAGTACCCAAGGAAATAGTAGAGAATGTATTGATCAAAGTTGATGACTTGATCTACCCGGTAGACTTTATGATTTTAGAAACTAAATCGGTGATAAACCCAAAGAGCCACATCCCAGTGATTTTAGGTAGGCCATTTTTGGCCACAGCTAATGCCCTAATTAATTGCCAAAATGGATTAATGAAACTTTCCTTTGGAAATATGTTAATTGATCTTAATATTTTTAATCTTACTAATACACATCAAACTAGCGACTCAAATTATGTTCAGGATACTATTTATGATCCAATTGACCTTAATGATGAAGAGCTTGACCTAGAAATCTGCATAAACCAAGATGGGGAGCAAATTAATGAGGTTGCTATAATTAATGAAAAATCAAGATGGAAACTTCCAATTGAACCACTAGAGAAAGTACCTGAACCATTACCCAAACCATCAATAAAGGAAGCACCAAAATTAGAACTGAAACCACTTCTCAAGCATCTCAACTTTGCATACCTAGGTCCATCAGAAATCCTGCCTGTGATTATTTCAACCGACTTAGACTCTCACAAGAAGAGAAACTATTGAATGAGAATAAAGAAGCGTTAGGATGGATCATGACTAACATAAAAGGGATTAGCCCCTCGATCATTCAACATAGGATTCACTTAAGGAAGAAAACCGAGTCTATAAGAGAACCCTAAAGAAAACTTAAACCAACTATGAAGGATGTAGTAAGAAAAAAGATCATCAAATTCCTTGACAATGGTAAGTAAAGTGAGCCATGATGTCTAGTTGAATTTTTGGGAGGCAATCTAAAATTTTATTTTCTGACCTTTATTTTAGTGATTCTTATTTTTAGGAATAAGAGACTACTCCGTATGGTCACTCCTAACATTACACGAGGCATATATCGTCCAGGTGGTATTTCTCCTTATTTTATTCTTTCTTACTTCATTGAGGACAATTGAAATTAAGTTGGAAGATAAGAGAAACCTTTTTAAAAATATTTTGAAAACACATTGGCATTTTTAAAAAAAATTTAAAATTTTTATAAATCATGTGCTATGAAAGAAATTCTTGAGTAAACTTGACTAGGAATAGGTAATAGAGTTAGAAAATATTGGCTAATTACTGTAGAGAGCCATGGAGTAGACTAGCTGGTCAGACTTTTAGTAACATACTTAGGTCATCTAAAGTCTATTAGCACTTTCATTGCACATGCATACTGACGAGGTAAATTAGGTATTACTAAAAATTGGTAATTGATATACACCCCAATAAGAGAAACTTGAATTTAAGGAAAGAGCTACCTGCATGATAAATAAATATATATATATTAAAAAAAGTCTAAACATTAGTTTTTCATTGAGTAACCGGGCACCTTCACATAAGTAAGCATTGTTGTTCGCGTCAAAAAGTGGGCAATGTGAAGATATCGCTAAAAAAATTTAAAATAAATATATAAATAAAAATATATATATCAGGCAGTATGAAAGCTACCTCAGATCATGTGCTTAATTTAAGGGTACATAAAAAATTGATCAAAGTAAGTGATAAGCGAAGATACCATTGTTTCTTACAAGCTAGTACCGAAATGCTAAGTTAGTCATCACAGACATAAGTTTCTATAGATCTATAGATGAACTCTAAGAAAGTTTCTGATAGTTCTGACTGCAAAATTTACTTCAAAAACTTAATACTTAGTTAGTGATACTGGCTAGCTTCTTTCAACCTTAAGCCTAGATTTAATTTTGCAAAAGAGAATTTTAGTGATGCATAGTTTTATTTTAATTACATCACTAAGGGACAAGCAATGATTATGTTGGGGGGTGTGATAAGCCTATTTATTATCCCAACTTAACCATTAAAATAATATTAATTATTTTAAATTTATTAAGAATTAATACTTTTATGGATGTTTGTAGAAAAAGAGCCTATGGATAGAAAGAGCTCAATTTTTAGAGTCCAACGATGCAAATGGCACTCAAATCAGGACTCGATTTGCCCAAAAGAAAGAAAGATATGATTTTGCATGATTTCTGGTACAAACTAAGGCAGGAGGAAGCCCTAGACAACCTCTATAAAAGAAGGACCTCAGTCAGTCATTGAGAAAGGAGTTTCTACAAAGCTCTTTTATTCTTCTTTTATTTAGATTATTGTATTTAGGCCTGAAAGAGGGAAATTATGGAGGGAATGCTGGTGACAGCAATGCGTGGCTAGATTCCTTCAACTTGGGATGACGATGAAGCCTATAACCAGGTTCTATCTTTCTTTTTATTCTTGATTTCTATGCAATAAAAACATGCTCTTCTTTCGTATATCTTTTGAGTTATTTTTCTGATCGAGGTTTTGATATGATTATGATATACACGAACTGTACCCTCTATCAACGTACTATGATCTCAGGATATGGTACGTGCCTAAGAGAGATAGATCGTAGTATGTTAGTTTAGACCTCTAACTTTATAAATAATTAGATAGTTTATACTCTAAGAGGACATGCTGTGATCTCCTGATACGGTATGTGCTTGACAAGAGGTAAATTATTCTAACCTTGAATTTGCAACAATTATTGCTAGTGCAACATAAGGAAAAGAAGATAAAACTTATTTGCATGGTGGATTTGGATTCCTGAGTTGCTTCTCCTATTATTTTAATTTTGTTAATTAATTAGTTGTTATCTTTTAATAACCACTATTCTTAATATAATCCTGTATAGATATTTTTTTTTGTAAAATAATTACCCTTGATCCCTGAGGATACGATCCCGATTCACCACTAGCTATAGTAGTGAGTAGGTTTTATTTTTAACTACTAACGACAGCGATCACCTCCCGAATAGAGTTTGCTTTGAGGAGTTTGTCAGCTTCCTCTTCAATGGCCTTGTGACGCTCGGGGGCAAAACTCCTCTTCTTTTGCTTGACCAATGGAATGCCTCATCCACATTGAGAGAGTGGACAAGAACATCCGTACTGATCCTCAGCATGTTGAAGGTGGACCAGGCAAAGCAATCGGCATTCTTCTATAGGAAGTTAATCAGATCCTGCCGAGGCTTCCCTTCTAGTTGTGACCCAACTTGGATGGTTCGATCAGGCCGAGCCTCATCAAGCGGCACTTCTTTGAGCTCTTCGACAGGTTTTCCATCGATCTTGGGCCTTTGGGAATGAAGGTTGGTGATGAAGCAGTATCGAGCGATAGCTTGACTTTCTCGGGCAGTCCCCACCCCCATTCTGTGTGTAACTTTATCGTGAGGTGAGGTATGGAGATTACGACCCCAAGGGACATTTGCTCGGGCCTGCCAAGGATGGCATTGTATGGTGATTGAAGCTTGGTTACCAGAAAGTCCATGTAGAAGGTTGTCGTGTAAGGCTAGGTGCCTGCCTGAACTGCTAGGGTGATTACTCCTTTGGGCATGACTGTGTTGCCGGTGAACCTTATCAGAGTGGAGTCCACGGCTCGGAGATCTTCCATTCTTAGATTCATTTTCAGAAAAGCATCAAAGTATAAAATGTTAACTGAGCTTCTACTATCAACTAAAACCCAATGTACATCAAAGTTATTCATGTTCAGGGATTCAACAAATGCATCATCATGGGGATACTATATCATGTGGAGGTCTTCATCCGAGAATGCAAGTCCTTCGTATCAGATCCTCTTAGGCGGGTTTTCTTCTTCATTCAGCCGACCCTGGGAGGAGCCAACCAAGGCAATCATGTTAACATTACCAACAGTCGGTGGGTTCAGCGGAGGTTGTTGTTGAAGCTCTGGTGGATGCTCTGCCTAGTTATCTACTTCTGAGGCCCCTCTGTATCACTCCAGTCTCCCTCGATGGATGAGTTATTTGATCTCCTGCCTCAGCTGCCAACATTCCTCGGTATCATGATCGTAGTCATGGTGATATCGACAATATTTAGTCATGTCCTTCTGAGCCATGTTTCCTTGGAGGGGCCTCGATCGAGGGAGTTGATGCTCGATCTCCATCAAGATTTGAGCCCGCGACATGGTGAGCGGGGTGAACTGGTTGAACCTCCGCGCTAGGCTCCTAGTATGCTGCCTTAGTGGTGGAGCCCTCTAACGGTGAGGTGGGCTTGCAGGGGGAGCCAATCGGTTTTTGTCCGAGCTCTTCTTCTCTTTCTTCTTTGATTGCTTAGCCTGGGCTGACCTTCTGGATTCTTTGACCTTGCATATTTGTCCGCCAAGGTCGTCATGTCGGATAGGCTTCTAGGGTAGTTTACTTTTATGGCTAGGTAGAAGTCTTCCTCCTTTGATAATTCGCATGCCAAGGTGGACATGGCCACCTCATGACTATGGTGGACGACCTCTAGCATGGCCATGTTAAAATGGCCTAAGAAGCTTTTCAAAGACTCTCCTTCTTACCGCTTTATTTTAGAGAGAGAGAGTCTGACCTCCATCGGTTGCGGCGATTGCTGACAAACTAGCTAGTAAATGAATGGCCCAATTCGTCGAATGAGTCAATGAAGTTCGGCTTTAAGGTGCCGAACCATACTTTGGCGGGTCCTCGGAGAGTTGAGGGAAAGGCCCGACATAATATTGTATATATGGCTCCGTGGAACATCATGATGGATCAAAAGCTACTCAGATGGTCATCTGGATCAGTGGTCTCATTGTACGGCTCGATAGTAGGGAGCTTGATGTGTGATGGGACCGCCTCTTTTATTATTTTGTTAGTAAAGGATGGGCCCTGCTCCACCCATGGCTCCGAATAAGATGCATGCTTGACAACATCTAGCTCTAAGCGTATCTCTTGGATTCTCTGCTTGATGCAGGATGTACCATGTAAAAGATTAACATAGAGCAATAATTCATATTTAAGATGCTTTACTTTTTGAAATGAGTAAGAATAAACTAAGGATGAATATGCAAAGAGTAAAGTAACTACCCGTAGAACATGATTCACTAAGTAATAAAGAAAATAGGATCCTAGGATTAAGAAACTACTACTTAGAACATGCTCTTTATTCAGTAAAACTGAACTTATGAGAAGGGATGAGTCTGATTACCAGGCAATGATGGTCTTCGTCCTAAAAGATTGGATCACACAACTCTCGGGATGAGTGTCTGAAAGATGAAGCTATGCTACCACAGATGTTTCGGCTTTCCTTCAGATGGTTCTAGAGGCAAGGAGGACTTTCTCTAAGGATTATAGCACCTTGGCATCTTGGGGCTACGATGCTTGGAATAGGTGTTGGAACAGATATTTGTTGGGCCTCTCACCCTCTCCCCCATGGAGTGTCAATGCTCAAGAGCACAGGAAAATAGAAGAAGAAGACTCTTTCTTTCATTAATCATCAATTGTTCTTTACAAGAAGAAGGGATGAGTTTTTATAATAAACCCTAACCCTTGAATTATATATAAAAAAAGAAAATAAGGGCGCCATATTGTTTCCAAATAAGGAGATAGGCAGCATCTTGATACAAGAAAAAGAGATCAGGGGATAGCTTTGCCAAATAAGGAGATAGGCGGCATCTTGAAATAAGGAAAAGAAATCAGAGGATATCTTTTCCAAATAAGGAGATAGGCGGCATCTTGAAATAAGAAAAAGAGATCAGGGGATAGCTTTCCCAAATAAGGAGATATACGGCATCTTGAAACAAGGGATAGAGATCAGGGGATGGCGCCATATTCTGCTTTTCATAAGGAGTGACTGGCAAGTCACCTTCCATAGGGGGTTTATTTGCTTTCTTTTATACTGAGATGACTTTATAAAAATCTTGGGATGCCCTAATTGATTAGATGGCGCCTACTTTGACTAGGATTCCATGTGTAGCTAAGGTGGCGCATTGAATGTGGTCTTTCATGGTCTTGAGTCTATAACTTCTTACACTTTTACTCAATAAATCTTGACTTGACTGAAATAAAATTACTGGACTCAACAAAACTTGATTACAGGACTTTAAGACAAACCAACATAAAGTAAGAAATCCATAATGACTCTGGATTCAAATAAATTAACAAGAATCAAAAGTTAACTATATTAATTAGAAATCCATAATGAGCTCAGTAACCTCTGCCTGATCCTGGTGCCCGGACCACCGCTCCATTGCCTCATTTCAGATAGTTGAAGAGGCCGGGCGAGGAGATCGTGGCCACAGCATTGAGTCATGGTGAGAAGAGAATTGTGACAGGGAGCGAGCTCAACGAGGCCGAGGTGAGCTCCTATCTCGCCTTTCTACGGAATGGGCTCCACTTCTTCTTCATGGCTAGGTTGTCGTGGAAGGCTCATGGCCTTGAGCTGATTGGGTAGAGGAGTTGTCGGTTGGATCGATGCAGCTATTCCACCAGAAGTTGCTAAGTGGGTGCAGTCGAGGGAAGGATTCCGTGGAGCTCCTGCGCCAACTGCTTCAAGGCTTAGACTTGCTGGACCAATGCGCTGAATTGGTCCTGAGTGACGGGGGTTGCAAGTGGCGACGGAGCCTCGGGTTGTGGTTCTGCAAGGATGCCGTATTGTGTATGGGGTCAGGCCTTTGAGAGGTGGCTTGATCCTGAGCGTCTGTGGTTGCTCTCTTGCGATTAGCCATTGAGGAAGTATTCTTCTTGCTTGATCCTTTTCTCTTGGTTTTCAAGTTTTTAAGGGACTTGGGTCCTGAGTGTCACTTCGATCCCTGCGTGAGGACTATCTTGCAAGTCCACCAGGAGGGAGAGAGCTACCCGGATCTCGTCATGCGCCATCCCCAAGTCGAAGAATGAAAATATACAGCAACAAGTATAGTATAAGAAATATAATAACATCAAATATAATAATAATTTAACACAAAATTATTATAATATATTATTTTACTATTTTTAATAATTATATCATAATATATTATTAAAAATATGACCATTATTACTTAATAATAAAATATCATATTATTATGGCATATAGTAGTGATATTATAAAATTATACCAGTATATAGTATAATATTATATTTTTAATATTATATTATAAATTTTTATAATATTATTATAATATCTTATTTTGCACTACATATATTATAATTATAATTATATTTTTAATACAATTATAATAACTATATTTTATTTATAATATATTACATCACTACAAAAAAATTATGAAATAGCGACACAAATATTTGTTGCAAACTAACGACAGAATTATGACGCAATTGCGACCCATGAAATTTGCGATGAAATTACGATGAATTTATCATCATTTAGCGATGCATTAAATCAGTCGCTAAATAGCGACACATTTAGCAACTCCCAAAAAAAATTCATCGCTAAATAGCGACTCTATTAACGACTCATAAAAATGTATCGTTAAATAGCAACTCATTTCGATGCGTCGCTATTTAGCGATGCATTAATGTGTCACGAAATAGCGATTCATTAAAATGCGTCGCTAAATAGGGATGCATAACTTTGCGTCGCTATTTAGCGACGCAATAATGTGTCGCTAAATAGTGATGCACAGCTTGCATCGCTATTTAGTGACGGATAAATGTGCATCGCTATCTAGCGGCGCAAAATTACGTCACTAAATAGCAATGCATTTTAATGCATCACTAAATAGCAACTCAAATTTATGCGTCACTATTTAGCGACGCATTAGCGATGTATAACCGTGCGTCGCTAAATAGCGACGCAGAATTGCATCGCTATTTAGCGACACACGGTTATGCATCACTAAATAGCGATGCATTTTGATGCATCACTAAATAGGGTTTTAGGGTTCTAGGGTTTTAGGGTTTAGGGTTTTAGGGTTTTAGATCTTAGGGTGTTTATGGTTCAGGGTTCAGGGTTTAAGTGTTCAGGGGTTCGGGGTTTATGGGTTCAGGGGTTCAGGGGTTCAGGGTTTAAGGGTTCAGGGGTTTAGGGTTTAAGGGATTAAGGGTTTCAGGGTTTCAGGGGTTTAGGGGTTTAGGGTTTTAGCTAGGTTTTAGGGTTTTATTTTAGGGTTTTGGTTTAGGGTTTAGGGTTTAAGGGTTTAGGGTTTAAGGGTTTAGGGTTTTAGGGTTCTAGGGGTTTTATGGGTTTAGGGTTTTAGGGTCTAGGGTTTTAGGTTTTAGGGTTTAATTAGGGGTTTAGGGTTTTAGGGTTTAGGGTTTTAGGGATTAGGGATTTAGGTTTTAGTGTTGGGTTTTAGGGTTTTAGGGGTTTAGGGTTTAGGGTTTAGATCAAATTTTTTTTGGTTTTTAGGAATTTTAGGGTTTAGGGTTTAGGGTTTTAGGGTTTTATGTATTTAGGGTTTAGGATTTTAGGATTTTAGGGTTTAATTAGGGTTTTAGGGTTTAGGGTTTAGGTTTAGGGTTTTTAAGGTTTAGGGTTTAGACTGCATTCTCGGTACAAAGGCATGGATCAGATTGAAGGCAGCTTCGGTCCCGGGTAGGACCTTGTAGTCAGCCATCCGGGCACATCGTGGAGCCGTCGGTGCACACCGTTCCATGGGACGGATCGGCTGGCCCAATCCAATGTCCAACTACAAGGTTTTTAACTACAACAACTTAGATATACGCTATTGGAGCTGGAATTACTGCGTTGGCACCAAAGTTGCCCTGCAATGGATCCTCGTTATGAGATTTAGATTGTACTCATTCCAATTACCAGACTCGAAGAGCTGGTCGGTATTTTTATTTATTGTTACTACCTCCCCATGTTAGGATTGGGTAATTTCCACGCCTGCTGCCTTCCTTAGATGTGGTAGCCGTTTCTCAGGCTCCCTCTTCGGAATCGAACCCTAATTCTTCGTCACCCATCACCACCATGGTAGGCCCCTACCCATCTCCGGATTCGGAGGAAGATGGGAGCGGCACAAGGCCAAGCCCGACCCTTCGGTCGGTCACCAGGGAGGTAACCCGCGACAAGAGATCGAAGTGCCACCAAGGGCGGAGGAAGGGACCAAGGGGCAGGAGCACCCGAAAGAAGCGAATCGACATGTAACATCGCGGCCACCCACATCACCCCAGGGGCTCCAGTGAAACGAGCGACATAGATTATATATATCAATATATAAAATTATCACTATATAATATTAATTATTATATACTATAATAATTAATATATAAAATTAATATTATATAATATTAATATTTAGCGATGCATAATTGTATCGCTATTTAGCGACGCTAAATAGCGACGCATAAATGTGTCGCTAAATAGCGACGCAAAGAAAATGCATCGTTAATAGCAACACATAGAATTAGCTACGCATTTTCTATGCATTGCTATATTCCCGCCATACCCGGCCTTAGCCCGCCAAATTAGCGATGCAACTGTGCGTCGTTAATTAGCGACGCGTAATGCATTACTAATTAGCGACACATAGAGTTTGCATCGCTAATTAGAGACACAATTAGCGACGTAATGCATGCGTTGCTAATTAGTGATGCAATTAGCGATGCATGCATTGCGTCACTAATTAGCGATGGATTAGCGAAGCCATTTTGGTGTCGCTAATCCTCTTCGCTAAAATCCCCTCCCATGCCCTAATCCCTCCCTCTTCCCCACATCTGGCGGCACCCTTGCCCTCTCTCCCTCCCTCCCTCTTCCTCGCTCCCTCTTCCCCACCTTTGGTGACCCTTTGGCACCCCGATCTCCTTGGTGGCCTCCTCCATCAGGTAAAACCCCCCTCCCCCTCTCTCTAGCCGGCCGTGGGCAGGCCACCGCGGCCATGGCCTAGCGGCCAACTGCGGCCTGGCCACAGGCCGTAGCCAGGCTACCTGGCGCCCGGCCACGTGGCCTGGTCGCCTAACCACATGACCACAGCTCAGCCATGTGGCCAGTCCGGCCAAGTGACCTGGCTAGGTCATGGAAAAAAAGAAAAAAAACCAAACCCCCCTCCCCCTCCCTTTGGCCGGCCGCCATGGCCGCGGCCTGGCCATAGGCCGTGGCCAGGTCGCCTAGCCCCCGGCCATGTGGCCAGGTCATCCAGCCACGTGGCCATGGACTGGCCACATGGCTAGGTCGCTCAGCCACGTGGCCACGGCACGGCCACGTGGCCGGGCGACCTAGCCACGTGGCTAGGCCATGGCCAAAAAAAAAATTAAATTTTTTTATAAAAAAATAATTATAAAGTAATATAATTCTATAATAAATTTATTATAATATAATTATATAATATATATGATATTGTTAATATTTTATATAATATAATTATTATGAAATAAAATATATAATATAGTACTATTATATTAGCAATATCATATTATAATATTAAGATATATTAGTTTATAGTATTGTAATATAGTATAAGAAATTATGGTATTCTAATAAATAATGATTGCAATATAACATCATTGTAATATTAGCTAATTAGTGGTTCTGATAGTAAATTAATTAAATAAATTGCTAAATGATTAATTAGTGGTTTTAAGTAAATTAATTAAGCAATAATTAATCTTGGTAGAAGGGGTCAATTGGTAGTTTTGTAAAATGTAGGCTAAAGGATAAAATGGTATTTTTTATAAATATAAAATTTAGTAAATTAATTACTATTTATGTTTAATTATGCAATATATAAAATATATCTTGTAAGCCTCCTATTTTATATATTTATTGTTAAATTTCTCAGCATGTTAAACTATGCATGATAGTTTATTGGTGAACTTCTTACATATATTGTTACATCTTATTTTGTTATGAAATAGTTTTGACTTTGATTTTGATTTAAGTTACAAGAACATGATATTTTGAGATATGTTATTTTGGTTATGAGATTAGGTATGGTTTTAATAGTTGTATGATGTGAGCATTGAGGTGTTAAATAATTTTTAGAATTATACTTAAGGATTACATGGCGTATCATATGTCTCACGGTTGATATGTTATAAAATATTTGGCCTAGCCTGTCCAATTTTAAAACCATAGTATTATTAGATAATACTATGCATAAATATTGGATTAAGGTTATTATCTTGAACATATAATCTTACGAAGTTAGTAATTATAGACCACAATCAAAATATGTATAATAGACAAGAAAACTTTTTCACAAGCATAAGTTTGATTGTTTTTAGAATTGCATATTATTTCTCGCAGCACTATAACCTTTAGACCCGTTTGAGAATTTGTAAGCCTTAGTCTTGCAAATTCTCAAATTGTCCTGGTGGACAGTTTGAGAATATTTTTTGCGATATGTTAGTCTGCTATTAATCATCGTTGGGTGAGATTTCGGTTTGTATTTGCTCATACGTTCTCCTAGTGTGGCTTATATACCACACATTTAGGAGAACATATGGGGAAATGCTGCCGAAATTTCAACGTAACCGATCGATGATAATTAATAGCAGAATAACATATCACAAAAAATATTCTTGAATGGGATAGGGCCTTACCTTTTAGACATGGAGTGAAGGTAGAATTAATTTAAGACACTTGAATTGCTTGTGAAGTCTCATGATTAAACGCCTTACAGAACCTGCACTCCTTCTTGTAAAAAAAATTGGTTTAGTTATAAATGATTTAAATGGTTGTTATTAACCTTAGTTGTGTAAAAGAAATAATTTAGTTATATATTTAGTAATACTAATATAGTTTTATTTGTGGTTTTCTTTAATGGTTTACCAGACTTTGTATAAGTCGGTCAAAAATGAGCGGGGCTCGCTCGTGGATGTATGCAAGGATAAAAGATGGCTTGCTTAATCCAGATTTTCTGAATGGATTGGAAGAATTTATCGCATTTGCATGTAGCCAACCTGAATGGATGGATGGGCCTAGGATTAGGTGCCCATGCAACTTCCACAGGTGTCAGAATAAGCCTACAGAGATGTGGAAACTGTTAAGGTGCATTTGTGTAAGAAGGGTTTGTTCCTGATTACTATGTTTGGTACTGTCATGGTGAACCAGAGGATATTCCAGCAGCTGTTATAGGCCAACAAGAGTCAATTCCCGTAGATGAACCATTTGTGAATTTAAACACATATGAACAAATGGTGATGAATGCATCGGGTAATGAATTCAATCAGAATACATTTATGGAAGAACCAAATCCAGATGCACAACAATTTTATGATATGTTGCGTGCTGCAAATCAAGAATTGTATCCTGGTTGTGAGGGTCATTCCCAGTCTACAGCTGCTTGTTGAATATTAAGGCAGAACATCGATTATCAGAAAAGGCGTTCAATTCTGTAGCTGGGTTAATCAAAGAAATTTTGCCAAATGATAATGTTTAGCAGACAGTTTTTACGCAACAAAGAAGTTGTTGCGTGGGCTTGGGCTCCCAGTTAATAAGATCGATTGTTGCTTGAACAATTGTATGATATTTGGGGTGAAGACTCAGAGCTGAGATGGTGTAAGATTTGTGGGCAATCGAGGTACAAAAACACCGAAGGGGGAGCCGGTACAAGTAGGAGGAAAAGTGTGCCTTACAAGAGGATGCATTACTTTCCTCTTACCCACGCCTGCAGAGATTATACAGATCTGAGGCAACAGCTGCTGATATGAGATGGCATGCCGAACATGAATCTAAAGAGGATGAAATGCGGCATCCATCAGATTCAAAGGCTTGGAAGCATTTCAATGAAAATCATCCTGATTTCGCTGAAGATATAAGGAATGTGAGATTAGGTCTTTGTACCGATGGCTTCCAACCATTTGGTCAAGCGGGGCAACAGTATTCATGTTGGCCTGTGATACTGACTGTATATAACCTTCCTCCGTGGAAGTGCATGAAAGATACTGCAATGTTTTTAACCGTTTTGGTTCCAGGACCATCAAATCCAAAGGAAAGATTGATGTCTTCTGCAACCGTTGGTGGCCGAATTGAAAATGTTGTGGGAAACAGGAGTCGTAGCCTACGACATTTCTATGAAACAAAATTTCATCATGAGAGCTGCTTTGATGTGGACAATAAGTGATTTTCCGGCATATGCAATGTTGTCTGGTTGGAGCACTGCTGGACGTCTGGCATGCCCTCATTGCATGTATGATTCGGATGCATTTACATTGCAGAAGAGTGGTAAGCAGTCATGGTTTGATAACCATAGGAAGTTCTTGCCCCCAAATCATCCTTACAGGCGTAACTTGATCGCCTTCCGGAAGAACAAAGCAGTCACAAAATTTGCCGAACCGGTTAGGTCCGGCACGGATCTATTTGATTCTATAGAGCATTTGGGGTTGATGTATGCATGGGAACCAGATGCAGATAGAATAAATGGCCGTATATAAAGAACATAACTGGAAGAAGCGAAGTATATTTTGGGATTTGCCTTATTGGAGCACAAATCTCATCCGGCACAACTTGGATGTTATGCATATCGAGAAAAATTTCTTTGATAACATATTTAACACGGTGCTAAACATCCGGGAAAAACAAAAGATACTGCAAAGTCAAGAGAAGAACTTAATCAGTACTGCAGAAGAGGTGATTTGAGAAGGAGTGCCGATGGGACCTATCCTAAAGCATGTTACACTCTTGACAGAAATTCACGAGAAGTTTTATGTAACTGGCTTAGAGGGTTAAATTTTTCCAGATGGTTATGCCTCAAATATCGGTAGGTGTGTGGACATGCATAAGCTCAAGTTGTTCGGCATGAAGAGTCACGACTGCCATGTTTTCATGCAACGGTTATTACCTATAGCTTTTCGTGAGTTGCTTCCGCAACATGTCTGGAAGGCAATTACGGAGCTCAGCTTATTCTTCAAGGAGTTATCTGCCGCAGTCATTACTTCTGCATCCATGGCAAGGCTTGGAGGAAATTCCAATTATTTTATGCAAGCTTGAGCGAATATTTCCCCTCCCAATTTTTTTGACTCAATGGAGCATTTACCTTTTCACTTTCCATACGAAGCGAGTTTAGCTGGTCCCGTGCAATATCGCTGGATGCATCCTTTCAGAGGTAAATATATTAATAATCAGTAGTACATGTTGACATTTCAAATATTATTTCATTGCGAGAAAGTTGGTTTATTTTATTTCTTACCTATATGTACCTTTACACATAGGTACCTTAAGAAGTTAAAAAATAATGTACGCGTAATAAGGCAAGGGTTGAAGGTTCTATATGCAATGCACACTTGGTTGAAGAAGTTTTAGCTTTTATCTCTTATTACTTTGAGGGTCACATCCACACAAGGAGCCAAAATCTTGGTCGTAACGATGACGTATGTGTGAACGAAGGAGAACCTAATAACGGTAGAATATCAATTTTTAAAGGTATCGGCCGTTCATTTGGGAGGTAGAAGTCAAGAGATTTGAGTGATGTGGAGTATAATGCAGCACATTATTACATCCTAATGAATTGTAGAAAAGTCAATCCATACATTAAGTAAGTATATACTTCAATGCTTAATTAGAAATTCTACTTTAAATTATAATATACCACACTATTTAATTGCTAACAGAAGTTTAAATTGTTATCATCCCTTAAGGATGCATTGTGATAGAAAATGACAGATGAATCCCAACATCAGTCAAATTGCCATTGGGCAGAAGTTAGAAATGGAGTTCACTGGTTTTATGAATATGTGAGTAGTATCACTCAATCAATTTCAATAATGGCTTTTATTTTTTAAATTGGTTGTGAATAGCTTATTGATTTATAGGTAAACGGTCCATGGTTTACAATCGATAATATTTTCATTAAATGTCTAGCACAATGGCCATTGAAGATTGTAACAACATCTATTGGCTATTTTGTTAATGGGTACAAATTTTAGGTTGAACTACTAGCATCTTCAAGAGGCACGCAGAACTGGGGCATGTGTGTTAAAGAGAAAGTATTGGAGCAAATATACAGGATTATTATGGAAAGATAGTAGAGATGGTTGAAGTTGAATATCCCGATTGGCCTATAAAATGAACCGTATTGTTTCGTTGCGATTAGTTTGATCCGACAGTTCCTGTGGATAAAAGGGTTCATAACGACTACAATCTAGTTGAAGTGAACCATCGACGAAGATTGCAGAAATATGAACCATTCATCCTTGTATCCCAAGCTCAGCAAGTCTTTTACTGCGGATATCCAAGTTTACGCAACGATAAGCGAGATTGGTGGATTGTTTCTGAAATCGTCCAACGTTCAGCAATCATATTAGATAAGAGTTTATCAAGTCAATCAACTGAGTGCCCTGCATTTCAAGAGGATGAGATGAAAATGCATGCAATTGAGGATGACACAAGGGCTCCTGAAACATCAGTTAGAGATCCAAATGGTGATATCCAAGAAATTGAGGATGCAAATGTTCGGTTTCCTTCCGATGATAATGACACTGAATCATAGTCTGATACGACATCGGATGTTGAACCAACATTTGACAAAACAAATGACACTGATTAAACATAGAGGTTTGTCCAATTTTAATTTATTTTTATAAGTGTTAAATTTTTACATATTCAATCATTATTCGTAATTATATTCATGAATCTTTAGTATTTTCAGTATGACGGGCCGAGATAGATCTACTACCTACGGACAGAGCAAGCAGGGATGTAGCCCGATCGTATCAGATCACATGAGCATTGGAGATGGAGAGTTCAGATCTACAGCCTTCGAGTCTCATAGCTGATAGACACAGACCTCTGAGAGTTTCTTCCTATGCCAGCTGCACCGTACTTGACTAGATGCTGATGGGCAGTAAGTATATACTAATTGTAAATGTTGTTTATGTTTTTAAGTCAATTACTTATAAACATGCATTTTTTTAATAGCTTTATAGAGCAGCATACTGACTATATCGAGCCAGATCAGCTCCATATTCCTGAGGCGTGCTGATCCTAGTGGCTACGATTGGTACCATGTATATGTGGCCATGAGGGAGTTTTATTTTTCAGAGTTTCAGGTAAACTTATTAAATAAAATTTATCACTGATAAAAACTTTTTTAATCTTAATATATTCTTAAACTAACTGTTTATTTCAATGCAGAAAAAAGTGTACGTGGGACCCTGCCATCCATGATGCCGTTAGGGCAGCATGGAATGCTCTTGTGGCACGCTGATACTCCGACATGCTTCATCGTTGGAGGAGATCGAATGAGCATCCTGTGCATATAGCAAAGGGTATTTGGCATGACTAGCAGCAGGTGTGGTAGTCTGAGGCCTGGCAAAGGAGGTCCGCATCAGCCACCATGAACCGCCGATCCGAGAAGGGCATCGTGGCACGGGTCTCTCTTGTCACACTGCAGGGTCCATTTCGATTCAGGAGCACAGACGTCGTATGGTAAGAAAACATAAATAATTTAATTACTGATTTAGTCATTTATAAATACTTATATTTATATTATTTCTTCTCCTTTTGTAGTCTGAGCAGAAGGGCAGAGATCCTAGTGAGTTTGCCTATTCAGGGCGACACACACCAGGAAAGACGGTTCCTAGGTCGATGCACGATTACAGAAGGTTGCGGTAAGAAATTAGCTTTATATTGTATCTGTTTAATTTCTAAAATTTATTTAGGTTTCTATATTGATTCATTTACCGTTGATTCTATAATTCAAAGGCACAGTCGAGGAGCTTCAGTTCCAGGCATCGCAGGTCGACTCCACTGATGAGGGGCCGCCTGTCGAACTCTCACCACAGGAGAGTTGACATGTGTTTTTGAAAGCTGTTGGTGCCTAGCCACAAGATCGTAGGGTCTATGGTCTGGGCACTAAAGCTTCTAGATATTTTTCCTACCAGGGCTCTAGTTCGCACTATCCTGGTGATATTCCTACTGAGCATTTAGACGAAATTCGGAGATCTATTATGGAGGAGGTTTGGCAGGAGTTCAACTAGCACACGGGAGGCCTTCAGCACGAGCTTACAGACATGAGAGAGCAGATGCGTCAGATGCAGGATTTGGTTCCCCTCATGTTGCAGGGTTCATTCCAGCCTTCGCAGCCTTTCCGTAATCGTGATAGTGCGGATTCTTGATGTATTTTTTTCTTTACTTCTTTATGTTCAGTATATAAAAATTTTAAATTATTAATATATTAAATTTTTATATATTTTTAAAATTTTTTGATGAATGCTTCGATCAATATTTTTAAAAATTTAGTGATAGTATTTCAATCAATATTTAAATGCAATGAAATAGATTAAAATTTAATTAAAAAAATTAATTAGCGATGCTATTGCGACGAAAGTTTTTCATCGCAATTATTTTTTTTAAAAAGTTAATTATTAATTTTGCGATGCAATTTGATGCAAACTGCATCACAATATTGCGATGCCTAGGATTGCATCGCAATATTGCGACGCTTAAATTACGTCGCAACATTGCGATGCCAAATTGCATCGCAATATTGCCACGCCAAATTGCGTTGCAATATTGTGATGAAATTAGTTGCAAAATTGCGACTCAAGTGGGAGTCACTAATGCGTCGCTAAATTACGACGACCTCAGTTTAGTCGCAAATTAGTGACGCATTTTTTTGCATCACTAAGCGTCGCTATTTAAGGGTATATAGAAAATTGACCAAGTAAGTGATAAGCGAAGATGCCATTATTTCTTATAAGCTAGTACCGAAATGCTAAGTTAGTCATCACAAACATAAGTGCTGTAGATCTATAGATGAACTCTAAGAAAGTTTCTGATAGTTCTGACTACAAAATTTACTTCAGAAACTCAATACTTAGTGATACTGGCTAGCTTCTTTCAACCTTAAGCCTAGATTTAATTTTGCAAAAGAGAATTTTAGTGATGCATAGTTTTATTTTAATTACATTGCTAAGAACTAGCAATGATTAAGTTGGGGATGTGATAAGTCTATTTATTATCCCAATTTAACTATTAAAATAAATATTAATTACTTTAAATTTATTAAGAATTGATACTTTTTTATGAATGTTTGCAGAAAAGAAGCCTATAGATGGAAAGAGCCTGATTTTTGGAGTCCAACAATGCAGATTGCACTCAAATTAGGACTCAGTTTGCTCAAAAAGGAAGAAAGATATGATTTCGCATGATTTTTGGTACAAACTAAGGCAGGAGGAAGCCCTAGATAAGCTTTATAAAAGGAGGACATCAGGCAGTAGTTGAGGGAGGAGTTTCTACAAAGCTCTTTTTATTCTTCTTTTATTTAGATTATTGTATTTAGGCCTGGGAGAGAAAAATTATGGAGGAATGCTGGTGACAGTAATGCGTAGCTAGATTCCTTCAACTTGGGATGACGATGAAGCTTGTAACAATGTTCTATCTTTCTTTTTATTCTTGATTTCTATGCAATAAAAACATGCTCTTCTTTCATATATCTTTTGAGTTATTTTTCTAATCGAGGTTTGATCTGGTTTACACAAACTGTACCCTCTATCGACATACTATAATCGTAGGATATGGTACGTGCCTAAGAGAGACATATCGTAGTATGATAGTTTAGACCTCTAACTTTGCAAATAATTAGATAGTTTATACTCTAAGAGGATGTGCTGTGATCTCCTGATATGGTATGTGCCTGACAAGAGATAAATTATTCTAACCTTGATTTGCAACAATTATTGCTAATGCAATATAAAGAAAAGAAGATAAAACCTATTTGCATGGTGGATTCAAATTCCTGAGTTGCTTCTCCTGCTATTTTAATTTTATTAATTAATTAGTTGTTATCTTTTAATAACCACTATTCTTAATATAATCCTCTACACATAATTTTTTTCTTTTTCGTGAAATAATTGCCCTTGATACCCGAGGATAGGATCCCGATTCACCCCTAGCTATAGTAGTGAGTAGGTTTTATTTTTGACCGCCAACGACAGCAATCACCTCCCGAATAAAGTTTGCCTTGAGGAGTTTGTCAGCTTCCTCTTCAATGGCCTTGTGATGCTCAGGGGCAAAACTCCTCTTCTTCTGCTTGACCAGTGGAATGCCTTATCCACATTGAGATGGTGGATAAGAACATCCGGACTGATCCTCGGCATGTCAAAAGTGGACCAGGCAAAGTCATCGGCATTCTTCCATAGGAAGTCAATCAGATCCTGCCGAGGCTTCCCTTCTAGTTGCGACCCAACTTGGATGGTTCGATCAGGCTGAGCCTCATCAAGCGGCACTTCTTTGAGCTCTTCGACAAGTTTCCCCCTTTGCTCGGTAAGGTCTTTTCGAGCATTGAGTCGATCGACCTCGGGCCTTCGGGAATGAAGGTCGGTGATGAAGCAGTACCAAGCGGCAACTTGACTTTCTTGGATAGTCCCCACCCCCATTCTGTGTGTAACTTCATCGCGAGGTGAGGTATGGAGATTACGATCCCAAGGGACATTTGCTCGGGCCTGTCAAGGATGGCATTGTATGGTGATTGAAGCTTGGTCACTAGGAAGTCTATGTAGAAGGTTGTCGTGTAAGGCCAGGTGCCTACCTGAACTGCTAGGGTGATTACTCCTTCAGGCATGACTGTGTCGCCGGTGAACCCCATATGAGTGGAGTCCTCGGCTCGAAGATCTTCCATTCTTATATTCATTTTCAGAAAAGCATCAGAGTATAAAATGTTAACTGAGCTTCCACTATCAACTAAAACCCAATGTACATCAAAGTTATTCATGTGTAAGGATACAACAAATGCATCATCATGGGGATACTATATCCTATGGAGGTTTTCATCTGAGAATGCGAGTCCTTCGTATCAAATCCTCTTAGGCGGGTTTTCTTTTTCATTCGGTCGACCCTGGGAGGAGCCAACCATAGCAATCATGTTGACATTGCCAACAGTCGGTGGGTTCAGTGGAGATTGTTGTTGAATCTCTGGTGGATGCTCTGCCTAGTTATCTACTTCTGAGGCCCCTCTGTATCACTCCAGTCTCCCTCAATGGATGAGTTTTTTGATCTCCTGCCTCAGCTGCCATCATTTCTCGGTATCATGACCGTAGTCATGGTGATACCGATAATATTTAGTCATGTCCTTTCGAGCCATGTTTCCTTAGAGGGGCCTCGGCCGAGGGAGTTGACGCTCGATCTCCATCAAGATTTGAGCTCGTGGTATGGTGAGCAGGGTGAACTGGTTGAACCTCCACGCCAGACTCCTAGTATGCTGCCTTGGTGGTGGAGCCCTCTAATGGTGAGGTGGGCTTCCGGGGGGAGCCGATCGGCTTTTGTCCGAGCTCTTCTTCTCTTTCTTCTTTGATTGCTTAGCCTGGGCTGACCTTCTGGATTCTTTGACCTTGCATATTTGTCCGCCAAGTTATCATGTGGGAGAGGCTTCTAGGGTAGTTTACTTCCATGGCTAGGTAGAAGTCTTCCTCCTTTGATACTTTGCCTGCCAAGGTGGACATGGCCACCTCGTGACTGTGGTGGACAACCTCTAGCATGGCCACGTTGAAATGGCCTAAGAAGGTTTTCAAAGACTCTCCTTCTTGCCGCTTTATTTCAGAGAGAGAGAGAGAGTCTGACCTCCATCGATAGCGGCGGTTGCTGTTGCTGATGAACTAGCTAGTAAATGAATGGCCAAATTCATCGAATGAGTTGATGAAGTTCGGCTTTAAGGTGCCGACCATACTTTGGCAGGTCCTCAGAGAGTTGAGGGGAAGGTCCGACATAATATTGTATCCAAGGCTCTGTGGAACATCATGATGAATCGAAAGCTACTCAGATGGTCATCTGGATCGGTGGTCTCATTGTACGGCTCGATAGCAAGGAGCTTGATGTGTGATGGGACCGCCTCTTTATTATTTTGTCACTAAAGGATGGGCCCTGCTCCACCCATGCCTCCAGATAAGATGCATGCTTAACAACGTCTAGCTCTAAGCATATCTCTTGGATTCTCCACTTGATGCGGGATGTACCATGCAGGAGATTAACATAGAGCAATAATTCATATTTAAGATGCTTTACTTTTCAAATGAGTAAGAATAAACTAAGGATGAATATGCGAAGAGTAAAGTAACTACCCGCAGAACATGATTCACTAAGTAATAAGAAAACATGATCCTAGGGTTGAGAAACCACTACTTAGAACATGCTCTTTCTTTAATAAAACTGAACTTATGAGAAGGGATGAGTCTGATTACCAGGCAACGATGGTCTTCGTTCTAAAAGATTAGATCACACAACTCTCGGGATGAGTGTTTGAAAGATGAAGCTATGCTACCACAGATGTTACGGCTTTCCTTCATATGGTTCTGGAGGCAAGGAGGACTTTATCTAAGGATCATAGCACCTTGGCATCTTGGGGCTAGGATGCTTGGAACATGTGTTGGAACGGATATTTGTTGGGCCTCTCACCCTCTCCCATACTGTTGACCCAATGAGGATTTTGATGATTAACAAAACTATTTGAGTATAACATTTGATGTTACTAATGATTTTGATTAAGTTTTTCAGATATAAGTCTATTTGATGATCAAAATCAAGAGGCAAATCAAGTTCTGGTTTGAATCTAATGTCAAGGTAAGACTGCAGACATTAGAGTCAACACATGGAATTACAGAGCCGACTCTGAAAAACGGCACAGACTTAGAGTCGACTCCGGGACTGTGAGAGCCGACTCTATCAGAAATAACAGAATGATGGATTTTCAGGCCATGACTTAGAGTCGACTCCCAGACTGTTAGAGTCGACTCCAGAAGAATTTTGTGTCGACCCCAGAAAAGTCAGAGATGACTCCAGATCGAGCGGATTAAATAATTTCGAGTTAGAGCCGACTCCAGAAAAGTTAGAGCCAACTCCAGAATGTCAGACACGTCTTTAGAACTGTCAGAACGACTCTAAACTTTATCTTTATCTATTTTAATCCCAACGGCTATTGTTATTTATGGATCTAATCCTTTTTACACTTGCTTCTAACGGATAGTTTCACACTATTTATGGATTAATCGGATCTATAAGAAGAGGGTTGATTGCATCCCAAAATAAGAGAAGAAAGAGGCAAAAAGAAAAGAATAGAGAAAATCCTTGAGATCCATCAGAAAAGAAAAGAGGGAAACCTGTAAGGAAAGATCATACTCATTTCCCAAAAGAAGAGAAAGAGATTCCAAGCCTTTGCTGTTCTATTTAGAAGAAATCTCAAGAGAAGGAAGAAGCCCTAGTTTTTCTGATCTTCTGAGTCTCAAGAGCATATTCAAAGGAAGATCCATTCAAAGGAAGAGAAGGAAGAAGCCACCAAGATCTTCGAATCAGGCTTTGGTTCCTAATCTCTTTTATTGTTTCATTATTGTATATTTGCTCATTGAAGGAGCAGTTTGTTTTTGCAAAATCAAATACTGTTTGCTGGGTCAATCTGGTGATTGATTCAGTTGAGGCTGTTAGCCTTGAGCAAGCATTAGCTTGTGGTATTAGGTTTTGTGCTGGTGAGCCTTGAAAACCAGTTGGGTTCGTTGTGCACCCAGGAAACAACAAGTTTGAGTTGTGAGCTTGCAAAACAACTCTGCTGTAATCAGTTTGATTATAGTGTGGACCCAAGAGGTACTTGGGAGTGGACGTAGGTGTAGGTACACCGAACCACTATAAAATCTCTTGTGTTTGCCGTGATTGTCTCTTTATCTTCAACTCTCTATTTATAGTTGCTTAGTTTTAAACCTGTGAATCTAAGTTTTTATTTCCACTGGGGGTATCTTTCAAAAGAGTTTAATTTCTTGAAAAACCCAATTCACCCCCCCTCTTGGGTTGCTATCTGGACCAACACATACGGAGTGTCAATGCTCAAGAGTATAGGAAAATAGAAGAAGAAGACTCTTTCTTTTATTAATCATCAATTGTTCTTTACAAGAAGAAGGGAGGAGTTTTTATAATAAACCCTAACCCTTGAATTATATGAAAAAAAAATAAGGGCACCATATTGTTTCCAAATAAGGAGATAGGCGGCATCTTGAAACAAGAAAAGAGATCAGGGGATAGCTTTCCCAAATAAGGAGATAGGTGGCATCTTGAAATAAGAAAAAGAAATCAGGGGATATCTTTTCCAAATAAGGAGATAGGCGGCATCTTGAAACAATGGAAAGAGATCAGGGGATAGTTTTCTCAAATAAGGAGATATGCGCATCTTGAAACAAGGGAAAGAGATCAGAGGATGGTGCCATATTTTGCTTTCCATAAGGAGTGGCTGGCAAGTCACCTTCCATAGGGGGCTTATTAAAATCTTGGGATTCCCTAATTGAGTAGATGGTGCCTACTTTGACTGGGATTCCATGTGGGGCTAAGGTGGTGCACTGAATGTGGCCTTTCATGGTCTTGAGTCTTCAACTTCTTACACTTTTACTTAATAAATATTGACTTGACTCAAATAAAATTATTGGACTCATACTGATAAACTTGATTACAGGACTTTAAGTCAAACCAACATAAAGTAAGAAATCCATAATGACTCTGGATTCAAATAAATGGACATAAATCAAAAGTTTAACTACATCAATCAGAAATCCATAATGAGCTCATTAACCTCTGCATGATCCTGGTGCTCGGACCACTGCTCCATTGCCTCATTTCAGATAGTTGAAGAGGCCGAGCGGGAAGATCATGGCCACAGCGTTGAGTCATGGTGAGAAGAGATTGGTGACAGGGAGCGAGCTCGGCGAGGCCGAGGTAAGCTCCTACCTCCGCCTTTCTACAGAATGGGCTCCACTTCTTCACGGCCAGGTTGTTGTGGAAGGCTCATGGCCTCAAGCTGATTGAGTAGAGGAGTTGTCGGTTGGATCGATGCAGCTATTCCACTAGAAGTTGCTCAGTGGGTGTAGCCGGGGGAAGGATTCCATAGAGCCCCTCCACCAACTATGCCAAGGCTTAGACTTGCTGGACCAATGCACTGAATTGGTCCTAAATGACGGGGGTTGCAAGTGGCGACGGAGCCTCGGGTTGTGGTTCTGCAAGGATGCCATATTGTGTGTGGAGTCAGGCCTTTGAGAGGTGGCCTAATCCTAAGCGTCTGTGGTTGCTCTCTTGCGATTAGCCATTGAGAAAGTGTTATTCTTGCTTGAAGGTTCTCTTGGTTTTCAAGTTTTTGAGGGACTTGGGTCCTGAGTGTCACTTCGATCCCTGCGTGAGGATTGTTTTGTAAGTCCACCAGGACGAAAGAGAGCTACCCAGATCTCGTTGTGCGCCGTTCCCAAGTCGAAGAATAAAAATCTACAGCACAAGTATAGTATAAGAAAATATAATAACATCAAATATAATAATAATTTAACATAAAATTATTATAATATTATTTTACTATTTTTAATAATTATCATAATATTATTAAAATATGACCATTATTACTTAATAATATAATATTATTATGTGGCATATAATAGTGATATAAAAAAACCAATATAGTATAATAATATTATATTTTAATATTTATATAATTTTATAAATTTTATATTTATTATTTTGCACTACATAATATATTATAATTAATTATATTTTTAATACAATTATAATAACTATTATTTATAATATATTACATCACATTACATTATATTATTATTATATTACATTTATATTATGATATTGATATTGTTGTTTTTGTAATTTGAATTTATGATTTTTAAGTCTGAAATAGCTTTTTGAAATTTGACAAGTAGATCTTTTGAGAAAAGTTTCAAAGTAATTTTTTTAAAATAAAACTTTTAATAACTTTTGATGAAGATAGAAAGTATTTTTAAAGATTTTACTAAATACCATAAAATTATTCAAAAGTACCTTTTAAAATCTAAACTAAAAGTACCTTTGGATCCTCCGATAGCTCAGTCAAATGGTGAAGTATAAAGAATATGATGGAATCATGAAAAATCATCTTCTACTTACATTTTGACAAAGACATATATACATATTATACGGAGATGTCAAACACTGCAATACAGAGACATTTGTGCATTTTAGTGTAGGTCCAAATTACTGCTTGCTTCATCAAAAGTCAGAAAGCCAAATTATCAACATCTAGCATGGAGGAAAATAGTCATTCAAATGAGCAATTTGTATCATTAATTTCTCTTTCCAGATAATGCGGGACTATATATTTTTGATTCAAATGAACAATTTGTATTATATTCTCATTGCATTGATAGAATGCCTCGATTTCCCCTGATACCAAGCATTGGTTCTTGTCATATTTGATATGAAGTGTCAGTTTCAATCAAAATGATGCATGGTATCGATTTCACTTATTGATAAAGAAATCATTATTCTAACATTATAAACTACGATGCAACACCAGTTTCAATTGGGCTAATAAAATTATTATTTTCATATGACTGGTGTGAAGGTAAAGCAATATTATCTTTTCAATAGAGCGATACAAAGTAACGGCCTTAACTTTGTAACAATCAATCCCTGTTTCGATGAATACCACATCAACATTAAGCAGCTCGTATAAAATGTCTCTCTCATAATAAATTTGCAGGGGTATCAATCCTATTTGATATAAATTATAAAAGGTGTTAAATTAATGGGAGTCCGATGCAATCCAGCACTCTTGGTTTGTAAAAAATACAAGGTATCAATTTTAATGCCCAATTGATGCAAGTATAATTTTAAGTTCTTAACTACTACAACCCATCAGTTTATGGTTCTGTTTTTAAGTGTTGATACAAGCATCAATTGTCAAGCATACAAGATGCCAGTTATTTTGGGAGATCTAATCAAGCTAATTAATATAAGCATTGGTTGGCTCTTGAAGCTCACAAGCTTGGCTAGAAAACTATCAAGTATGTGGTACAAGGCTTCTGCTATCTGTTAAACTTTTAATTACCCTTCTAAAAATTTAGTCACGCATAACTGCTGCTATGCACTTGTCCGGCACAAGAGTATATCAATTGTTTTTTAGACATTGAATGCTAGTATTTGCGGACCATTCTTCATGGACTAACAACCAAAGCCTGAGACAATAATTCAACCAAAGCCTGAGACAATAATTCAATATGAAGTTTAGACATCCCATTATAAAAGTAGCAGAATAAGTGAAACAATCTACCATATCCTTTATCATCCACTCATTATTTATCATCCACTGACCCACTAGATACATGATTGTTCATACTTATAGAAGATCATGAGTTAGTCATAAATGAAGATATGTCCTCCGAAAGGTAAATTATAATACAATCCAGTAGAAATGGGAAAATATATAAACAAAGACCTTGAGAAAAAGAAAGCTCAATCCCCTTCATCATAAAGTTCTCCTTGTCCACTGCTGCATAATCTTCCCTCTCGTTGGATCATATAAGAATTTGATGCTCCCTCCTTTTCCTTGTAAAGTTCTCTCCTTATCCACTGTCGCATGATCTTCCACTTAAACAAAGCCTGCGTTATAGCAAGTAGAATTGATCAGACGGAGACAGATTGGGCTGAGAGAGAGAGAGAGAGAGAGGATTTGGCTTATATGGTACTCTCTTCTTCCTTCTCAATCTGGTGGGCATTGTTGTAATGCATGAGGATACAGCAGGTAAATTATCAGTACGGAAGATTCCACAAACCAACACTAAATGGCAAAAAAAAAAAAAAAAAAAAAAAGAAATGGAACTTAAATCAAACAGACACCAAAAACAGTGAATTCAAAAGATGCAATACCTAAAGCAAGGCTTATTTCCGTCGCCAACACCTCAACTGCGAGAGAGAATCAAGAGTAAGCCTAGCAAAACAACAACAATATGAAGGAAAATAGGGACATGGCTGGAAAACATACTCAGATTTGAAATGGCCTTGCTGAAGACAAGAGGACGTGGACAGATTTCCCTCCGAGCATCAATGCTTGCGTTGGTTCTGTAACTGTAAGGGTTCCTGGTATAACATAAAGCTGTGGTTCCATCGTAGTTCTGTACTCTCACATCAGGGATCTGTTGAATTATGGCCCAGTCTGGGGAGCCCTCAAGGCATCTCAGAAGCACAGTTTGGCTGCAAGTCAGATGAAATTGCTGAAAATTCCGGGGAGGCGATTGATGCTGATCCACAAGTCTCCTTAACCAATCCGGAAGCACTCTACTACATGCTGCTGCACTGACGATGAAGCATCAGTGGACATTTCCAATTGATTTAATTTTAGGTCTAGATGTCGCAGCTCATTTAGATTCTCCACGTACTGCAAACTATGGCAATCCTCAACAATCAAATGCCTGAGTGCTGGAAGATTTGAGATTGCTTCCAAGCTCTGATTGTCCTCGACAATAAGAGTACCACTAAAAGAGGGAAGGTTCTTGATTTCTCTGAGGCTGTGGGCTTGATTGAAATGTTCTGCAAGTTGGAGGCATGCCATAAGCCTGCTGGAAGTGCTCTCAGCTTGGGACATCCCAACAGCGTCAAGGATTGGAGACGAGGCATCAACCAAGACGATGCTTTTCTTCCATGCTCAGGAGCAACCTGATCCCACTGCCCTAAAGACCACTCTTCCCAGTTGAACATGTGGCAGAGTCGCAAAGTTGAAGCTCAGGAAATAATGTCGCTTCTAATGCAGGGTGACCCAGAAATTCAGGACCGATAGTCACGATTGCATCTGCTCGGCAAATCTTAATAGTTTCAGCTGGGGCATCTGGCCCAGCAGGGGAAGTTGCAGGAAGGAATAACAACCGAATAATCCCACAATTCTTAGCTCCGGTAAGGAAGAACCCAATGAAGAAGTCATCATCCACCTTGGAAGTCTGCGACCAAAGAAATGCTCCAAGAACAGACTGAAGGCTTGATGGAGGCGAGAGTTCGTCATGTATCTGCTCAATTCTTTGGATTGTCTCCTGGCATATATGGTGGATTACTGCCTGCAGCATTCATCGGCATTGAGCTTGACAATGCCAGCAACCTAAGGAAGGTTTTGTTCGCAATTGCTGAAGCCCCTTAGTGCCCTCTCCAACTTGTCGATGCTCAATATCTGATCTCTGACAGAGACTGCAACTCTTCCAGGTCGCATCCCACATGTTGCTGGCCACCATGGCCATCGCTACCCACCACAAATCCATTAAGATGGTTAAGCAGTTTCAGTTTCCCTATTCCTTTTGGCAAGTATTGTAAAGGGTTCCATGAAGGCTGAGGCATCTTAGATTGCACAATCTTGTGATGCTATTGGGTAGGGTGTGCAAGAATTTACAGCCACGAGACACAAGTTCTGCAGGTTTGAGAGGAACCCTATGATTCTGGTATTTCTCTTATTTTTGTATAATTAAGATTTAAGTGCCTTAGGTGTACTAGATTTCCCAAGGAATTTGGAAGAGTATCTATCGGAGCTCCAGTCAGATCCAAGACACGTAACCAGCCAAGTTTTCGGAAAATATCATCAATTGGAACCTCCACTGGTGTATGAAGGAAGGCAAATAGTGTCCTCAGACACCCTTGTGCTATTATTTCATCAGGAATCACAACTCTCTCCTCAAGGTTTGTAATAGACAAGCGGCGAATTTTTGTTATTGGGTTTGTATCTAACATTTGCCCAGAGCAGATAGAAATGCTTTCATCTCCTATCAAAAACTGAGCTAGGGAATGGAAACTACTATGCATTGTGCATAAAATCTCATCTCCATAAAGGGGATCTGGTTGCAAAAGGGCCTCCATAATAGCTCAAAAAAATAATCTTCGGCTATGTCTTCCAGCAACATATTTCCTCGATTTCTTATGAAGCCTTCTGCTACCCAAAGTGAATGAGATCTGAACGAAGCATACTGTGGCCTACCGGGTACAATGAGCAATAAAGGAAGCATTGTTTCAGTTCAGGCCGTAAATCAGCATAACTCAAGAATAGGGCTCCAGGGAGCTCTTTATGTAGCTCAGTCATGGACCATGCATCGCTCTGAAGAACCTTGTCCCATTCTCTTGCTTCTTACCTTTGATTTAAAAGCCCAGCAACAGCCTTGATTGCGAGAGGAAGACCATCACATTTTTTGACAATTTTCATACCGGCTTCTCTTAAATCATGGATCACTTCTTCCCCGTCTCTGAACACATTTTGCAAAGCAATGTCCAACCATCATCATCCATTTTGTTGACACGTAGATATTTGCTCCCATGTTCCTTGCAATGCTTTCATTTCGAGTAGTCACTAGGACTTTACCACTAGCACTTGCACTCAATAAAACATTTCTTAGTAGGTCCTCCCACACATTTGCCTTCCATACATCATCTAATACAATAAGGAACCTTCTGCAAAGGACAGAGACAAGTATGGATACAAGCTCATCCTTACTTTCAGCCTTCCCATAATCTTTTCCTGCCTTTCTAATTATCACTTTCAATAACTCTTTCTGTGAAAAATTTTCAGAGACAAAAGTCCATATTCGTATCGGAAAGTTTTCAATCATCCTTTCATCATTGTATATCCTAAGAGCAAGAGTGCTCTTGCCAATTCCACCCATTCCAGTAATCCCAAAAACTTTACATTTTTGTCCATCTTCTGTGACTAATGACTCGATGAGACACTGGGTACCTCCTCAATTTGTGTTCCAACAATGTCAGACTTAACTAACAAAGATGTTGTTTCACGGGTATTTTCTCAGTCCTTCATCATGCGGGCAAGACTTTTGTAGCATAGACATTACTGATCTATCCTCTTTAATTTCATCTAATCTTACGTTGATATCTTTAATTCTGTTAGCTAAATCATGACAGAAATTTATATTGCTATAGCTAGAGCTCAAAGAAAGGGGATTGGGTAGCGACAATTTCTTACCCTCAATCTTGCAGAGGTCCAAGATATCATCAGCATCATACATCACATCTTTGAGCTCTCTCACCCAAGTGCCAATCACTTGACTTTCAAACATTTTACGTTCTGCATCTTCAAGCACCGCTTTTATGACCACCAGCCTCCTTTGAAGGCTTTTGAGTTCATCTTTTACACCCAGTACCTTGCATACCTCTTCCTCAACAAACCCTGTTAGCTTGTTCATCAACCCTGGCACAAAGTCTTGTAAGATCATCCCCATTTCTACGGAAAAGTAGAAAACAATGGGTATCTTTGGCTTCCCAGAGAATAGATTGCTCAATTTGACATGCAAAGAAACCTCGCAAGCTTATGTATAGGCTGAAGGACCCTACACTTTTGGTAGCTACAATGTCCCGATCCACTGAAGTTAATCAGTTACTCAGTACAGAAAATCTTGGCCAGTGGAATTACCATAGAAAACATGGAAGGGCAACCACATCTGTTGATTGAATTTTACCTGGTGTTGATCTGTGGTAACTTAAAAAGTCAGTAAATATAAAGCACTAATAATGCCAAGTCATGATTTAAACAACTCATTAGTAGGCTATAATATCCAAATGCTATTAGAGTTGCCCGGCACTTGTTATCAAACTAGATTTAGTGCAATATT
Organism: Calamus simplicifolius; assembly: GCA_900491605.1. NCBI lineage: Eukaryota > Viridiplantae > Streptophyta > Magnoliopsida > Arecales > Arecaceae > Calamus > Calamus simplicifolius. The sequence continues at coordinate 589,498 of UESW01004685.1, read as the reverse complement.
CTATTAGGAGTATTTAAAACATATTGTAATATCCAAATGCCTGTGTGAGAACTCATGCTAGCGATTGTTTAGTTTATATTGGATTGTTTAGTTCTATATCGGATATGTACTGCAAAAATCTTATATACTTATATAGCATAAAGGAGCTGAATAATAACTTTTTGCTTAGCCTGTTTGAATGAGGCCCTGGATTGTTGCAATTCATCAACCATGTTATCGGCACTTTCTGACATAGTAGCCAAGACTCCCATAAGATTACATATAAACTGAGTTAGAGAAGAACAAAAATAGGGTTGTTGGAGAGAATGCTTTAAAATTTATAATCAATAAATACACATTTTGACATGAAGTCACAAAATTTATTACTTACTATCAATTATAAAATTTACCATCATCAACAATACACAAGAATTATATATACAAACTTTCTTATACAAAGTTATTAGGTTGTAGGCTCAACCCTTTATTCAGCCATATTAACTATGACTATGCTGGTTTTTTTCTCTTTTTTTTTCTCCTTTAAATTTGCCTTCAAAAGCTTTGCCTGATATATGTGCAAATAGAATAGCCAAATAAAACCAATTTGCTTGTTTCTTGAACTCTTTTATTTTGTGAGCTCTACTATTGTAAAGCTTTAAAATGTCATAAGAGTTAATCCAAGCAAATTAGGCCATATTGATTCCTTCCACGATTTTTATGTGCCATCCTGATTTGAGAAGGATCTTTCTTTTTGCCTCATTACATTGAGTAAAATAAAGTTTATCTTCATCATAGTGAGAGCAATATTAAGCTAAAATTGTATCTAAACATTCCATCACCCAACGTTTTGTATCACATTAGAAGTTGGACCATCCATGGTTTGACTCAATAAAGATATTGTTAGAGTTTTTTTAGAATCCACAAGCTCAAGAAGGATATTTTTTCATATCCATATTTAAGCCTACTCGTGTAATCTTAGAATTCAGAACACAAAAAAGAACATATTTTCATGTCCTTATATAACTTTAGTCTTAGTTCATATAATGCATTATATATCCCTTTTCTATATAAGTGCATCTAGCCTTAGTTTCAGGGCTTCTTGGATAACTTAGAGAGTTATTGTAAGAGTTTAAGAGTCCTATTAGGCATGAGCAATATTAGGGATTTGTCAAAAGAGTTTCTAGTAGGGAAACAATCCTTATAATTTCAGAATTTTCAAAATTTTATAGTAGAATTTACTACTCTCCTTCACTCGTAAATGTAGGTTAATATTTATGTGTTTACTCTTTGTTTGGTTTTACTCTCTTATCTTCCTTGCTGATCTTTCGTTCCTTGCATGCCTTTATCATAATAAGTGTTATCAGAGCTCGATTTTAGAGCATGTGCTGGGGAGTTGACCCTTGGTAGATAGCTACAATATGGATCTTGAAGGAGTGCAGTTGATTTGCATGAATTATGAGGCTTCACTAAGCTTGAAGCAGCACAAATCTAAGATTAGCACAAATCTTAGCATACTTTATCCGTAATCTGGTTCGTTGCCCACAAATAGGGGCCTATCTCAAATTCAACCGACAATCATCAGTGAAGGCGAAGGTAAGGAGGCCTTGAGGTTCTCCTAGGGACTCCTTTCGGACTGCCAAGGGAATTCGACACAAGTGAACGACGAAAGCTAAGCAATAGAGGAAGCTGATGGGTGATGGAGGAGTCAACATCATCCTCACTCCATCAGTTGAAGCCACCGAAAGGCCAAATCTGGGTTCAGCCCGTTACGGATCCAGCACCCAATTAAGTTAAGATCTAATAAGGACATCAATGATCTTAGCTGGAGTCTTGGCTTTAATGATAGAGACCCTTTTTTTCAATGGTGGGAAGAGAGGAATCACAAGGATCGAGGGTTGGAGGTCATAAAAAAAGACGGCTTTGCAACCACGTGATAAGGCAGAATCATAGTTGTTGCCTTATGACCAACAAATTTGACTGTTGGATCTTCATGTCTTGCTGGTGCTAGGTGTCATTGGAAGAGAAAAAGGTCATAGGTGGCCGTGTAAGGTCCATCACATCCTGGCCATTGCAGCTTCAAGGTGATCTCATTTCTGGCGAGACCAAAGGCCGCTTGTGGCCTCGATGAAGGGGAGAGCATGTCATGATCTCTCCTTCATCATGCCAATAGAGTGCTAGTATTCAAGCAGGAGCAGCAAAGGTGGCCTGCAGTGCCCTCTATGGTGGCCAATGGAGCTTCGATCAGCCCTTCTTAATCCCTTATTTTTTCAATCGAAACAGGGGTGTTTCTTCCCCTACCATAATTCATCCATGAGCTTTTGAGCAAGCCTTCAACTTGGTTCCCTCGGTAGTGACCATAGGAGGAGGATCGATGGTGGCTTCGTCATAGGCAACCGTGCTCGAGTTAGAGAGAAGAGCATCGACATGAGACTATCAGGCATTAGTGAGACATTGGTAGTCATCATTGATGTGCTACTTTAGGGGGTGAGGAAGAAGGGAAAAAAAGAGCTTTTTGGTCCCATTTTGTTGAAAAAGTGTGCTATTCCAGCTTCAATAAGTTTGGAATAAGCTTGGGATAGGGTTAGAATAACTTTGAAATAAGAAAAGTAATCATTTCAGAAAGGCTATTTTGGTGATCTCAATTGATTTGGTGGGTATCCAGTTAGTTGAAAGGCTTATTTGGAAAGCCCAGTTGGTTGAGAGACTTATTTGAAACCTATTTGGTTAAGAGGCCAATTTAGTGAGCTCAGTAGTTGAAAGTTTATTTGATCAGTTTAGAGCCTTATTTAATGAGTTTAATTATTTCAAAAGCCTATTTGGTGAGCTCAATTAGTTGTAAGACTTATTTGGTAAAGTTTAGTTGGTTGAAAGACTTATTTGGTGAACTTAGAATTCTCCTATTATTTTGATGAAAGACTTAGTTCTTCGTTAGAGATAATGAAAAAATTTAAGATTGAGAAGTTTGACTATACTAATAGCTTTAGCTTATGACAAGTTAAGATACATGCTATCTTGATGCAATAAAAATTGCAAAAGGTGCTACTCTTAAAGAAGCGTATACCTCCTAAACTGAAGAAGCAAAAGAAGGAAGAGATGGATGCTAAGGCTTTAACTGCAATACAATTGTACTTATCCAATTAACTATTGCACAAAGATATGGATGAGAAGACGATTGCTTTTATGGCAAAAATAGAGTCACTATATTTGAAAAAATCTCTACTAAAGAAATTATATCTGAAGCTTCGGTTGTTCACATTAGGCATGGCCAAAAGTGCATCTATTAAGTCTCATCTGAATGAATTTAATTCAATTATCATGGATTTGGATCAATTGATGTTAAAGTGGAGGAGGAAGATGAAGCACTCTTCAATCATATAGATATTTCAGAGGTACTTTGCTTTATTAAAAAATTTTCTCTTTGTAGAAGAGGTTAAAGCAGCCTTGTTCTCTAAAGACTTAATTGAGAGGCGGATAATGGGTAATGTAAGTGATAGCTAGGGACAAGGCTTGCTAGTCAAAGGATGATCGAATAAAAGGAACTAATGGTGGAGACAAGTCCAAATCAAAGTCAAAGCATGGAAATTTGACCTACAACTCTTGTAAGATGAAAGGGCACATTATGGCCGACTATTATAAGCTAAAGAATAAGTAGTAGAATAGTGATAATTAGGGTCAGAAGAAAGCTAATAAGAGTACCAAGGCTAGTTTGGTAGAAAGATATTGTGATGATTTTGATCATGTTCTCTCTATGACTAGAGAAGCTAAATTAAAGGATGACTAAATTATGGATTTGGCTTGTTCCGATGACAGATATATTAATAGGGATTGGTTCTCTACATAAGTCCATTTAAAGCAAAGTTGTGCTGGTGGGCAATAATACCAAATGCCCTATTGTTGGAATTGCAACAATTAAGATGTTTGATTGAATAGTTAAAACTTTGTTAGATGTTTGGCATGTTTTGAATCTTAACAAGAATTTATATATTTGGTTGAGAATAAAACTATGAAAATCAGCAGGTATACTCTTATTATGATGAAAGTCAAGTAGTCCAAGAAGCTATATGTGTTGTAGGGTTCTACCATTATGGGTACTGTATCTAGGGGTGATAGAACTGAACATGACATGTGAATACAACTCAAACCCAACACAAATAAGTGAGTTGAGTTGATCTTAAGTGGTTCATATCACAAATGTGCCAACACAATTATGTCACGAAATCATTGTGTCATGTCACAGATTAACCCACCAACTCAAAAGTGATCAGTTTAGGAACTATTAGTTGATGACATATTAAGTGGGTCAAGTCGTGTCTATTCATGTTGAGTGAGTCATGTTGTACCAATCCAATATAATTTGTTTATTGAATGAGTTATGCGTGTCATGTCATATTACTTGTGTAATAATTATGTTCTATTTGTATTTAAATTTTTGATATGATTAATTAATTGTGTCATGTTTGTATTGACTCATATACTATTATACCTTAGCTTTAATATAATACGAACACAATATGAAACATGAATTGCCATTCCTAACTGTATCCTCGTCCTTCATGTTAGATTCATTGTAGCACACTTCTTTAGTTAAAACTCTAGGTACTTCTATGGTTGAGTAGTTTAGTATTAGTAGGGATAGGCCAAGAAAAGAAATAAGGCCATCACAAAAATATGATTATAAAGACTTGGTACCTTATGCTTTGATAACAATATAAGAAACAATTGATTTTGATAAGTCTCTTTTGATAGTCAAGTTCAAGGATTGCTTACATTTGATTGCCATATACAGCACAAGAGATACACTTCATTAGAGGTATGTGAAGAAGGTCGAGAGAGATCTCAACTATCTTTTTAGTATCACTTATGAATTTAAGCCAATATGGAGATTTCTTAGAGTTTGTTTTGAAATTCACAAGCTTAAAAAGGATATGCTTTTCATATCAATGTAGGACTTCAGTCCTATTACATGTAGTCTTAGAATTCAGAAGATAAAGGACATGTTTTCATATCCTTATGAAACTCTAGTCCTAATCCATGTAGTATACTATATATCCCTCTTCTTTATGAGCACATGTAACTCTGGCTTTTAGGGTATCCTGAATAACTCAGAGAATTATTATAAGAGTTCAAGAGGGAGTCCTATTGGATGTTAGAGGATCTAAGGATTTGTGAGAGAGTCTCTGATGGGGAAGTGATCCTCATAATTCTATAGTTTAGTGAAAAACAATCCTTGTAATCTAAATATTTGATAGTAGAATTTTCTACTCTTCCTTCACTCATGGACATAGCCTAGTGGGTCCAAGCATGTAAATCTCTCTATGTTTGCTTTTTTGTTTAGTTTTACTCTTTTGTTTTTCTCATTGAACTTTTGTCCCTTGGATGCCTTTGACATATAGATGTAATATGTTTCATTTTATCTATCATGCCACAATCCTAGTCAAAATCAGGAATATGACACAATAATCCTTAAGGGTGAATTTCTTGTAATGTACAAGGCATTCAAAAATACCTATAACCAATTCATATGGATGCATTTTATAAAGATATATATTCACCTCAAAATTTACCAACCGTAAATGTCATCAAAACCACCACTAAATTTTTTCTAAGCATTGAATTAAAAGATAGCACTTCAACTTCTCAATAAAAAAAAATCCCATATGCATAACTATCTAAATAACATTAGGTTACCATAACTTTCATTCTAGATCAAACTATCGATTATTACGAGCAACTATATTAATTTACAATCACTCTAATTTACAAACTCTTCTATGATCAAAAGCCTTTTCCTTAAAGCACATTTCCCCAAAATGTCAACCCATCATCCTCTAAGTCATCATATTTGTAAAAATAAGAAAAATAATTGAATAAGCAAAATGCCTAGCAAGTATTAATATACCCACCCATAAGTTAATTTAAATCCAATTATATAAAGAAACATAGTAAATTTCATAAATGTCTAAAGTTTCCAATAATACAATCATGTACACATTATCAATCTAACTGTAAACAATTAATTGACCAAAATTTTATTCAATTTTAATTCAACCATTTTACTTTTGCAATATAAAATCTATTTTGCTAACCCAGTATCGATGGTGCCTACCTCATGACTAGGCTATCATGTTTCATCTCATGAAAAAGGTCTCTTTTGTCACATTCTAGCTTATGATGGAGCAACATCTTATGTATATTTTTTTATCCAATAATAGAGCATTTAATGAAGCTAGTTATCAATAAACATGCACATGTTATTACCAGCTTAACATAATCATACCAATCAACAATATATAAGAATAGATTCATAACACAATTAAGATATCAATTCCAAACTAAAACTCTATCTCAATTTAAAGTAATAATTTTAGTCATAAATATTACAAGGATAATTTCATTTGAATATCCAATTTATATGAACAATAATTAGGTATACAATATGTTACCGCAGAAATTCGCTCTTAGACTCGGGTGCACCCTGACTGTGGGTCCGGACGCTGGTCTCGCCCGGGGTGGAACCTGCAAGATAGCCCTCACGCAGAGGGTGTTTCGGGGGTGGCCCTCTATGGAAGACCCTCTGACGCCCAAGTCAGTAAAATTTACAGCAAGCAGATATGAGGAGAAGGCTCTCATAGAAGAGTTCCTCTAGATGGATATTCTTCCGAGAACTCAGAGCTCTGCTCAAGCTTTAATGGAGTTTTCCTGTATGAGAGTTAGTGAATGCATACCTAGGAGGCTTCAGGACTGTGGTATTTATAAGTAATCACCTGATTCCTTGGGCGTCATAGGGGGTCTAAAAACTGTTAAGATTCGAAACAGATTCAAATCAAGTTTGTTACGAGGCCAGTAGGATCCGTATCTTGCTAGTTAGAGGATCGACGGCCATGAGAGTTGATTGATGCCTTGAGATTCAGTGATTATGTAGGCCCTAGGCCACTTTTATAGCCCTTAGGCCACTTTTGGTATCATTGGCATGATTTTCTGTTTGAATCTTGCTCAGCTATCATGAATTTAAACTCTCTCGCGCTTGATCCTGCAGAGGTGCTCAAGTACCTCGGTCCGCCGAGGCGTAGGATAGCTCGGTTCACTGAGGCGTAGGGTGGCCCAGCTTGCCGAGGGATGGGAGTGGCTCAGTTTGGTCGAGACATGAGGATGGTTCGGTTTTCCGAGGTATAGGATGGCTCGGTCTGCCGAGACATGAGGATGGCTCGGTCTGCCGAGGTATAGGATGGCTCGGTCTATCAGGTATAGGAATGGCTCGGTTCGCGGGGCAACTCAATTTTGCTGAAGGCAATTCGGCTTCGCTGTCTTACGGATATGATAGCTGGCTAACGGGATGTTGAGATTGGTCTCAACTCAATTGTCGGTGTGCATAAACATTAATGTGATGATACTTTTTACCCCTCATCACATGCCCCCCACTCCCTAGTCCGAAATGTAAATTCGGATGTAGGAGTAGAGTCTTAGAATAATCTCATTTGAGGGAATCCGAAGAGGTGTACAATGATGGTCTCGTAAATGACAAGCCGCTGTTTCGTCATCATTTTTTTATCATTGCACGAGGAGAAAACACCTCGTTTCTAGTAGGTAGCGATTGTGGGAGTCCCACATGGCGAGACTCCTATGTTTATGGCATCCATATCGAAAGTTTTAGCGTTTCAGGCTTTTCTTCTGAAGTGCTATTTAAAGAGGAAAAGGGGCTAGGCGGCGTCCCTTCTGCAACACCTTATTTTTTTCTCAAACTTTTTTCTTTCTTCCCTAAAACTCTCGCGAACTCATCTGTGCCTCATCTCTCAACTCGACAACATGAAGGGCCGAATGACGTAGCCTCTGAGATAACCCTTGAGGATTTGGACAAGATACACCGTTACAGGGTCCCTCGGGATGTTGCCCTATGGCTTCCAAGGGCTAAGCATAGGGTTTCGATGGAGCTAAGCCACGGAGTATTCTTCTATGAGGAAAGCTTAAGTGCAGGTCTCCGATTTCTCTCCACCGCTGGTACAGAAGGTGATGAGGTTTTACAACATATGCTCGATAATGGTGGTTATGAACAGCTGGCGCAACCTTATCGGGTTCATCTCGATGTGCAACCGCATTGGGTGACCGCAACCCTCCCCATATTCGAGTCTGTTACAACCTGGTTTCGGAAGGAACTCTGAGTGGCCTTACATTGGTCCTCGGAAATCAATCAAAATAATTTCAAATAATCCATCATCGATAAAGGAGTGAAAGTCCTGGTTCTTCATTGTCGAGGAAAATATTGGCTCGGATTTTTCTTGGACATGGGTGAGCTATGTGAAAGATTCGAAAGCGCGACCGGAGTTGTCCGAGCAGGAGAAAAGAGATTTGGTAACCCTTCATAGTAGTCGGGTGTTATCGGCTAGTGCCCTATTGTCAGATGATGCCCTTTTTGCCGCTGGACTGAGTTCTATTGATCCTCAGGATGAGTTTTTTCTCCCTTTTTCTTGCAATCGATATGCCTAAACAGTTTTATTATGATTTAACTGACCTTTTGCTATGCTTTCAGCCGAGAGGTTGGCATTTGTGGGTCAATTGAAGAAGGAGTTGGGCAAACGACATAGGGGATCCATCTCTGGTGACAAGCACAAGTCTGAGAAAAGGTCCCACCTTTCCGGCTCCCACTCAAAGGAGCCTAGGAAGGACAACATCGACCGCCATTCCTCCACTCGAAGAAGGGGAAAATGGGTGCAACGGCCACAGTGGATGAGCCCTCCCTGTGGGAAGGAGGTATGGTAGTGGAGGAGGAACCAACAGTCGGAGGAAGTTGGGAGGAAGCTGTTGAAATTCCTCCCCTCTAGATCATTGTTGTATCAGACGATTCGAGGGGATGTCGCCGGTCCATCCGGTGATTCCCTCGCCTGAGGCTGGTGGGCCTCATTTATCAGACGTTGGCGGCCCTAAGATACTGCGTATGGATGCAGGAGAAGCCTCTTCTTTAATTGAGGAGGCAAAAGAGGTAGTCGCGGCCGCCGAAGCTCAAGTGGAGCTGCCCAAGGGGGAGCCGACGGAAGTTGAAGGGGAAATTGGATCGGCAAGTGGAGCCTGTGAAGATTCTCCGTTGGAGGACTCTCTCCCGAAGTATTGGGAGAAGTTGCGGAGGAAGCCGAGGCTTCGATGGAGCTTGTCGGGATGAGGAGGAGGTGCTCGAAGAAGAAAGAAAGAAGAAGAAGAAGAACTACGAGTGTAGGGGATGTTCGAGTCGAAATTCCCCCAGCCGAAGCCGAAGTATCCGAGGCTTTGCAAGTTAAAGTCTTAACGAAGGAGGCCAGATGGATGACAGTTCCTCAGGCCAAAGCCTCTCAGGTCGATCTTCGGCTGTGAATTTCCTTACTCACAATCCAGGGTAGAAGATATGTTCGCCACTTTGATGGTCTGTGCTGCGCACAGGAGAAAGTTCCTCAGTGGACGAGCCTGTCGTGGAGGATATCGTCGAGGCAGCCTTCGGACAGCTCGGATGGCTCAGAGTGCTGAAGGATGTTTATCTCCTACCCGAGATCGATAGCCCTACCCTTATAAAGATCGCCACAAACTACACCTCTCGAGTATGTTGTTACATCGAGGTAACAAGTTTTAGTCAATTGGCTCAGTTGTGTCTTCTCACACGCATCTTTTCTACAGAATGCCTTAATCATGAGGGCACTGAGTTGGCACCTAAACTTGGCCTTGGGGGCCTGTGCTTAGGCCAGGAGGAGGCCGCCAGTCTTCGGATAGAGTAGAATCAACCAGCAAACTTTCCAAGGCTTTGGTATCTGTTCAGAGGGATCTCAAAAAGGTGGGCAAGTCTTATCAAGCCAGCACTGAGAGAGCCTCTCAGGTTGAGATTCAAGTCAAGGAGTCCATGGTTTTTGTGAACAATCTGATAGGGCCTGCCTAGAGCTGTCACAAATTAAGTCCAAGCATGCCGAAGAAATACAACAGCGTTTCAGCTAAAGATGGGGCAAATTGAAGGACAGTTTCGCCGAGGAGAAGAATAATTGGAATAAGAGGCTTGATAAGAGGAGCGCAGTATCGGCGACAACAAGATCAGCTCACCAGCCTGAATAGGAAGCTCGCTGATAGGAAAGACCGACTGAAATGGCAGCACGATCAAGTCTCCAAACTCACCACTGACCTTGATCAATCTCGATGGGAGATCGAAGAAAAATAGTCTAGGATTAATGACCTCAAGGAGGGCCTCCAGGAGAATAAAACGGCCAAAATGAAAGCTCTTGAAAAGGTTCATGAGTTGAACGAAAAAATGGCTCCGCGAGAAGAAGAGGTATAATGTGCTCTTACTTATTTTTAGTGCCTTTTCTTTCGGCCATAGCCTCAAACGATCCTGTGTTTGTAGATAGGCAGAATCGGGCTCGAGGTTCAGGATTAGTTCAAAGCTTTGAGAGAGGAGTTGGCTTCGAGCACCGAATAAATTCCAAATTAGGGGGCCAATTGGCCGAAACTAACAGACGAGTCTCTTCGGCCATGGAAGAGTACAAGAGTTCTGCCCAATTTACCGATGAGCACAAAGCGGCTTGCACCGATGCATTTTGGTTCAGCAAAGAGAGATACGAGCAAAGATCTCTCGGGTATATCCTAAGCTGGATCTATCTTTTCTAGAGGCTAAATTTTATGATACTCGTACCCCAGGAACCAAAGAAGAAGAATATGAGGAGATTTCAGACATTGATCTTGAGACCATCCTAGGCCCTGATGAAGCCGCGACTCCAGAGGAATGTCCTCAACCCGATGCCGAGGAACCTAAGGTCCCCCCTCCAACTGTATTCGAAGTGGGCGAACCAATTCAAATTCCTTCAAATGTTACTGAGGGGGCCCCTGGAACCAATTTAAACCCTAACTCTTGAGGGTTGCCCATATATCTTTGCTTCTTCTACTTGTAATTCAATCAAAATTTAATGAATGAATCTTTTATCTTCTTCTGTGTGTCCTATTATTTTGTTCATCATTTTTGAGTGATCTTTTTGTTTGTCAGAAGTTTTTTCTTGCTTGTAGCTTATCGCAAAGGAATCATACTTCACGATGGGATGGCTTTTAGCAGTTTCGAACTGAATGCTCTGTTTAATCGAAGCCAAGTTAGCTAGGTTTCCCGATGTATGAAACTGCTTGGTTTTGCCGAGGAATATTATCCCGCCTTGCCTGAAGTAAGACAAATAGTTCGAAATGGCCAAAACAGGAGAAGTACTTCGGTTGGGGCCGAGGTAAGGTAGATAGTTCGGTCTATCCGAAGCAAGAAGTTGGTTTGCTTCCTGCCAAGGTAGATGAAACGGCTCGCGATTTGCCAAAGGATACCTAATTTTTCCTTAAGGCATTTATCCCATTGGCCTTTTCTAACGTAAGTCCATTTTGCGTACGCGTTAAGTATTCGATCGTCGTTGGACACATCGTTTTTGAAGGGAGATTTCAGGTCCGTCCATATCTCAAGGATGTGCAGACGATTTTTTGCATTTAAGGCTCTTGATTCGAGATCAGAAGAGATCTTCTGCCTTTCGTTATGGTCTAGGAGGCATGCTCGATGCACATTGGGATGCGCCCTCTTTTCTTAGTGCATCATGTGGCAGTGTGACCATGGCATTTCGAATTCTGGGGTCCTCTTCCTTAATGGCTGCTCCCGGTTTGTTACCTATAAAAAGAGGAGAGCAGATTGTGTCTGAGCACTTCCTAAAGCCCTTTCTTCTTTGAGTCAGAGAAGTTCTCATGGCTCCTGTCTTACTGAGGTCGAGGGTGGAGAGGTCGAGCTTCCCTTTTGAAGGTTGGCTCACCCCAAATAGCTGGGGTGATGGAGGAGTTGCTGAAGAGCAAGTAGTCCCGGGAGTCATACGGAGAGTGCATGGGGGCGGTTACAGGGGTCATACGGGAGCGCATACTCCTTGTATGGCCTTTTTGATATGCCATGGGGCCCTACAAACCACTGAAAATGCAAATATCCAGGGGCCTAAGGCTTACATGGACTTCCCTCCCCCCTCAGCTTGGATCTCTTAGTTCATCCGCCCGAGGGATCCTTCTCAACGAGGAGGGAGGTAAGTAGTGTCGGGTTCCTGTCTATGTTGTTGGGCAGCGACTAGCAGCCCAGCATACCACTCAGGGGGGACCTCAGCATCGGCATCCATGGGTCTTTAGCCCAGTTTGGGTCCCTTAATTCAACAAGGGGATCCATGGATGGCCTACTTTGCTCTTTGGCACTGACCAGTGACTCAACGGAGCCGTCTGATTTCTTGGGTCGGATGCAAAAACAACATCATTGAACGAAGCTGCTTGCCCAAGCTTTTATTTTATTTTATTTGGCTCTATTTCCTATGCTATGATGCACTTGTAATGCCTCTCAGGAGGTTGTAATTTTTCATTATCAATAAAGAAAGCTCCTACTCTTTTTTCTTCAAATACTTGTTTCTTTTCCAATGCGATTGTGTTGTTCGATCGTGGGGTCGTTCTGTTTGTATTGCGCTTTCCGAATCATAGCGTAGTTTACAATCACCGGTAGTGCTTTAGTCACTTTGCCTTCGTTAGGCATTTTGGCAATGCTCAGCTCTATAAAGAGGAAGAATTCATCTTTGTTTAGGTCAGAGGAAGGCCTGGGCGGCCTTACTAATTTGTAATGTAGACATGACCTTACTCGAGGGACGGAGTAGGTTTTTCATTAAAGAGAAATGACTCACTTAATCTTGCTGGTGTGCAGAGAAAGAGGTTACTTACCTCCATCGAAGCATGATAGGATGTTTTAGTCATGCTAGAGCGTTTGAGAAATCAATCGGCTTTGCTGGCACTCTGAAGGAGTCATCCACTCACGTTAGAACTTGAGATATTGTTTAAAGATATCACTCGGCTTTGCCGAGGCTTGAGATATTATTCGAGATATCACTCGGCTTGGCCGAGGCTTCAAAACATTCTATTTTAATTGGTGCGGCCAAGGTACGAAGATCACTCGGCCCTGCCGAGGTTTGCAAAGTATATTTTACTTGGCATGCCAATGTATGGAGATCACTCGGCCCTGCCGAAGCTTGAAAAAGATTATATTTTACTTGGCGGCCAAGGTATGAATATCACTCGGCCCTGCCGAGGCTTGAAAAAGATTATATTTTACTTGGCGCGGCTAAGGTACGAAGATCACTCAGCCCTGCCGAGGTTTGCAAAGTATATTTTACTTGGCACAGTCAAGGTACGGACATCACTCGGCCCTGCCAGGCTTGGAAAAGATTATATTTTACTTGGCACGGCCAAGGTACGAAGATCACTTGGCCTGCCAAGGTTTGCAAAAGATTTATTTTACTTGGCGTGCCAAGGTACGGAGATCACTCGGCCTGTCAAGGCTTGAAAAGATTAAACTTGGCACGGCCAAGGTACAAAGATCACTCGACCCTGCCGAGGTTTGCAAAAGATTATATTTTACTTGTGCGGCCAAGGTACGAAGATCACTCGGCCCTGCTGAGGTTTGTAAAGTATATTTTACTTGGCGCGGCCAAGGTACGGAGATCACTGCCCATGCCGAGGCTTGAAAAAGATTATATTTTACTTGACGCGGCCAAGGTACGAGATCACTCGGCCCTGCTGAGGTTTGCAAAGTATATTTTACTTGGCACGGCCAAGGTATGGAGATCACTTGGCCATGTCGAGGCTTGAAAAAGATATATTTTATTTGCGCGGCCAAGGTACAAAGATCACTCAGCCCTGCCGAGGTTTGCAAGGTATATTTTACTTGGCACGGCCAAGGTACGGAGATACTCGATCCTACCAGGCTTGAAAAAGATTATATTTTACTTGGCGCAGCCAAGGTACGAAGATCACTCGGCCCTGCTGAGGTTTGCAAAGTATATTTTACTTGGTATGGCCAAGGTACGGAGATCACTCGGCCCTGCCGAGGATTAAAAAGATTATATTTTACTTGGCATAGCCAAGGTACGAAGATCACTGGCCTTGCCGAGGTTTGCAAAGTATATTTTACTTGGCGTGGCCAAGGTACGGAGATCACTCGGCCCTGCCGAGGCTTGAAAAGGATTATATTTTACTTGGCATGGCCAAGGTACAAAGATCACTGGTCCTGCCGAGGTTTGCAAAGTATATTTTACTTGGCACGGCCAAGGTACGGAGATCACTCAGTCCTGCCGAGGCTTGAAAAAGATTATTTAGCAAGACCTGCTTCTTATTGCAGCTTTCAGGGGAAAAGTAATCGAAACAAAAACTTTGCGAACCTTTGAAAGTTAAAATTGATGTAATGAATAGAGTAAGTTTGTGAGGGCGTACTGTTACTGATGATAGATGCGAAGATTATCCGAGTTCCATGTCCGGGGATAGATTTTTCATTCAGATCTTGGAGTTTGTAGGTGCCGGGCCTAATTACCTCTGCAACTTGATAGGGACCCTCCCAATTTGGGGATAGTTTCCCTTGCTCTAGTGGCTTTGACATGGATGCCTTCCGAAGTACCAGATCGCCTGGGAGGAAAGACTTTCCTTTGACTCTAGTGGAGTGATAGCGGGCTATCCTTTGTTGATAGGTGGCCATTCGGATTCGGGCCTTCTCTCTGACTTCTTCTATTAAATCAAGATTAGTTCGGAGTTGCTCGTCATTGGATTCCTCCGAATAGCTTTCCACGCGAGTGGAGGAGAGCCCAATCTCCACAGGAATGACAGCTTCCATACCAAAAGCCATCTTAAATGGAGTTTGGCCTTTGGGTATCCTTTCAGTAGTTCGGTAGGCCCACAACACATTGTGGAGCTCTTCTGCCCACTGCCTCGTGCTCGGTTGAGCCAAGCTTTAATTCCTTGCAGAAGAGTTTGGTTGGTTACCTTGGCCTCTCCATTGGCTTGAGGATGTTCAACTGATGTCAGGCGATGAAGAATGTTGTGATCCTCGCAGAATTCTCGGAACTTAGGATTATCGAATTGTTTTCCATTGTCGGTGATGATGGTGTGGGAAAGGCCGAAATGGCAAATGATAGACCTCCATACGAAGTCCTTAGCCCAAGCTTCGGTTATCTAGGCGACTGGCTCGACTTCGACCCACTTGGTAAAATAATCAATTGTGATAAACAATAACTTCCTTTGCCCTGTTGCGAGGGAGAAAGGACCGAGGATATCCATTCCCCATTTGGCGAAAGGCCAGGGGGATGATACAGGAGTTAGGTGAGCAAAGGGGAGCCTTTGGACATTTGAATGTCATTGGCACGAATCACAAGCTCGGACAAGGTCATCAACATCTCTCTGCATAGTTGGTTAATAATACCCTTGGCGCAGCACTTTGTGGCACAAAGCTCAGCCGCCAAGATGGTTACCGCAGATGCCTTCATGAACCTCCCAAGAGCATAATCAGCCTCTGACGGTCAGAGGCATTTGAGTAACGACATAGAGAAGTATCACTTATACAACCGATCATCAATTAAAACATAATGAGATGATTGTATTTTTAGTTTACTTGCTTCTTTTCTGTCAGCAGGTAGCAGCCCTTCTTTGAGATATTTGTGTATGGGATCTATCCAAGATGGTTCGATATCGACCTGCATCATCTGATCAGCATCGGCAATGCTGGATTTCTTCAGGACTTCCAAGTGAACCTCCGCTCAAGGTCCATCGAGTCCGTAGTCGCCAGCAGGACAAAAGGTCGGCGTGCACATTTTAGCCCTTGGGACTTGAATAATCTTAAATTCAGCAAAGTAGGATGATAGATCGTGCACCTTTTGAAGATACCAAATCATATTTGGCTCTCGAGCTTTAAATTCTCCTTACACCTGGCCTGCCACTAACTGAGAGTCATATAGGCATTTAGCTTTTCGACTTTGAGCTTGCGGGCGATGCGGAGTCCGACGAGCAGGGCTTCATACTCTGCTTCATTGTTTGAGGCCAGGAAGGAGAAGCAAATGCCATATTCAAAGTTCCCCCTTCGGACTAGTGAGGACTAGACCGGCGCCAGAACCACTCGTGCTGGAGGATCCGTCGGCATGGAGCAACCATGGGGCACTGGGCTTTGGTTGTTCAGGGGCATCCGAAGTAGAACCATCTTCGGGTATGGTGCATTCAAGGAGAAAATCCGCCAGAACCTGGGCTTTAATGGCTGGATGAGGCTGATATGAATGTCATGTTCACTCAACTCAACGGCCCATTTGGTCATTCTTTCCGATGCTTCTGGACGATGGATAATTGACTTGATGGGTTGGTCGGTCAAGACTGCTACAGTGTGTGCTTGGAAATACGATCGCAACTTTCGGACCGATGTTACTAGAGCCAGAACTATCTTCTCGACTCGAGTATACCTCGTTTCGGCGTCTTTGAGCAATTTGCGGACATATTAAACTGGCTTTTGAACTTTGTTCTCCTTTATCAGCACAGAGCCAACAGCACTCTCAGAGACCGCCAAGTTTAGACTCATGTTTCCCCTAGCTTGGACTGTTGAGGAGAGGTGGCGAGCCGAGGTATTTTTTGAGATCTTCAAAGGACTTTTGACAATCTGGGGTCCATTGAAAATTTTTGGCCGACCGAAGTGCTTTGAAGAAGGAAGGAACCTTTCGGCTGACCGAGCAACGAAGCGGTTGAGGGCCGCTGTCCTCCGGTAAGATGTTGCACTTTTTTGATTGATCCCGGAGGGGCCATTGCCGCAAGGCTTGGATCTTCTGTGGATTTGCTTCAATGCCTCACTGAGAGACCATGAAGCCTAAGAACTTTTCGGAGCTAATCCCGAAAGCACATTTGGTTGGGTTGAGCTTCATCTGGTACTTTTGGAGGGTTGCAAAGCTTTCTGTAAGATCCTCAACATGTCGGGATGCCTCCTTGCTCTTCACCAGTATATCATCAACATACACCTCCATGTTCATCGATTTGCTCCTTGAAGACTTTATTGACCAGCCTTTGGTAGGTTGCACCTACATTTTTTAAACCAAAAGGCATGACTCGGTAACAATAAATACCTCGGTCGATGATGAAGGCAGTTTTTTCCTCATCCTTGGGCGCCATCCGAATCTGGTTGTAGCCTGAATAGGTGTCCATAAAAGTCAACATTTGGTGGCCCGAAGTTGAATCTACAAGCTGATCGATTCGAGAAAGAAGGAAGCTATCTTTTGGGCAAGCCATGTTGAGGTCGGTGAAGTCGATGCAGATCCTTCATTTGCCATTTGATTTTTTCACTATAACTACATTTGCCAGCCAGTCGGGGTAATTGACTTTCCGGATGAAGTTGGCTTTAATGAGTTTGTCCACCTCCTCTTCGATAGCCTTTTGGTGCCCGGGGGCGAAGCTTCTTTTCTTCTGCTTAACGAAATGCCTCGTCCACGCTGAGGCGATGGACCAGGACATCCGGGTTGATCTTGGGCATGTCCGACGCGGACCAGACAAAACATCATCATTCTTCCAAAGGAAATTGACCAAGTCTTGCCGAAGCTTTCCCTTCAATTATAACCCGACCTTTATGGTTCGGTCGGGCCGATCTTTGTCGAGTGGCACTTCCTCTAATTCTTCGGCTGGCTCTCCTCGTTGCTCGACAAAATCTTCCGAGCATTCAGCCCATCAACCTTGGGCTTCCTGGATTGAAGGTCAGTGACAAGCAATGTCGAGCTATAATTTGACTTCCCCGAACGACTCCCACTCCCCATTCGGTGGGGAACTTCATGGCGAGATGGGGAATGGAAATGATGGCTTGAGAAATACTTGTCCTGGCCTATCGAGGATGGCATTATAAGGAGACCGAAGCTTGGTTACAAGAAAATCATGAGCGTAGTAGCTACGCGGGGCCAACTACCGGCTCGGACTGTTAAAGTAATAACTCCCTCGGAGATTATGGAGTCGCCCGTAAAACCTACTAGGGTGGATTCTACAGCCCAGAGGTTTTCCATTCAAAATTTCAATCTTACAAAGGCATCAAAATACAAAACATTAACGGAGCTTCCACTATCAATTAAAATGCGGTGTACATCATAGTTGTTCATGTTTAGGGATACAACTAGAGCATCATCATGGGGGTACTGTACCTCCCGAAGATCTTCATTAGAAAAAGAGAGCTCATCAACCCGAGCCTTCTTTGGCAGATTTTCTTCCTCGCCTGGCCGAGATGACGGGGAACCAGCCGCCACTATCATGTTAACATTACCAATGGCCGGGGGATTTGGCAGAGGGAGCTGGCGATCCACTTCATTGTTTGGCTTAGGGGGTCCTGTGAATTGGTTCAGTCTGCCCCGTTGGATCAGCCGCTCGATCTCATTCCGGAGCTGCCAACATTCCTCAGTGTCATGCCCATGATCCTGATGGAAGCGATAGTACTTGTTATGTCCCTCCGAGTTGCATTGCCTCGGAGAGGAGGAGGCCAAGGAATCTGGCGCTCAATTTTATTAGGATTTGCACTCTTGGCACAGTGAGAGGAGTGTAGCGGTTGAACCTTCGAGCCGGGCTCGGGTTCGGTCTCAAGGTAGTGGTGGAGGAGCTCTTTGGCGCGAGGCGGGCTTGCATGGCGGTAGGCTTGATACTTGTCCGAGCCCTTTGCCTCCTTCTTCTTCAGTTGCTCGGCTCGAGCAGATCTTCGCGATTCTTCAACCTGGCATACTTATCCGCCAGGGACATCACATCTGAAAGGCTCTTTGGGTAGTTAACCTCCAGAGCCAAGTAGAAATCCCCTTCCTTCGATACTCATCTAGCCAAGGCAGATATGGCTACCTCGTAGTTGAAATGGTCGACCTCTAGGAGGGCCGTATTGAAACAGCCAAGGTAATTCTTCAAAGATTCCCCCTCTCTCTGCTTGACTTCAGAGAGGAAATCAGATCTCCATCGTTGGCGACGACTACTGATGAACTGCTGATGAACAAACAACTCAGCTCGTCAAAAGAATCAATGGAACCTAGCTTTAAGCTATTAAACCAGGTTCGGACAAATCCCTAAGAGTAGAGGGAAAGCTCGGCACAGGATCACATCTGATGCTCCGTAGAACATCATGATGGATCTAAAGCTGCATAGATGGTTGTCGGGATCAGTAGATATGTGGTATGGCTCGATGGTGGGAAGCTTGACATAAGGGGGAATCACTTCCCTTATGATCCTTTTAGAGAAGGGAATGCCCTACTCCGCCTTTGGTTGGGACGGAAGGGCTTGTCTGACGGCGTCCAACTCCTGATGCCATTCTCAATGCATCTCCTGCATCTGTTGCCTAATCCCTTCATCCAAAGTGGTAGGAGGGATTGGGCGACGGGAAGATGGCAGCGGTGTCGAATCTTGAGAAGACACTAGAGAAAGAGAGTGAGCCCGTCGAGACCTAAGTGGGCTCTTTCCTCCAGCCCGCTGCGGCACTGGCTTTGCCTTCGGGTCGGGAAGATAGCCTGCTGCCTCAAGCCGATTAGAAGAAGAGATTGCTGGTGGGACAGGGGCAGTTCTTCATGAAGCTATGGAGCAGGAACAGCTGGGCAGGGAATCCCTTGGAGTCCCTAGATCAGCTGTGTCAGTGTCTGAACTTGCTGGACCAGGGTAGCGAACTGGTCCAGCGTCACCGTCGTTGCCGATGGTGAAGGAGTCTCAACTGGCGTGGTAGCGGAGGAGCTATACCGCTAACGGATCAGGCCTTTGAGAGGCGGCCTGGTCTTGAGCATCAGACGTGGCTCTCTTCCGATTGGCCATTAGAGGATGCTTCTTCTGGTTTTGAACCTCGTCTCCTGGATTATAAGTTTACGGGACTTGAGGCCCTTCCTCTAGCACCAATCTGTTGCCACGAAAATCCGCTCTCCGACTTAGGTGCACCCTGGTCCGAACGCTGGTCTCTCGCTCGGGGTAGAACCTGCAAGACAGTCCTCACGCAGAGGGTGTTTCGGGGGTGGCCCTCTGCGGAAGACCCTCCAACGCCCAAGTCAGTGGAAATTCATAGCATGCAGATATGAAAAGAAGGCTCTCACAGAAGAGTTCCTCTAGATGGGTGTTCTTTCAAGAACTCAGAGCTCTGCTCAAGCTTTAATGAGTTTTCCTATATGAGAGTTAGTGAATGCGTACCTGGGAGGCTTCGGACTGTGGTATTTATAGGTGATCACCTGATTCCTTGGGCGCGTCATAGGGGGTCTGAAAACTGTTAGGATTCGAAACGGATTCAAATCAAGTTTGTTACGAGCCGGTAGGATCCGTATCTTGTTAGTTAGAGGATCGACGGCCAGGAGAGTTGGTTCATGCCTTGAGATTCAGCGATTATGTAGGCCCTAGTTCACTTTTATGGCCCTTAGGCCACTTCTGGTATCATTGTTATGATTTTTCATTTGGAATCTTGTGTAGCTATCATGAATTTGAACTTTCCCATGCTTGATCCTACAGAGGTGCTCGAGTACCTCAATCCGGCCGAGGCATAGGACAGCTCAGTTCGCCGAGGCGTGGGGTGGCCCGGCTCGCCGAGGGATGAGAGTGGCTCGGTCTAGCTGAGACATGAGGATGGTTCGGTTTGCCGAGGTATAGGATGGCTCGGTCTGTCGAGACATGAGGATAGCTCGATCTGCCGAGGTATAGAATGGCTCAGTCTGCCGAGGTATAGGAATGGCTCGGTTCGCTGGGGCGACTCGATTTTGCTGAAGGCGATTCGGCTTCGCTATCTTATGGATATGATAGCTGGCTGACGGAATGTTGAGGGATGTTGAGATTAGTCTCGACTCAATTGTCGGTGCGCACAAACATTAATGCGATGATAATTTTACCCCTCATCACAATATATTGATTCTTTAAAAAATTAAGGGAACAATAATCCAAAAGCATGAAGGTATTCATCAGGATAATATTTTTAAATAATTTTCTAAAATTCTCTAAAATTTGTTTTCTAAATAACCATCATCTAAAGCAAGAAATACCATCCCAAAGGTCAGTTTACTCACCTATTTCTTTTCTTCCTTGGTTTGGATGAAGAGCTGCATGAATCCAATAAAAAAGAAAAAAAAAAAAAAATAAGGTTTTATTATCTCTTTTTTTTCCTCACTATGTGTGTAAGAAAGAGAAGAAGAAGAAGAGGAGGAGGAGGAGGAGGGGGAGAAAAAAATTTTCTCTAGTATCTCCTTTCTAGCAACCGAAAAGATGAGGAAGGAGGGATCGGAAGAAAACAAGGAAAGATGAGAGAAAGAAGGAGAGAGAGAGAGAGAGAGAGAGAGAGAGAGAGGAGATACAGAGAGAGTGGGAATGATTGATGAGCAATAAATAACCGGCAACAAAGGTTACGTCGGGGAGGTTTTTCTTTTTTGGTACAGTTTTTTTTCTTAATTTTTTTTTAAGTCCACGTCGGGGATGTTTTTTCTTTTTTGGTACAGTTTTTTTTCTTTATTTTATTTTTTTAAAGGTCCACGGTAATGACCTGCGAGTGTGGTTTCCCAAGCGGCCGATACGTCATCCAACCTCACAAAACTTAAATTTTTTTAAACTCTAATACTAATTCTATTTGTAAAATATCAAATCTAACTCTAATTCTAATTCTATTTGTAAAACCTCAATTCTAACTTTATTTTAAAAATTAAATTTAAATTAAATTTTAAATTAAAATTTAAATTGATAAAAAAAAAATTAAAACAAATAAACTTAATATTGTATAAATAAGCTAAAGTTTGAAACAAATAAGCTTCGCATTGCACAAATAAGCTGAAGTTTGAAATAAACAAGCTTCACATTCCAAATTGTACGTCTAAAAATATACATCTTTTATATAACACTAAACCAAGATGACAAAAATACAATCTTTTGGTAATTGCAGAATCAATATAAAAGAATAATTTTAGTAAATAAAGGTGTTGAAAATATTATTACTAAACAAATATAGCTTCAATGAGTTTCAAAAGTTGGCACCAAACAACATTTTCTAATGCATGGTTTCTAATTTCTAATTAAAAAATAGAACATGATTTAGAATTTATTGTATGCTTAAGCAAGAGTAACAAAAACTAGTTGAAAAGTTTTGATCTATCACCCAATTAACTATTATGACATTAGTGCATGCACTGGGTGATATGGTCGAGAAATGAAATATGGGTCGAGACACAGTCGGTCCATGGGGAATACGTTGGAACTCTCGACACAGGACCTTGGTCAAGGGTGGCCCACGAGCTCTAGGTGGCCTCCAGGTCCTAGACGACCCCAGGGTCTAGGCGACCCCTAAGCTCTGGGCGGTCCCCGACTTTCGGGCGGCCTCCAGGTCCTAGACGGCCTTCAGGGTCTGGGCGACACCTAAGCTCTGGGCGGTCCCTGACTTCCGGACGGCCTCCAGGATCTGGGCGGCCTCCAGGTCCTGAACGGCCCCTAGGGTCTGGACGGCCCCTAAGCTCTGGGAGGTCCCCGACTTCTGGGCGGCCTCCAGGTTCTGGGCGGCCTCCCAGTCCTGAGTGGCCCCCAAGGTCCTGGATGACCCCAGGGTCTGGGCGGCCCCAAAGCTCTGGGCAGCCTCCCGGTCCTGGGCGGCCCTAAGTACTGGATGGCCCCCGAGGTCTGGACGGTCCCCCGACACCTGCGCGGCCTCCAGGGTTTGGGCAGCCCCTAAGTCCTTGACGGCCCCCGAGGTCTGGACGGTCCCTGAGCTCTGGGCAGCCTCCAGGTCTGGGTGGCCTCCCGGTCCTGGGCGGCCCTAAGTCCTGGATGGCCCCCGAGGTCTGGACGGTCCCCGAGCTCTGGGCAGCCTCCAGGTCTGGGCGGCCTTTCGGTCCTGGGTGGCCCCAAGTCCTGGACGGCCCCCCAGGTCTGGACGGTCCTCCGACACCTGGGCGGCCTCTAGGGTCTAGACAGCCCCTAAGTCCTGGATGGCCCCCGAGGTCTGGACGGTCCCCGACTTCTGGGCAGCCTCCAGGGTCTGGGCGGCCTCCCGGACCTGGGTAGCCCCCAGGTCCTGGGCGGCCCCCAGGTCCTGGATGGCCCCCAGGGTCTGGGTGGCCCCTAGGTCCTGGATGGCCCCCAAGCCTTGGACGGTCCCCGAGCTCAATAAATGTACTCGAAGATTCCTTGTAGATAATTCTTCAAAAGGAACTCGACGGCCCCATGGTCCTAAGGACACCTCCAGGCCGGTGTTGCACACCCTGAGGAGGTTCAAGTCCAAGGCCTAGGCGGCCTCGAGTCGAACTCTCGGGCTAGTATCTGACTACCCCGAGACAATTCTTCTAAAGAAACTCGATGGCCCCACGGTCCTAAGGACACCCCCAGGCCGGTGTTGCACACCCCTGAGGAGGTTCAAGTCCAAGGCCTAGGCGGCCTCGAGTCGAACTCTCGGGCTAGTATCCGACTACCCCCGAGACAATTCTTCTAAAGGAACTCGACGGCCCCACGGTCCTAAGGACACCCCCAGGCCGGTGTTGCACACCCCTGAGGAGGTTCAAGTCCAAGGCCTAGGCGGCCTCGAGTCAAACTCTCGGGCTAGTATCCGACTACCCTCGAGATAATTTTTCAAAAGGAACTCGACGGCCCCACGGTCCTAAGGACACCCCCAGGCCGATGTTGCAAACCCCTGAGGAGGTTCAAGTCCAAGGCCTAGGCGGCCTTGAGTCGAACTCTCGGGCTAGTATCCGACTACCCCCGAGACAATTCTTCAAAAGGAACTCGACGGCCCCACGGTCCTAAGGACACCCCTAGGCCGTGTTGCACACCCCTGAGGAGGTTGAAGTCCAAGGCCTAGGCGGCCTCGAGTCAAACTCTCGGGCTAGTATCCAACTACCCTCGAGACAATTCTTCTAAAGGAACTCGATGGCCCCACGGTCCTAAGGACACCCCCAGGCTGGTGTTGCACACCCCTGAGGAGGTTCAAGTCCAAGGCCTAGGCGGCCTCGAGTCGAACTCTCGGGCTAGTATCCGACTACCCCCGAGACAATTCTTCAAAAGGAACTTGACGACCCCACGGTCCTAAGGACACCCCCAGGCCGGTGTTGCACATCCTTGAGGAGGTTCAAGTCCAAGGCCTATGCGGCCTCGAGTCGAACTCTCGGGCTAGTATCCGACTACCCCCGAGACAATTCTTCAAAAGGAACTCGACGGCCCCACGGTCCTAAGGACACCCCCAGGCCGGTGTTGCACACCCCTGAGGAGGTTCAAGTCCAAGGCCTAGGCGGCCTCGAGTCGAACTCTCGGGCTAGTATCCGACTACCCCCGAGACAATTCTTCAAAAGAATTCGACGGCCCCACGGTCCTAAGGACACCCCAGGCCGGTGTTGCATGCCCCTGAGTAAGTTCAAGTCCAAGGCCTAGGCGGCCTCGGGTCGAACTCTCAGGCTAGTATCCGACTACCCGGTGATGGTTCTTGGAAAAGAACTCGGCGGCTTCACGATCCTAGGGACGTGTATAACGCCGATCTATTCATTAAACCTCGAAGGGCCGGAGGGGGAGATGAGTCCCTTTACTTCTTATATGTATGATGGTTAAATATCATAAGCCAATCGACTGCAGTAACAAACAAACAGGAACGAAGAATCGACATTCATTCATTTAAAAGTCAAACTGCTACAAAACTTCAAAAAAAAAACATCCCCTACAAGCTGGCATTGGCCGGCTTACCAAAAAGAGTCCGTCGAGGACACCAAAAGAAAGAGAGAGGAAACAGGAGAAGAGATACAGTCTGACATGGCCGCGTTCCTATTGATTCCTGGAACGCTCATCCCTAGTAGCCGGCTCAGTATTCGACTCTTCAACTGCAGTCGCTTGGGCAGCATATTCTTCCGCTATCACTGCTTCATGGCGGTGTCTTCAGCCTCAGCATCGGAATCTTCTTCATCATCGGCAGGTTGGAAACAATCAAGATCTTCTAGTTTGAAATGTCGGGATAACCTCCTTTTGCACCTCTCGAAGCCTTGGACAAAGGCGTCCATAACAGCCTCGCAAAATTCCGAGGCAAATCGGGGGAACTTTTGTATTCCTCGATGGCCTCCCGAACCCTAGCCTCGGCCACGGTCACCCTCTCTTGAGCCTTTGTCTCTGTTATAGCCATCTTATCCAGGGCTTCCTTCGTTTCCTTCTCGGCCAAGGCCAACTTCTCTGCGGCATCAAGGGCCGCCACCTCCGCATTGTCGGCCTGATTTTCGGTATATTCTAATTTGAGAATGGCTTCTTTCAATTTTTCCTCAGCCGGTAGCAGCTTCGCCCTGGTTTCGGATAGCTTCACGTCTAGGGTCTGCAGCTCCCTCTCGGCCCTCTCCAGCCATGCGCGGTTGTCCTCCCGAACGGCCTGAAGGTCAAGCGACGCCTTCAACTCTCGGGCCTTTACTTCCGATAATTCTTTCTTCAGGCCCTCGTTGTTGGACTTGGCCGTTCACTAGATCCTCGCGGAGTACGAAAAAGCCGTTGGATAACTACATTAGAAAAAAATTATTATTATTAAAATCAAAAAAAATTGATGAGTGCGGGAATTCTGTAATCGAGAAAAAGGAGA
This sequence comes from Calamus simplicifolius, assembly GCA_900491605.1. Taxonomy (NCBI): domain Eukaryota; kingdom Viridiplantae; phylum Streptophyta; class Magnoliopsida; order Arecales; family Arecaceae; genus Calamus; species Calamus simplicifolius. The sequence continues at coordinate 564,198 of UESW01004685.1, read as the reverse complement.
AATCGGGAAAAGAAAGAAAGGAGGGAGACCATGATTTTACCTGGAGCGCAGCAGTGAACATCGTATCAAAAGATTCCTCCAGGGGCAAGCCCCTCATTTTGGCTTGAAACCGGGGCAAAACCGAGAGTTTAAGAACCGTTTTCGATAAACGACTCCTATACGCCATGCCCTGACTGGGCATCTCCGAGGGTTGGGTCGGATCTTTCGAGATGTCTGGAGGAGCGAAAACACCTGCTCCTTCTGGCGACTGCAGGACTGGTGGACAGGTCTCGGCCAACCCTTTGCTCCCGGAGGGCTCCCCAATATCTTTGGCGGGAGGGGAGGCGGCCCCCAATGGGCCCTCCTCAGGGAGACCCCTAATAGGTATCCCAGCGGGGAGGTTCTCCTCTCCCTCATCCTCCTCCATCAATATCGCCTCAGGGAGACTCGCCGGAGGCTGGGTTGAGTGTCCCGGCTCCCTCTGGCAGGGCCTTTTTGGCCCGGCCCTAATCGCACTATGGGCATTTCCTTTCCTCTTCTGAAGGCTTGATATTATTGCATCCTGAGAGAACTTCATCGCTGCAAAATCGAAAATCCANCAGGGGCAAGCCCCTCATTTTGGCTTGAAACCGGGGCAAAACCGAGAGTTTAAGAACCGTTTCGATAAACGGCTCCTATACGCCATGCCCTGACTGGGCATCTCCGAGGGTTGGGTCGGATCTTTCGAGATGTCCGGAGGAGCGAAACACCTGCTCCTTCTGGCGACTGCGGGACTGGTGGACAGGTCTCGGCCAACCCTTTGCTCCCGGAGGGCTCCCCAATATCTTTGGCGGGAGGGAGGCGGCCCCCAATGGGCCCTCCTCAGGGAGACCCCTAATAGGTATCCCGGCGGGGAGGTTCTCCTCTCCCTCATCCTCCTCCACCAATATCGCCTCAGGAGACTCGCCGGAGGCTGGGTCGAGTGCCCGGCTCCCTCTGGCAGGGCCTTTTTGGCCCGGCCCTAATCGCACCATGGGCATTTCCTTTCCTCTTCCGAAGGCTTGATATTATTGCATCCTGAGAGAACTTCATCGCTGCAAAATCGAAAATCCAAAGTTAATCAAAAAAGCGCCCTAGAGATGCCACATGTAAGTAAAAGGTGCGTGCTAAAATCCATCTCATACACGTACTCGAGTACGAAATACCCAAAAAAGAAGAAGAAGAAAGAAATAGAAAAAAGGAAGGGGGAAAGATAGTGATAACAAAATAAAACTCTTCGAAGCTCACCGGGCGCTGTAGGCAGCGACACGGCATAGACGCAATCTCCCGAAGGTTATCCTCCGATAATAGTTCCTTACTAGGGGGCACGACGGTGGATACCAGAGTATTAAACAACTCCTGATCTCTCTCCTCGATAGTCGAGTTCTGATTAGAGCTGGTATCAGGAACGCCCCAGTTCACATCCACCCCCTCTAGATGAGCGTAAAAAAACTGACTTCCACCCCTTTGATTTTGGAAGGGAGGTTGAGCCCTAGGACTCTCCTGGGCCTAGACGCAAAACTCCACCACCCGTCCCTTATGGGATTCCGAATCCTATACAAAGCCCTAAATAGGGAGAGCCGGGCGGGAGCCCCATGGAAGTGACAAAGCACTAAAAATGAAAAGACGATGCGGATGGAGTTAGGGGTAAGCTGTGCCGGGATGAGATGGTATCTATTTAACAAATTTACGAAGAAGGGATGCAAAGGCAGTCGAAGGCCACATTTGAAAAACTCTTCATACATCGCGACCTTCCCCGGTTGCGTGAGAGTGACCCTATCCTCGGGGAGGGGAACGAAAGGCGAATATTGCTAGGGATCTCAAATCGGGCCCTAAGATTCCTAAGATCCTGAGGGGACGTGATTGAAGCAATCTCCGTTGGACCGGCGGACTTAGGGATGGCTACCGAAAGACCTACCTCATGGCTGGTGGACGAAGAGGAAACCCTAGGGGATTGGGGTAATGCCCTAGACGCTAGCCGCGGGGCTGGTTGATCCCCTTGAATGGTCACGCCTCCGAGAGCTTGGCGGCGTGCCTGGATAATCTCCTCGTGGAGGGCTCGATCAGAGGGCTCTTGCCTTTCCCGTCTCGACGAGGATCCATGAAGAAGAAAAAGGAGAAAGAAAGGTCGACTAACCTGGGCTTGAAAGAATGAAGATACAGGAGACGTGACAAGAATAAGGCGAGGAGGTAGAGAGGACAGACCCCTTTTATATATTTTTGAACATAACCCCTCGAGCGCCAAAAACCACGCGGCGACCCTTGAGTGGAGCCGGACAGACGAAAAGGCGCTATCCTCTTAGGGATACGCCTTCGTTTTTTTTTTTCGAAACGTCAATCTGTGGTATTTACAAATTCAAATTTGGTTTTCCCCCTCCCCCTTCTGCACGTGCGATGCAGCTGAGCACAAGGGACAGGGCGAGGGGGCATATGATATGGTCGAGAAACGAAATACGGGTCGAGACACAGTCGGTCTGCGGGGAATACGTTGGAACCCTCGACACAGGACCCTGGTCAAGGGTGGCCCATGAGCTCTAGGCGGCCTCCAGGTCCTGGACGGCCCCCAGGTCTAGGCGGCCCCTAAGCTCTGGCGGTCCCCGACTTTCGGGCGGCCTCCAGGTCCTGGACGGCCCCAGGGTTGGGGACCCCTAAGCTCTGGCGGTCCCTGATTTTGGGCGGCCTCCAGGGTCTGGGGGCCTCAGGTCCTGGATGGCCCCAGGTCTGGACGGCCCCTAAGCTCTGGGCGGTCCCCGACTTCTGGGCGGCCTCCAGGTTCTGGGCGGCCTCCCGGTCCTGGGTGGCCCCCAAGGTCCTGGGCGGCCCCAGGGTCTGGGCGGCCCCTAAGCGGTCCTGGCGGCCCTAAGTCCTGGACGGCCCCCGAGGTCTGGATGGTCCCCACACCTGGGCGGCCTCCAGGGTCTGGGGGCCCCTAAGTCCTGGACGGCCCCGAGCTCTGGACGATCCCCGAGCTCTGGGGCCTCCAGGTCTGGGCGGCCTCCTGGTCCTGGGCGGCCTAAGTCCTGGACGGTCCCCGAGCTCTGGGCAGCCTCCAGGTCTGGGTGGCCTCCCGGTCCTAGGCGGCCCTAAGTCCTGGACGGCCCCCGAGGTCTGGACGGTCCCCCGACACCTGGGCGGCCTCCAAGGTTGGACAGCCCCTAAGTCCTGGACGCCCCCGAGGTCTGGACGGTCCCCGACTTCTGGGCGGCCTCCAGGGTCTGGGCGGCCTCCCAGTCCTGGGTAGCCCCCAGGTCCTGGGCGGCCCCCAGGTCCTGGACGGCCCTAGGGTCTAGGCGGCCCCTAGGTCCTGGACGGCCCCCAAGCCCTGGACGGTGCCGAGCTCCGGCATCCTCCAGGATCTGGGCGGCCTCCCGTTAAAGATGGCCCCCAGGTCCTGAGCGACCTCCCGGTCCTGGATGTCCCCCTGCTTTGGGCTATGCGCCCTGACCTCTTAACTATTTCCGTATCGGGAGCACTTAACGCTACAAGCTGTCATGTCTGGAACAGAACCCAAGAATTATCAAACATCATAGCGCTTTAAATGGCTTGGATAAGACAAATGCTAGAACGTCACCATTCATCAAAAGCTCAAATAAAGGAGATACTGAGCACCTACTTTAGAGTCAGATAACTTTCCACTAACTCTGACATTCCCTGAGGAAGATCGAAACCCATCATGACGATCCTTGACTTCCAGGGAAAGTTCCTTAATTCCTCTGGTGTTGATTAATAGTAAACTATCACGTGGCAAGCCCTCGCTGTGGCTGACCACTAATCTTATACACTAATCTTGCACATTAATATCATTGATAAGGAAAAAGAAAAAGAAAGGGAAATATAACTTGAAGCTGATTGGCACGATGACGAAAGCCGGGGAGCAATCTTTTCTTCGGAAATTCGAGAAGTATAAAAGGGGCTTGAATTCAGGAAGGAGGGGAGATCTTTTCATTCTTCCTTCCGCTGGAGATCTTGCATAAAGAAAATTTTTCTATCTTTCTGGTGATCAAGCATGGCATCATTCTATAAAATAATTAATAAAATCGTAGCTATTCCACCATCAATAAGAAACAATTGGCTGCTTAATCTAAAGTACATCTAATAAAAACAAAAAGCAGCTAGCAGGACTTCAGCTTTCTAGACGTGGCCATGAAAAGCGCGAGAGCAAATGGATTGGGATGCTTGATATTTGATAAAAGGTCCGAACGAAGCGTCCGAGTATTATACTTATATATATATATATATATAAAACCCATGCTTCAATCCCATTGTAGAATCCATCATTTAATACCTTTTAATCTTTACTTAGTATTTTTTATATTTTTTACTATTTATGGCACCATCTGAATATTCTTAGGCTATAATTATTTTTAATTATTTATAACATCTTCAGCCGGAAGTATATAATAATAATAATATAATAAATATATTAAAAATATTATATTTTTGGAAATAAAAATATTTTAATTTTTAAATTTTTATTTTAAATTTATTTTGTTCTACAAACTTATAGATGCTAGAAAAATTCAGTAATGCGCAACATTTTTAGGAGGTAAAGGATTATACCTAACAATTAAATATTATATCATAACAATTAAAATTTTATAGATAAAAATAAATTTTAAAAAATTTATAAATAAAAATATATTGTAAGAAATATATTTTAATTTTTTTAAATGATAAGTCTTAAAATACTAATTTTGAGTCGTCGAGTTCACTTTTCTTATTTCTCCGTTCGTTGACACAAGCGAGCGGGAGGGGATAAGGGGTTTCAGAAGATAGCCGACCAAATGACAAAAAAACGAGCATATGGCAACCAACCGCCATCATCGGCTTCTCCACTTCCCTTCAGCCTCTCTCCACGTCTATGATGCTGCCACGAATCCGGTGCAGAAGGGGATCTACGACCGGTTCGAGCGGCCGCTGAAGGAGGTGTACAACGTGCGGGTGGAGCGCGGGGTGTCCAAGGAGCGGCTAGAGGAGTTGGGCCGTCGACCGGTGGTCGAAGTGGAAGACCGGCCGCTGCTGCCTCCCTGGGACTGGCACGTCGATAAGCAGGTCTACATCATCTCTGGCAAGGTCCGCATCATCCCAGAGGACGCGAAATCCGGCGACCACTTCATAAGCTTTGTCGCCGGAGACCTCGTTCCGCTATCCCGAATGGTTCAAGGCCGACCTAGGGTCGGGTTACCTCGGTTTAGATTGATCAAAATTTGAGATCGGATTAATTGCAAATCGGTTCGAGTTAAAACCAAGTCCTTCGGTTTGGATTGAACAAATATAAGTTCAAGTACTGCTATAAAGGTCAAATTCAGATTAAACGAGGCCCAAATTGTACCCCTATCCCTTTCACGCCACTAGGCTGCACACCCCTCAACTCCTCCATTCCATTTTGATTCCTTCCAAGACTAAGCATCCTACTTTTGTTCCCCTCAATGGAACCCATCTCCGCCTTAGATATTGAGATCCTTCCTTTGCATTATAGTCACTAACTTTCTTGAGTGGAAACGTAATTTTCTTGATTATTGATATTATAGTTCCAACTAGAATTGATTATCAAATGGCACAACTAGGTCCTAAGCTAGCATCAACACTTGTATTTGTTATATTAAAGGTTTGTAGATAAGTTATTTCTATCTTTTGAGATTTGTCTCGGCAGTCTTATCGTGATTAATTCTGTGAAACCACATCCATCGGCAATCTTAGAGTGAAGTCTTTAGAAAGAAGTTGGGCTGGATTTCTCAAAATAGGTTTTGATCTTGATTTTTTTTTCCTACTTTTTTTCTCCTCTATTTATTTTATTGTTCGATGTTGACATTATTTTCTTTTTTTCTAGGTTCAAGGGGTACCTCCTAGCCATTTATTTATTTTAAATGGAAAAATGAAAATCAGAGACTCCACCAATGATCTCTTAAAAATTTAGAAGATGAGAATATATATACATAAAAAAGATGAAGATTGAGAGTTAAAAAGAAAAAAAAAAAAAGGAAGAAGGAGAAAGGAGAACAAGAAAGAAGGAAAAAAGAACTACAAGAAAGAGAAGCCTCATCTTACTTATCCACTAACTATATGTTTAATAATATGTATTTGATAATTTTCTAATCATTTAAGACCAGTAATATATTTCAGCAATAGATTTTTTTGCTTTTCCATAGCAAATATCACTCACTCATCTATTTAAAGAAGTTTGAGATTATTTAATTAAAAAAGAGAGAGGAGGTATTAGATTTTGAAGAGTGCCTCATGCTCAAGAGTTGTGATTTAAAATAGATTGAGAATGATTTTAGTTTCTATGGATGATTGATTGCGCAAAAGGCAGCCAATGACTTTTGTAAAAAAAAAAAAAAATGTTCTCATCCAGAAATATGGTATTAGTTCTCTTTAGAAAAATAAAAAATATCTAATAAATATTTAATTTGATTTTTAGAATGGACTGATTGACAACATACTCTACTACAGTGAGTTAATTTGAGTTAGTTTGTAGGTGATAGAGAGTTTCTTTTGCCAAAGACTATTTCAACCTTGCAATGTGATGCCTTTTTTTGACTGATTTGTTGAAGTCCTTTCATGCATCGTTTTGTTTGTCAAGCTAAACTGATGTTCCGTGACTGTATGTCTGTAACCTTTGAAGGTGAGAAAGAAATTGAGAATATAATAATTACTACTAATCTATATTTTATTAGCATGCTTTATATAATATTTTTAAGTGCAAAATTGGCATGCTACATAAATTAAATATTTATTGGGCCACACTGGGTTATTATCAGGCCATAATCATTTGAACCTATTAGCTTATTAAATGATTTGATCAAGATTAAGCAGTCAAGTTGCTAACCTTGAACCTAGCACATTTCATAATATATAGTGGGATTGACATGATTTATTGTATGAACTAAGATGTGTCCTATTCAAAAAAAATTTTTTTTTTGGTACAAACGGGAATCACACCACTCTAGGGTGACTCAATCCACACTATCAGAATACAAAAGTAAGTTCAGACCAGGAGGCCACCAATCACTGGCTTCCAGCACCAGAATCCAGAATGATCAGCCACTCTAGCGGCAATCCAGTCAGCCGCTAGTTGGCTTCCCTGAAGATATGGCTGATCTGTATGCTATGAACCCCCTGTAGGAGAGAACGAATATCAGAGATCAAAGGGTTGGTAGGCGACTGTACGCAATGATCCTGGCGAAGCCACCGAATCACCGTGAGGGCATCACCCTTAAGGATAATACGACGGGCATCGAGATGCGAATAGCAAAGGAAACTCCAGCCCAAGCAGCATAAAGCTCCGCAAGCGGCACCGACGAATCGAAGTGTCCAAATCCCCAGCAGCAATCATAGTTCCGTCAGAACCCCGAATGACATAACCCGATCCGGCAGATCTGCCTCGAACACTCCCATCAAAGTTGATTTTGATAAACCCTGGAGGGGGGTTCCCAAGAAATAAAGACCGTTCTCGGTGCGCTGCCGAGGCAGCATGGGAATCCCAGAGGCCAGGGCTATCAAAATTACAAACTAGACGATGGGACGTGTACTCAGTAGATAAGGACAAGGCAGTCCGCACAACCCTGAAAGACGGAGTAGGCTCCTGAGTAAAGACAATCGGTTCCGGGATAACCAGATTTGGTAAGCAATGTAAGCCCTCGTCGAGCCCTGCTTGCCAACCTTTTTAACTAAGCCTTGCCTAAATGGATGAGCTTGATCAAGTTAATGCCAGGCATGCTTCAGAGGCATGCCTCGTCCTGATGCTAATATTTAGTTCAAACTAGGATAGGGTAGTGAGCCATCAGATTGAAAATTAAGGTGGAAAGCCGATGAGAGGATTAGAGAGCTTGGAGCTTGTAATGGATACCTTCACAGGATAGATGTGGTAGAAACCGGACATGATCCATGAACCTGATTCAAACTGATCCAAAAAATATATTTTACTCTTTGCATCTGGAACATGAAACGGCAAATCCAAACTGACTCAAAAATTTTAGGACGGACTGGATCATGGGTAACTTGAAATGACCCAAAAATGATATTTATTAGAAAATGTATAAGCTTTGATTAGCACTTGTAATTAGTTGTTTGGATATGGGGATGACATCTATTTTAATTCTAGATGATATTATATAATTTTATGAATTATAAATTAAATTGTTTACATGATTAATATTTTAATATTTTATATTCTCTGATATATGTAATATAGTTGGTACTAATGTGACTCAATAAATATTGAAATTAAAAATATACCTTTCTAAATTGAGTGTTACTGAAAGATTGGTATTAAAGCCTCAAACACCCTTGAAGAGAGGATGAAAAAATAGATTATAGATGACTTTGCTCTTTTTCTTATTTATAGTATTAAGCGCATTTCAAATATTTACTTATTTTATTTTATAACCTTATTAATAATTTGATATTGATTTAATTTTAAAGTATATTTTTATAGATTACAATTTAATTATATTATTTTAATATTTTATAAGTTTATAACTATTATTTCTATTAGTGCCTAAACATTGTATGATTTTATGTCTATATGTCCTAGCATTTAAAGTAAGAAATGAGTAAAAGAAAAAAAGAAACACTTAATTGGTCATTAATAAATTACATAAAAAAAGAAAAAAACCATGCCTTGAATGTACCATTTAGTCATCCTTCCTGAGGATGATGGATAATCGACTTGATGGGTTGGTCGGTCAAAATCGTCACAGTGTGCTTGGAAGTATGGCCGCAGCTTTCGAACCGATGTTATAAGAGCCAACATCATCTTCTCGATCCGGGTATACCTCATTTTGGCATCTCGAAGCAATTTGCTAACATAATATACTAGCTTTTGAACTTTGTTTTCTTCTTGATCAAGACAGAGCCAATAGCGCCTTCAGAGACCGCCAGGTATAGATACAACATTTCTCCCAGCTTCAGACTACTGAGGAGAGGTGGTGAGCCGAGGTATTTTTAAGATCTTCGAAGGATTTCTGACAGTCCGGGTCCATTGAAAGATTTTGGCCGATCGAAGCACTTTGAAAAAGGGCAAGCACCTTTCGGCCGACCGAGCAACGAAACGATTGAGAGCCGCTATCCTCCAGGTGAGACGTTGCATTTCTTTGATTGATCTCAGAGGTGCCATTTGTTGTAGGGCTTGGATTTTCTGTGGGTTAGCCTCAATACCTCATTGGAAGAGCATGAAACCCAAGAACTTTTCAGAGTTAACTCCGAAAGCACATTTGGTTGGGTTAAGCTTCATCTGATACTTCCGAAGTGTCGCAAAGCTTTCTGTAAGATCTTCGATATGCCGGGATGCTTCCTTGCTCTTTACCAGCATGTCAGCAATATATACTTCCATATTCTGACCAATTTGCTTTTTAAAAACTTTATTGATCAACCTTTGGTAGGTTGCGCTTGCATTTTTTAAACCGAAAGGCATAACTCGATAACAATAGATACCTCGATCGGTGATAAAGGTAGTCTTTTCTTCATCCTCGAGCGTCATCTAAATTTGGTTGTAGCCCGATAAGCATCCATAAAGGTCAGCATCTGGTGGCCCGAAGTTGAATCCACAAGCTGATCGATCCGAGGGAGAGGGAAGCTGTCCTTCGGGCAAGCTTTGTTGAAGTCGGTGAAGTCGATGCATATCCTCTATTTGCCATTTGATTTCTTCACCATAACCACATTCGCCAGCCAGTCGGGATAATTGACTTTCCGAATGAAGTTGGCTTTAATGAGCTTGTCTACCTCTTCCTCGATAGCCTTTTGACGCTCAGGGGCGAAGCTTCTCTTCTTTTGCTTGATCAGCTGAAATGCTTCGTCCATGTTGAGATGGTGGACCAGGACATCCGGGTTAATTCCAGGCATATCTGATGCGGACTAGGCGAAAATGTCATCATTCTTCCGAAGGAACTCGACCAAGTCCTACCGAGGCTTTCCCTTCAATTGTGACCCGATCCTTATGATTTGGTCGGGCTGAGCTTCATAGAGCGACACTTCTTCCAATTCTTCGGCTAGCTCCTCTCGCTGCTCGGCAAAGTCCTCCTATGCATCCAACCCATCTACTTTGGGTTTCTTGGACTGAAGACCAGCTACAAAGTAGTGCCGAGCCACAATTTAACTTCCTCGGACAACCCCCACCCTCCATTCGGTGAAAACTTTATGGCAAGGTGAGGAATGTAAATGATAGATTTAAAAGATATTTGCCCTGGCCTGTTGAGGATAGCATTGTAAGGGGATCGGAGCTTGGTCATGAGGAAATCCATGAGTGTAGTGGCTACACTGGGCTAAGTGCCTGCTCGAACAGTTAAAGTAATAACCCCCTCAGGGACTATAGCGTCGCTTGTAAAACCTACTAGGGTGGATTCTATGGCCCGGAGGCTCTCCATCCGTAATTTCAATCTCACAAAGGTATCAAAATACAGAACATTAACAGAGCTTCCACTATCAATTAAAATGCGGTGTACATCATAGCCGTTCATATTCATGGACACAACCAAGGCATCATCATGGGGGTACTGTACCTCCCGAAGATCCTCATCAAAAAAGAAAGCTCATCAACTTGGATCCTCTTCGATGGATTCTCCTTCTCTCCTGGCTAGGATGATGGAGAGCCAATCGCCGCTATCATATTAACATTGCCAATGACTAGAGGGTTCGGTGGAGGAAGTTGACGAGGCTCAAGCTAACGATCTCCTCCATTGTTCAGCTTAGGGGCTCCCTTGAATCGGTCCAGTCTGCCCCACCGGATGAGCTGCTCAATCTCATTTTGGAGCTGCCATCATTCCTCAATGTCATGCCCATGATCTCAATGGAAGCGGTAGTATTTAGTTATATCTCTCCGAGCTGCATTGCCTTGGAGAGGAGGAGGCCGGGGAATTTGGCACTCGACTTCCATCAAGATTTGCGCCCTTGACGCAGTGAGAGGAGTGTAGCAGTCAAACCTTCGAGCCGGGCTCCGGGTTTGATCCTGAGACGGTGGTGGAGGAGCTCTTTGGCGGCGAGGTGAGGTTGCATAGCGGTAGGATCGATGCTTCTTCGAGCCTTTCACCTCCTTCTTCTTCGATTGCTCGGCTCGAGCCATCCTTCGTGACTCCTCGACCCTAGCATACTTGTCCGCCAAGACCATCATATCAGAAAGGCTTTTTGGGTAATTGACTTCCAAAGCCAAGTAGAAGTCATCTTCCTTCGACACTCCTCCCGCTAGAGCCGACATGGCCACCTCGTGATTGAGATGATCGATCTCCAATAGGTCTATGTTGAAACGGCCGAGGTAGTTCTTCAGAGATTCCCCCTCTCGCTGCTTGACTTCGGAGAGGGAATTAGATCTCCATTGTTGGCGGCGGCTGCTAACGAACTGGCTTATGAATAAGCGGCTCACCTCATCAAAAGAATCAATGAAACCTGGCTTCAGGTTGTTAAACCATGTTCTAGAAGATCCTCTAAGAGTATAGGGAAAGGCTCGGCATAGGATCTCATCTGATGCTCCGTGGAACATCATGATGGATCCGAAACTGCTCAGATAATCGTCAGGATTAGTAGATCCATGATACGTTTCGATGGTGGGAAGCTTGACGTGAGGGGGGATCACTTTACGCATGATCCCCTCAGAGAAAGGGATGCTTTGCTCCGCTTTTGGCTAGGATGGAGGGGCTTGCCTGGCGGCGTCAGCTCATGATGCCACTCTTGATGCATCTCCTGCATTTGCTGCCTAATCCCTTCATCCAGAGTGGTAGGAGGGATTGGGTGATGAGAAGATGGCAGTGGTGTCGAATCTTGGGAAGACACCGAAGAAAGAGAACGAGCTCGTCGAAATTTAAGTGGGCTCTTCTCTCCAGCCCGTTGTGGCACTGGCTTGGCCTTGCGGGTCAATGAAGGCGATCCACAGCCTCAGGCAGATTAGAAGAAGAAATTGCTAGTGGTATGGGAGCGGCTATCTTTCATGAAGCTGTGAAACAGGGGTAGCTGGACGGGAAACTCCTTGGAGTCCCTGGACCAGCTGGGTTAGTGCCTGGACTTGTTGAACCAGGGTAGCAAACTAGTCCAGTGTCACTGCTGTCGCCGGTGGTGAAGGGGTCTCAATCGGCGATGGTAGCGGAGGCGCTACACCATTGATTGGATCAGGCCTTTAAGAGGCGGCCTGATCATGAGCATCGGATGTGGCTCTCTTTCGATTAGCCATTAGAGGATTCTTCTTCTGGTTTTGAACATTGTCTCCTGGATTACAAGTTTATGGTACTTGAGGCCCTTCCTCTAGCGCCAATCTGTTGTCGTGAAAATCCGTTCTCCGACTTAGGTGCAGCTTGACTATGGATCTAGACGCTGGTCTCTCACCCGAATGGAACCTGCAAGACAGTCCTTGCGCAGAGAGTATCTGGAGTGCCCCTCTACGGAAGACCCTCTGACGCCCAAGTCAGTGAAAATTCACAGCAAGCAAATATGAGAAGAAGGCTCTCGCAGAAGAGTTCCTCAAGATGAATGGCCTCTTGAGATCTCAGAGCTCTGCTCAAGCTTTAATGGAGTTTTCAGTCTGAGTGTCAGTGAGAGCATACCTGAGAGACTTTAGGACTAGGGTATTTATAGATGATCACCTGATTCTTTGGGTACGTCATAGGGGTTCCAAAAACTGTTCAGATTCGAATTGGATTCGAATCAAGTTTGTTATGGGGCTGGTGGGATTTGTATCTAGTTGTTAGAGAATCAACGGCTAGGAGAGTCGATTGATGCTTTGAGATTTAGCGATTCTATAGGCCCTAGGCTACCTCTATAGGCTCCAGGCTACTTCTATAGGCCTTAGGCCACTTCCGGTATTATTGGCATAATTTTTCATTCGAGATCTTGTTTAACTATCATGAATTTGAACTCTCCCGTGCTTGACTCCGTAGTGATGCTCAAATGCCTCGGTCTGGTTAAGGCATGAGGATAGCTCGGTTTACCGAGGTATGAGGATAGTTCGGTTTGCCGAGGTGGTTTGATTGTGCCGAAGATGATTCAGCCCCGCTACCCTCTGGGTATGCAGCTGGCTGATCAGAAATCTAGGATGGTCTCGACCCTTTTTGTAATGTGCGCGAGCGTTGGCGCGATGATAATTTTACCCCTCATCAAATTCTTTATCGGTAATTTCTATATTATAAACTAATTATTTACAAGAAGAACTTATAATGTACAAATTTGTTCACATAATAAAATTTGTTAAGTGCAACAAAATATCAATATGCCGAGAACAGTGGATATAATGAAAAAAGATAGAAGAAATAAGGTCTTTATCATCTTCTTTCTTCTCCATGGTGTGAGTGAGAGAGAGGAGAGGGAGAGTGAAATTTTACCTCTCGTATCTCCTTTCTAGCGACCGACAAGATAAGGATCCGAAAGAGCGAACAAGAGATAGGAGAGGAAGGAGCAAATGGGCAAGAGAGGGACGTGGAAGAGAGTGAGGAAAAGATGAGAGAAAAAAAAGAATGAGAGAGAGAGAGAGAGAGAGAGAGAGATGAGGACACAAGGAATGTGGGAGAGGTCATCTGGCGACAAAGTCTCTTGAATGCCGTATGTAACCGTAAATTGATGAGCAATTTGGCGACAACGAAGTCTTCTTGAATTTCGTTTTCTTGTAAGGTTAAGAGGCTCTTTTTTTTTTCTTAGGTAGTATTTTATAGAGAAAATATTATCCATTGATAAGTATACGGGATAGAGTTTATCTCTTGGCTATCCCTAGGGATATTTCTTGGCTATCCTTTTGATCATATCAAATGCAAAAAGGTATATTCATAGGATAACTGTTTTTTACTCTTATTAATTTGAAGGGATAACCAGCTATTCTTGTATTTTTAGGGAATAAATTGAGGGGATAACTCAGGGTTAATCATGGTTAATCATGGATTATTCTTGGTTAACTTTATTCTCAGCTATCCCTTATAGTTATGACTTTTGGGAATAAGAGGAAATATTTCTTGAATATTTCCTCTTATTTTCTATTTCAAATACTACCTTAAGGCCAGGCCCACGGTAATGACTTATAGGTGTGGGTCTTCCACCTAGGAGATTGGTGTTACGTTGAAGAAGAGAGAAAGGAAAACAATTATGAAAGCCAAATAACTCAGTCAAAGGCCTTCTTCCATGCCATCCATCTCTTCCCAAGCCCGCCAGTCATGCAACCTCTCCCTCCCACGCCACCAGACTGGACACTCCTCAACTCCTTCATTCCTTTTTAATTCCTTCCAATACCAAGCGTCCTACTTTTGTTCCCCTCAACCCCTAGCCGTTGGATCCTTCCTCTTGCATCACAGTCACTAACTTTCTTTAGTTGATACATAATTATCTTGATTCCTCCTCTCTGAAATGCCTAGATTAGATTTATTGACATTACAGCCCCAACCAGAATTGATTATCAAATGGCACAATTAAGTCCTAGGCTAGCATCAACACTTGTATTTCTTGTATCAAATGTTTGTATATAAGTTATTTCTGTCTTTTGATATTTTTCTTAGCGGTCTTATCATGAATAGTTCTTTAAAAATCACTAGCGTGAAACCTTTGACATCCTTTGACAATCTTAGAGTGGAAGTACCCCTAAATCCTGAATTGGTCTTTTGCTGAGCGAAGTTGGGCTGAATTTCTCAAAATAGGTTTTGATCTTGATTTTTTTTCAGCTTTTTTTCTCCTCTGTTTATTTTTTATTGTTGGATATGGACATTTTTTTCTTTATTCTAGGTTCATGGGTTACCTACTTACTCAAAAATTGACGTATTACATAAACAAAAATTTATTAGGTGGTGTGTTATTATCAGGTCATAATCATTTCAATCAATTAGCTTATTAAATAATTCAATCAAAATGAAATAGTCAAGTTGCTAACCTTGAACCTAACACATTTGATAAAATATAGTTGGCTTGATAGATTTATAATCTTCAATGGATGGCTTATCTCTTAAATCAACCTAACATATGATTTGAATTTTAGGTAAAATCAAAATTAGATTCTATATCAATCTAAACAAATCCTTAAAATTAGAATTTGTGATTTTGATTTCCATTTAAGAGGACCATTTCCATGGAGCACATGGGCCCTTAGATATTCAACACGAAGGTTAGCAACTCATGTCTTCAAATAGCATCAATGAGCTGATCTATTCGAGATTAAGGAAACTTTTTTTTTTTTTTTTGAGTAAGGCTTATTGAGGTCAGTAAAGTTGGTGCATATTATGTTAACTTTCTTTGCCATTACCATATTAACCAGCTATCTAGGATAGTTTACTTCTTTGATGAATTTGATCTTGAAGAGTTTATATATCTATCTCTCAATTCCTTCAGTTGCCCATATTTCTCAGTTTTACAACCATAATCTTGATAATAGTGGTAATACTTATTCACATCTCTTTTCTTTAAATTTCTTTTCATCTTTTTGGGCCATTGAAGATAGAACTTATTCTCGTCAAATTTACCGTCTCCCTCCAGGTATTTAGTAGATTGAATTACTCATCGCACTGGGATAGGCTTTTTTACTTATGTACTTGACAATTAATAAAACTTATCTATAGATAAAGTAAAATATGTATATAATAATGCACTTATGCATTGTGTACAAAACAACATGTGCATGCAACATGCGAACCATGAAAGTGCTGGACACTACTCATATAAAATAACCTCTATAATACTCTATAACAATACATATCCAAGCTACCTCATTGCAAGAATAAATCATCAAAGATTTCTTTATTTGGTGGATTATCTCATGCAAGGATACATCATAATGCAAGAATACCTCATTGCAACATTACAATAATGTGACATGTGCATCCGGTTCAGCCGTGAACCGGATGAACTAGTCATTGAGCGGTTCATTGGAAGCCACCGTTCGTGCGACCTTAACCACCTTCGAAACCTCTCTTGGGTTGCAGATGGATTGAGCCGAATCCGTCCTTCTCCTTCCTCTCTCTGGTCTTCTCCTTGCTCCTACCCTGTGTGACCCTATCGGAGCCGTACCGTTGTTCTAACTCAAGTCCATTCTATCCGGCTGATAGGATTGTGGATCCGATCGATTGAAGACCAGGGAGTGGTGGTCGGTGATTGATCAACCATGGCCTAGCATTGCTGGTTGGGGATAGCCATGGTGGTGATCATGGGTTTCGAAGCTTGGGAAGAAGGCCTGGTATTCGGAAGAGTTTGAGCCGTTTAATCGGTGAACCAGATTGTTTAATCCTGGTTAAGCTAGACCCCAACCAGTTCAAGCTGGTTTAACCAATCAAGATGTTAGCCAAGTTTAAGTGGAGCTAACCAATTTAAGATGATTCAAACCAGATTAGAATCAAATCAACTCAATCAGAATTAATTGAAAATTTAACCCAAGCTGGTTCAAATTAAGTTAAATTACTTAGAGATATCCATCTTGATCTGATTCAAAACAAAACCAATTGGTATTTACATATGGCACTAGTATGAGAACCAACCTAGATGTGCATGTATCGCTAGATTAGGTTATTAGATACTGGTGTGGCTGATCAGACCAGAGGGCCCGCAGGGTGTTGGGATCACAAGCCCTGCGTCACGTGGTCTAGCGATGATTCAATCCCTTGGCATTGGGCTCGCCGCAGCCCATCTCAGCCTCCGTGTCGGTCACGGCCCATTCTGGTCTCGGCGTCGACCTCGGCCCATCTCGACCTCCGTGTCGTTCGCAGCCCATCTCGACCTTCATGTCGGTCACGGCCCATTCTGGTCTCGGCATCGGCCTTGGCCCATCTCGACCTCCGTGTCATCCATGGCCCATCTCGACCTCCGTATCGGTCACGGCCTATTCTGGTCTCGGCATCGGCCTCGGCCCATCTCGACCTTCGGTCGGCCTCGGCCCATCTCGACCTTCGTATCGTCCGCGACCCGTCTTGACCTCCGTGTCGGTCACGGCCCATTCTGGTCTCGGCGTCGGCCTCGGCGTCGATCTTTGTATTGACCTCTGCGTCGGCCTCGGTGTCAACCTCGGCGACAGCCATCCATGTTCAAGCTACGTGGCCCACTTCCCTCAAGAATGGCGGATCACTTCACCACGAACGTGTTCGGCAACATGGGCAATGAACGTGCCTCCCCTTGGCGCCACTAACGGCATACGTGGTTACCCCATGTTTAGTCCCACTACCCGTCCTTTGCAGCACGTTGAAGACTGGTAATCAACAACTGCCCAAAAGGAATTTGACCACGAGGGAAAAAAGGTAAGAGGGATCCCCGAAGGAGGTATAAAGGGGGCTCCAGCCCATAAAGGTAAAAAAAAAAATTGATCATAACAGAAACAACAACCCCTGTTCCCCAAATCGCTAACTTGGGCGTCGGAGGGTCCCTGCCGGAGCCACTGGTCCGGGACTTTTCTTGCATGTGTCGGAGTGGAGGAGAGGACCCCATCATTCCTTTGGAGGCCTGCGAAGACTTCCTCTCATCTGACGCTCACAAAAAGTGATCTGGCGGCAACAGATTGGCGCGCTAGGAAGGGGGCGTGAGCAGCAAGGCGTGTAGGGAAGAAAGTAATCGACGCGAACAAGCAAGCTCTCAATCCCTCCTAACCCGAAGAAGAGATGGTGGTAACTCGTGCTCAAGAAGCTTCCACCAGCCTAGCTGGGGAGCAGCAGGCGAGGTCGAGCAGTCGGAGGCCCTCCCGCCAGTTCATCCTTCACCACCATGCCAAGGTGATAGCGTCACCGCCCTCGCTCAGGAGGTGCGGTCCCTTGCTACAGTGATTCCGGAACTCCAACAACAATCGGCGGCCGCTCAACCTCTGCTGCCACCCAATCCTTGGAAGAAGTTGTGGCGCAGCCAGCCAACAATCCACCCGCGGAAGACATTCCCGATGGAAGGCTACCGCCGTCGGGACGTCCCCGCAGGAAGGAGATCCTCTGACAGTCCTCTCCCCGACGATCCCGGGACAAGGCCCCAGGAAGGGTATAGCCCGTCGATACCGCCCGTCCCCCGTCCCCTATCTACCTCGTCGGGAGAAGAGTCCACAGGTGAGAGGATTCATCTCCGCGCGGAGAAACGGGAAGAGTGCTATCGGCGCTTGGAGGAGCTCGGCCGATAGCTGACCAATCAATCGAAGGCGAAGTATGACATCCGCCCCCCTGACTAGGGATCATGGAAGAACCTGTCCCTTCCCGATTTTGCCTTCCTCAGCTAGATCCTTACGATGGTACTACCGATCCCCTAAACCACCTGGAAAGTTATAAGGTGCACATGCAGGTCCAGGGGGCATCAGATGCTCTTCTATGCATTGCTTTCCCTGCCACCCTAGGAAAGGCTGCGAGGGCTTGGTATTCCAGTCTACCTCCTCGCAGTATCAGTTCATTCAGACAGCTGGAGAAATTTTCTTGCCCACTTGATGCGAGCCGACGGATCCCTTGGGTGGCTAACAGCCTCTTTGCCATCCGATAGAAGAATGGAGAGACTCTTCGGGACTTCGTCGCCCGCTTCAAGGAGGCAGCGATGGAGGTTTACCACCTTAACGACTCGGTGGCCACCTTGGCCTTGAAGCGTGGGCTCCACCCTGCATATTCATTAGACAAGAAGCCCCCGAGCTCGTACGCGGAGCTTCTGAGTTGAGCTCAAAAATATATTCGCGCTGATGAGGCCGACTCCTCTCGGTAGGAAACTGATGAAGGCCCCAATAAAAAGCAAGTTCGATCAGAGTTTGGCGGATCTCATACCAAAAAGCCCGAGCCGCCTCGTCGGGCGGATAATCGGCCACGGACTTTCGCCCCTGTAGGTGAACGTTATACCCCTCTGTTAGCCCCGATCTCCCACATCCTTATGGAGATCGAGGGTGAACCTTATCTCAAGTGCCCCGCGCCCCTAAAGCCTGGATTCCTCGCAACAAAAATCTATAATGCCGTTTCCACCGGGATCACGGCCACGACACGGAAGACTGTCGACAGCTAAAGAAGGCCATAGAGGAGCTCATCCAGCAAGGCCACCTTGGCCAGTTTGTCCGGAGAGGAAATCCAGCAGCACGCCCTTCGGTGCCACCCGCTCAGCAAGCCAATGTTGACAACGCCCGACTGAGAAGACGGTTGCAATGATCTCCTTGGAAGCGGGGGCACTTCAAAAAGACCTCGGGGGGTGAGAGAGATAGCGTTGTAATTCCTTTCCCCGAAAGAATTTAGAGGGGGTAGATAACCCAAATGATGAAAGCGTCATCATATCCATGACGATTGCTAAACATCTGTAAAGAGAATATTAGTTGATAGTGGAAGCTCGGCTGATATTCTGATGTATGATGCATTTGTTTGTATGAACTTGCTTTTGGATTCCCTTCAGCCAGAGACGACGCCTCTCGTCGGCTTCACCGGAGATGCGGTGAAGTTGAAGGAGAAATTACTCTCTCCGTCATAGCTGGAACTTCACCCTGCCAGAACACGATCTTCATAAAGTTCCTGTAGTGAGAGTTCCTCTGGCATACAACGCTATTCTCGGCCGGCCAGTTTAAATCTGCTGGATGCCATTATCTCGATGAAGAGGCTACTGGTCCGATTTCCCACTCGTCATGGGATCGGGGAAATGCGGGGGAAAGAAGTCCGATGTCCCTCTGCTATCACATGACCCCTAGCCCTCAGTCGGCAGTCCCTTCGCCGACTTCCGAATTGCCAGACCCGAGAGAGGCCGAGAAGAGGGGGGAACCGGTGGGACATCTATTGACTTTCCCCTTAGGAGAGGACCCGACGAGAACCGTCCAAATCGGGGCCTCTCTCCCTGAGGAGGAAAGGAGCCGGCTCCTCGGTTTCCTCCGAGCCAACGCCGATATTTTTGCATGGTCGCCAACCGACATGCCAGGTATACCAGCCGAAGTAATTACTCATAAACTTAACATTAAATCTAACTGTAGGGCGGTTCGGCAAAAGAAGAGAAGCTTGCTCCCGAGCGCCAGAAAGCCGTTGACGAGGAGGTCCACAAACTGATCGCCGCAGGCCACATTCGGGAGGTCCATTATCCCGACTGGTTGGCTAATGTAGTGATGGTGCGGAAAGCCAATGGAAGCTGGAGGATGTGTGTCGATTTTACTGATCTCAACAAAGCCTGCCCCAAGGACAGCTTCCCGCTCCCCAGGATCGATCAGTTAGTGGACGCCACCTCTGGTCACGAGACTCTCAGCTTCATGGATGCTTTCTCGGGGTACAACCAGATCAGAATGGAGCCCTCAGATGAAGAGGCCACCTCCTTCGTGACCGAAAAGGGGATCTACTGCTATAAAGTCATGCCTTTCGGACTGAAAAATGCCGGAGCTACATATCAAAGATTGATGAATAAGGTCTTTGAAGGCCAGATCGGGCGCAACATGGAAGTATATGTAGATGACATGCTGACCAAAAGCATCCGAACTGGCACCACCTATCTGACCTAATGGAGACCTTCAGCAATCTTCGTCGGTTCCAGATGAGGCTGAATCCTCGGAAATGTGTCTTTGAGTCGCAGTGGGCAAATTCCTAGGATTCATGGTGACGCAACGAGGGATAGAGGCGAACCCCGATAAGATCCAAGCTATCCTAGATATGAGGGTGAATAAAAAGAAGTCCAGCGCCTGACCGGAAGGCTAGCAGCTCTGAGCCGTTTCCTATCCAGGTCGGCTGAGGAGCCTCCCCTTCTTCAAGGCCTTACGAAAGGTCAACACCTTCGAGTGGACGGGTGACTGCCAAAAGGCCTTTGAGGAGTTGAAGAACTTCTTGTCGACTCCCGCTACTGTCGAAACCGATGGAGGGAGAGAACCTCTTTTTGTACCTGGCTGCCTCTCAGGAGGCTGTCAGTTCTGTCCTCGTCCGGATAGACACCGAGGGATCATAGAAGCCGGTGTATTACACCAGTAAAGTGCTCCATGATGCTGAGACCAGGTACACCAAAATCGAAAAAATTATTTTCGCGCTAATAGTGTCGGCTCAACGTCTCAGGCCTTATTTCCAAGCCCACTCAATCGTAGTGCTAACGGACCAGCCCTTGAGGACAATCTTATCCGCCCTGATACCTCCGGTCGGCTGGCAAAGTGGGCGCTCAAGTTGGGAGAATTCGACCTGACCTTCGAACCAAGGTCGAGTATGAAGTCCCAAGTCTTGGCGGATTTCCTGGTTGAGTGCACCTGGACTGATGAGCAGGCCAGGGGGGCTCCGACGAAACCCCTGGAGGCACCGACCACGGATACGAGGAAGGATTGGATCCTTCATGTGGACGGGGCATCAAACTCCCAAGAGAGCGGTGCCAGGATCATTCTCGCCGGTCCCGACAGTGTAACGATTGAGTATGCCCTCCGTTTCCTCTTTCCTGCCACGAACAATCAAGCCGAGTACGAAGCCTTGTTGGCCGGGATGAGGCTCGCCATAGAACTTAAAGTGGAGCATCTCAGAGCGTATACCGACTCCCAACTTGTCTCGGGACAAATCGCGGGGGAGTATGAGGCTCGGGATCCTATCATGTCCCGATACTTGGACAAGGTCCAGTCAGAGTCCCTCCACTTTGCTCGTTTCTGTGTTAGCTATGTTCCGGGAAGATAATGCTCGGGCTGATGCGTTGTCCCGCTTAGCCACCTCGGCCGAGACTTTGGGAAGGACTTTCGTGGAGCATTTGGTAATCTCGAGCATCGAGGCGGCAGAGGAGGCCCTGCCAATTGAACAGGGGCCTTCTTGGATGGACGCCTATGTCCAATATCTCACCGATGGTGTCCTCCCCGATGACCCTTCCAAGGCCAAACTCCTCAAGTGGCGAGCTTCCAAATTCCTGATAATGGATGGACGTTTGTATCGGAGGTCCTTCTCGTATCCCCTCCTCAAGTGTGTCGGTCCTGCTGAGGCCGACTACATCCTCCGTGAAATTCATGAAGGTGCATGCGGGAACCATCTGGGGGCAGAGCACTAGCATATAAAGCCCTTCGTCAAGGCTATTATTGGCTCACCATACGGGAGGATGCGGCCGAATTGGTGCGGAAATGTGACAGCTGCCAACGTCATGCCAACATCCAGCAGCAGCGTACTTCTCACTTGAGTCCCATCTCTGCCCCATGGCCCTTCACCCAGTGGGGGATGGACATTTTGGGACCATTTCCTCCTGCCTCCGGTCAACGGAGGTTTTTGCTAGTCATCATTGACCACTTCACCAAATGGGTGGAGGCCGAGGCTCTAGCCAAAATAACCGAAGCAAGAGTGAGAGCTTTCTTCTGGAAGTCCATAATCTGCCATTTTGGACTTCCCAACACTCTCATCACAGACAACGGCCGACAGTTCGATAACGCCCCCTTCAGAGAATTTTGTAGCGAGTTAGGAATCAATCAGAGATTCACCTCTATCAGACACCCACAGACCATGGAGCGGCTGAAGTAACAAATCGTACTATTCTTCAGGGGCTTCGGACACGGCTCGACGACTTTAAAGGAAGATGGGTGAAGAACTTCCCCATGTCCTGTGGGCCTATCATACAACTCCGAGAAATTCACTCGCAAACCCCGTTCAGTCTTGTTTTCGGATCCGAGGCTGTCATTCCAGTGGAGATCGGAGTCCCCAGCCCTCGAGTGGAAGCCTACAATAAGGAAGATAACTCAGCCCAACTGAGGGCCAGTTTGGATCTCATCGAGAGATGCACGACCAAGCATGGATCAAGATGGCCGCTTATTGACAGAGGGCGGCAAGGTATTACAACGCCCGCGTTAGACCCCGAACGTTCCGTCCCAGGGACTTGGTTCTCCGGAAGGCCGAGATCTTGAAGCCAACGGAGGGAGAAAAATTATCACCTAACTGGGAGGGGCCCTACCGGGTCGTGGAGGCCCTTCACCGAGGATCTTACCGACTCGAAGAGCTTAGCGGGAGGCCGCTCCCACGAACTTGGAATTCCGACAACCTTCGCCGATACTACCAGTGACGTGCTCAACTGAATGGTTGAGGTTTGGATACCCCACTCCTCCATATTATTGAAATGAAAATGCATTTCTTATGCATCATTTTGCATTACCTTTTTGTCCTACGATCATGTCATCAAAGCCCGACTCCCGCGTCGGCACCGAAGCCCGACTCCCGTGTCGGCACCAAAGCCCGACTCCCATGTCGGCACCAAAACCCGACCTTGCATCGGCACCGAAGCCCGACTCCCGTGTCGGCACCAAAGCTCGACTCCCGTGTCGGCACCAAAGCCTGACCTTGCATCGTCACCAAAGCTCGACTCCCATGTCGGCACCAAAGCCCGACTCTTGCGTCTGCACAGAGTCCAAGTTCTGATAATTATACCCTGAGCTTGGTTGTGACACCCTCGGGTCGCCGCCCTTCGGGGCCAAGAGGTTCCCTGGCACGGTATCGGATCACTCCCATCGTACCGCTCCAAATGCCTGTCGGCGGAATGACACACGTAATATGCTGGCAGGGCTACATCATAGGGTCTCTCAACAAAATGATGCCGAAGGATCGGAATCACAAGACTGTTTGGCTCATCAGCAACCTGACGTCGGTGGTCCTTATCAACGCGTACTGATGCCAAAACGTCCCTACCTAGAATATAAGTGGCCCTGTTTTGGCCGGGTTGGTTTGATTCCGTGCAATTCTACAGACGCCCATAGACCGTGATGGGCTAGCGGCTTGGGAAGCTAAGCCTCGATAGCATAAAAAAAAAATAAGAAGGCAGGGGATCGAAAGAAAAATGTTATTTTCAAGGAGGCTCTCACCGTCATCGGAAGTGATGCCGGCGTGCCGGAGGTTGTCCTCCGACAATAGCTCTCGATATGATGGGATTTCAGTCGCCAGAAGAAGATTAAAGGCTTCTTGATCTCTCGGTACTACCGAGATGTTCTTGTTAGCCTCGGTATTGGGCATGCCCTATTCCCTTCTTACCCCCTCCACCTCGGCGAAGAAGAATCGAGATTTCCATCCCTTTATGGATGAAGGGAGACCTAACCTAAGGGCTCTACCCGACCGAGGGGCAAATAACCACCAGTCAGATTGAGCCCGAATGGTGTAAAGGCTGCGGAAGAGGAAAATATTACTCGGGAGGCATTGAAGGAGGGTTAGCACTAAGAAGGCACAGATGGCTCTGATTGAATTGGGAACTAGCTGAGCAGGGACCAAATCGTATCTATCAAGGAGATTGATGATGAAAGGATGAAGAGGTAGACGAGACTCCCAACCAATGAGAATGCATCGGTGCTAGTGATTTGACGGCTCAATGATGGTCGCCGATATTTTGGGATCTTGGACTGCTTCCAAGCCTCGAGGCGAATTTGACGGTCAGGAGGCGAGATGATGATGCCTCACGATCCTATCGCCTTGAGGGAGCTGTCTTATAAAGGACACGTGTATGGACACCCTTTAGTGCGACATGGGGATTAGCCGCTAACGATTCTACGGCCCTTTCATTTAGACGGTGGCACCCGCTCAAGGGCGGGGGGGCATCTGGTGTGGCTGATCAGACCAGAGGGCTCGCAGGGTGTCGGGATCACAAGCCCTGCATCACGTGGTCTGGTGATGATTCAATCCCTTTGCATTGGGCTCGCCACAGCCCATCTCGACCTCCGTGTCGTTCGCGGCCCATCTTGACCTCCGTATCGGTCACGGCCCATTCTGGTCTCGGCGTCGGCCTCGGCGTCGACCGCAGCCCATCTCGATCTCCGTGTCATCCGTGGCCCATCTCGACCTCTGTGTCGGTCACGGCCCATTCTGGTCTCAACGTCGGCCTCGGCCCATCTCGACCTTCGTATCGTCCATAGCCCATCTCGACCTTCGTATCGGTCATGGCCCATTCTGGTCTCGGCGTCGGCCTTGGCCCATCTTGACCTCCGTGTCGACCTCGGCCCATCTCGACCTCCGTGTCATCCGTGGCCCATCTCGACCTCCGTGTCGATCACGGCCCATTCTGGTCTCGGCATCGGCCTCGATGTCAACCTCGGCGACAGCCATCCATGTTCAAGCTGCGTAGCCCACTTCCCTCAAGAATGGCGGATCACTTCACCACGAACGTGTTCGGCAACGTGGGCAATGAACGTGCCTCCCCTTGGCGCCACTAACAGCAGACGTGGTTCTTCCATGTTTAGTCCCACTACCCATCCTTTGCGGCACGTTGAAGACTGGTAATCAACAACTGCCCAAAAGGGATTTGACCATGAGGGAAAAGAAGGTAAGAGGGATCCCCAAAGGAGGTATAAAGGGGTTCTAGCCCTAAAGGTAAAAAAAAAAAAAACTGATCATAACAGAAACAACAACCCCTGTTTCCCAAATCGCTAACTTGGGCGTCGGAGGGTCCCTGCCGGAGCCACCGGTCCGAAACTTTTCTTGCAGGTGTCGGAGTGGAGGATAGGACCCCATCATTCCTTTGGAGGCCCACAAAGACTTCCTCTCATCTGACGCTCACAAAAATGATCTATACAGACCACTGGTATGAGATTTGTCACCATGCATCATCAGTGTGCCAATGTATTAATATAGTTGTATGCTTGATGTTGAAAAGACTGTGTAGCTAATGATATTGCATCCAGTAATGTAATCTAATTCTATGGTAAGATAAAAGATGAT
Source organism: Calamus simplicifolius (assembly GCA_900491605.1). NCBI lineage: Eukaryota > Viridiplantae > Streptophyta > Magnoliopsida > Arecales > Arecaceae > Calamus > Calamus simplicifolius. Next base: position 538,729 of record UESW01004685.1, on the reverse strand, counting down.
GAAAAGAACTATTTCGTACTGATATTTATTTTCATGCATGGTATTTACAACACCATTTATCTTAGCATATGTGATATGGTTATATTATCATTCGTTTTTCAGAGCATATTAACATTGTATGTGTAAAGTTCCTACTGAGCATTTAGCTCATTATTTTTTACCTTTTTGTTCTCAAAGGAGGATAATTTCATGGCAGATCCTAATTTGGGACTAGTTACAAGGAGTGAGACCTAGATATCAAAGGGTTTATTTGGTGATGGATTAGTTGTTTCATTTCTTTTTCCACTAAGGATGACTTTGTAAGCCTCTTTATATTGTGGAGACTTAACTTGCTATCTAGATGATTGTGGATGTACTGGTGTTACTTTTACTATGATGTTATTTGGATATGATTTAGATGGTGATATTATTTGATTATTAATTTTAGTAGGTCTGATATATTTTTAGGGTTCGCCCTAAGGGTATAGAGCCATGTCATATTGCACCCTCGGACCAAGCATTGGTTTAGGGGCATGACAAAGAGTGAATGCGGGCCCCTTCTATTTGATGAACTATTGTGTTAGAAACATAAGCAAAACACACAACGGTGCAAACCAGATCATTCAACAATGATTTTAATGGCAAGGCACTTTGTGTATACTGCCCAGGGACATTTGGACTATGCTTCAGTAGGTGGGTACTGTCCAGATACGTCTTTCGCGAAGCCAACACGGCTGCTGATTGGGCAGCGGCGGTCGTGGCTTAGCATGCAGGTTATAGGCTATGGAGGGTGGGTGATCCTTGCCCCCCTGTACTGTTGCAAATTTTACATTCTGATGTATCTGGGTTGATCCGCACTAGACTAGTGTGATTGCCCGAAAAAAAAAAAAAAAAAAAAAAAAAAAAAAGAACATAGCCATTGTGGTTCGCATGTGGGGGGTCTTCAGGTCAATGATCTAATGCTACATTAAGTAGTGAATTTGAGCCTTTTCATCTTTCCTTTGTTGATTGTACTAATTTATGTTTTTTTTAAAATTTGTTTACTTTGATTACATTATAGTTGTCATTTTTGATGAGCTGTTGAAAATTGGTTAAAAGTTTTCTACCATATATAACTAGGTCCAGAATTACATGCATGATATAGTCAGGTCCAATAATTACATGAGTCCATAAGTGCTTTAAAGATTGGAACTGCTAATGGGAAACTAAATAGAATTCAACTTTGAATATATTTAATCAGACATGCTTGTATTTTTGTTATCTTTTGAATGGCAGTGAGAGGATCAGGGTGCAGGAATTTGGACCCATGGACACTGCCTTTTTCACGTTTCCTTAGTTTTGAGTAGTTTTTTCCTGGGTTGATGTTCATTTCTTTCTATAATTATTGAATTAGATATTTTGAATATTTTGTAATGTTTTTTTATTCAAAATCAATACAGCAGGTAGTTAATGCTTTTCGTTGATTATGTTTATCAAAGGGTAACCATAGCTCTAGGCCTAGTGTGACAAATCTTTTACACACAACAGAGCGTGAAGGTGCTATTGTCATTTATCGGTCAACAAAATGAAATTTGATTCTCTTGTTTCGTTCACATATGTTCTCTAATTTTGCAACAGTAAAGAAGTAGAAATATGTTTGGCTAAATCTTCCAATTAAAAGGTCAGCAGCCAATGAATCTGTTAATTATTAACAACCTCTATATTATCATTCAATCAAAGATCCAACTTCAATCCTTACCTGATGAACACATCAAATTACAAAAAATTTGCTGAAACTACTTTTACACTCCATTTGAAACAAATGAATCCTACAATTTTTGTAGATTACATTTACAAATACATGATTTAATATGTTTGGGAATAGAATAAATCATGGTTTTCAAATACAACTCAACTCAACTCAACTCATCTAGCCTTTTCCCAACTACATAGGGTCGACTATATAAATCTGCTTCCTCCACTCTGCATTTTCAAATCTTAACCACTAAATTATGGAATTGATTTATCTTATTGCAAATCCTATCAATCTTGATAGGATTTGCAAATAAATTTTACAGAACAACAGAAACAAAAATTTTTCAGGCAAAGTTGCCCCTATGCATAAGCCAATTTTTTTGACCAAAAATAACATAATTTATGATATTATTATTGTAATAAATTATTATGATATTAATAATTATTATAATATATAATTTATATTATATTAATTATAATGTATATAATTATAAAATTATTATAATTATATAATTCATATTTTATTAAAAATTCATTTCATTTCATTTGCAAATGAATTCTATGGTAATTTGTGCTCCATCTGATTTCTTATTTTAGATTGGAAAGTGATAGATTGAAAGAAGTATTTCTCATTTGAAAAGGAAATTCTAGCCCTAAGTAGTGTATTTTGTTTCCATCACATTTCATGTAACGAAATTGGATAATTCATCAAGTTTTTTTAAAAAATTAATATCAAAGAAGATGAAATCAGCTGTCTTCTTAGAAGAGATAATTGGGTTCTGATTACCACATTAGTGTGCTAGATCACTTGACCTGCATTGATGAATCGATTATTAATTTCATAATAAATCTTCAATAATAAGTAAAATAATTGTAACACTAGTACATATTCCATTGGAATAAAAAGAAAAGGAAATAATTTCGATTAATCTTTTTAATTAGTAAATATTCAAATCAATCATTTGATATTATAGTTGATTTTGAATTATCATATTCACTAACATTTTCATTCTTGGGTGGCCGAATACTTTCTTATTTCTTTTTCTTTTTATTTATTCAACTTTCTACACGTATTTCAGCAAGCCATGGAGATGGCTGGATCTCTTAAGTGCTAAGAAAATTTTTATTCGAAGGATAATATTAAATTGTTCTCAGATCTTCCTAAAATTAGAATTCTTTTTGATTAAATTTTAAATCTTTTTTTTTTTCTTTGCCTACCATTCTTAAATAATTATTTTTGACATAAATTCCCTTAAAAGTACTTCAACTCGGCACTTATATGTCTTGTCCAATGTTGACCGATAATTCTCAAGATAATACTTAATACAACATAAATTATTAATCAAAAATTTTTAAATAAGGCAGTGATAATGATCAAAATGCTAGTAGGATCAGCACATTTTTCATTGAAATAATACAATAAAAAATTAAATTAACATCGAAATTTAATGCGATATCACATTTTGCTATTTTGATTTATGATACTTCTCTTTATTTTCCTTCCTTCGTTTTAACTTTCTATATTTATATTCGCCAACCAGCTATAAGATAGCTGAGTTCTCATAGAAATATTGTTTCTTAAAAGGTATATCCACTATCACCTTAAATCGGTATATCAGATTTTAAATCTTGCTATTATATGAGATTTTTATATATTCTGATTTCAAATTGTTTCCTTTCATTTTTCTTTCTTTTTTTTTTCCCTCAACTTTTTATTTCTATATCAACCAGCTCTTTAATTCTTGACATATTGCTTATTAGAAGCTTTGCCAACTATAGCCCTACCATTCTTTCCCAAAAAAGCGGATTTTGAACTAAAACCTCCCACCGCTTTTTGCTACAAAATTTTCCCTTTGCCAGCTTGATGCCTATAAAACAAATGAATCCTACAATTTTTGTAGATTACATTTACAAATACAAGATTTAATATGTTTGGGAATAGAATAAATCATGGTTTTCAAATACAACTCAACTCAACTCATCTAAGCCTTTTCCCAACCACTACAAGGGGAAAAAAATATTGTGACGCCTAAATACGTCGCAATTGCGTCGCTAAACATGCTATTGCGACGCAATGACGGCGTCGCTCAGATGTCCGTCGCAATCTCATTTGTCGCAATTGCGTCGCAATATTGCGACTCTCTGCGACACAACAATCGCAATATTGCGACGCATCCAAATGCATCGCTAAATTTAAAACTAATTTTTAATATTTAAAATTATTATTAAATATTGCGACGCATTCAATTGCATCGCAATATTGCGACGCATTTAGTTGCGTCGTAATATTTAATAATAATATTTTTGATATAATAGCGACGCAATTTGAGTCGCTAATGCGTCGCAAAAAAATTTTTTTAAATATTGCGATGCAAGGTCATTGCGTCGCAATATTTAATAATAATATTTTAGATATAATAGCGACGCAATTTGAGTCGCTAATGCGTCGCTATTAAATTTTTTTAAATTATTGCGACGCCAGGTCATTGCGTCGTAATATTTAATAATAATATTTTAAAAATATTAGCGATGCAATTTCAGTCGCTAATGCGTCGCTAATTAATTTTTTTTAAAAAATAAAATATTAAAAATTAAAACGGTTAATACAATTTCGTTACATTTAAATATTGATAGAAACATTCTTCACTCATATTGATCCAAACAATAATCATTCAATTTCCAAAAATAATTAATATATTAAAATTTTGAAGTTTTCATGTACAACATATAAAAAGAAAAAAAATACATCAAGAATCTGAGCGATCACGTGGAGGCTGGAGACCCTGCGACAAGCGGCTAACCATATCCTGCAAATGACGCATCTGATCTCGCACGTCTGCAAGCTCCTGATCCCGGCCTCGCATACGCTGCTCGAACTCGTGCTCGACCTCCTGCCGAACCTCCTGACGAACGTCCTGCCGAACCTCCTCCGCAATAGATCTCGAATGTCGTCTAAACGCTCGGCAGGAATATCACCAGAAAATCGCGAGCTGGAGGCCTGATGGGGAAAATATGTAGAAGCTCTAGTGCCCAGACCATAGACCCTGCGGTCTCGCGGCTGGGCACCAACAGCCTCCAAAAACACACGCCGACTCTCCTCTGCTGAGAGTTCGACGGGCGTCTCCCCATCAGTGGAGTCGACCTGCGATGCCTGGGAGCGAAGCTCCTCGACTCGTGTCTTTGAATTATAAAATCAACAATAAATGAGTTAATAAATTTCTCGAAATAAAATTTTAGAAATTAAACAGATACTACATAAAGCTAATTTCTTACCGCAACCTCCCGTGATCGCGTGTCGACCCAGGAACCGTCCCTCCTGGTGTGTGTCGCCCTGAATAGACGAAACTCACCAGGATCTCCGCCCTCCTGCTCAGACTATAACAATAAAAAAATTGATATTAATACAAATATTTGTAAATAACTAAATTAGTAATTAAATTATTTATGTTTTCTTACCATACGGCGTCTGTGCTCCTGAATCGAAATGGAGCCCGAAGTATGGCGGGAGAGACCCGTGCCAGGACCTTCTGCGGCTGCCATCGGAGCCTGCCAGGCCTGCTGCCACTCGTGCCAAATACCCTCTGGCACATGCGCAGGACGCTGACCCGATGACCTCCAACGATGAAGCATGTCGGAGTATCGGCGTCCCGTAAGAGCCTCCCATGCTGCCCTAATGGCATCATGGCTGGCAGGGTCCCACGTAAACTTTTTCTGCATTAAAATAAACAGTTAGTTTCAGAATTTATTAAGATTAAGAAATTTTATATCAGTGATAAATTGTATTTAATAAGTTTACCTGAAACTCAGAAAAATAAAACTCCCTCGTGGCTGGAGATACGTGGCGCCAATCGTAGCCACTGGGATCTGCACGCCTCTGAAATACGGCGCTGATGTGGCTGGATACATGATGCTGCTCAATAAATCTGTTAAAAAAATGCATGTTTATAAGTAATTGACTTAAAAAATATAAACATATATTTTTAATTAGTATATACTTACAGCCCATGAGCATCAAGTCGAAGTACGGTGCGGCCGATGGTGGAAGAACTCTCGGAGGTATGTGCCGATCGGCTGGATGGTAATACCAATGCAGGATCACCGCCGACTGCTGGAGAGATCGAAGGCTGTGCGATGTGGAGATCCGAACTCTCCATCTCCAAAGCTCATGTGATCTGATGCAGCAGGGCTACGTCCCTGCTCACTCCGTATGTCGTCGGTAGATCTACCTCTGCCCGTCATACTGAAAATACTAAAGATTCATGCAATTAAATTACGATTAATGATTGACTATGTAAAAATTTAACACTTATAAAATAAAGTTAAATTTAAAAAAACCTCTATGTTTAATCGGTGTCATTTGTTTCGTGAAATGTTGGTTCAACATCCGATGCCGTATCGGACTGCGATTCAGTTTCATTATCATCGGAAGGAAACCGACATTTGCATCCGCAATTTCTTGGACATCACCATTTGGATCTCTAAGTGATGTTTCAGGAGCCCTTGTGTCGTCCTCAATTGCATGCATTTCCATCTCATCCTCTTGAAATGCAGGGCACTCGGCTGATTGACTTGATGAACTCTCCTCTAATACGATTGTTGAACGTGGGACGATTTTAGAAACAGCCCACCAATCTCGCTTGTCGTTGCGCAAACTTGGATATCCGCAGTAAAACACTTGCTGAGCTTGGGATGCAAGGATGAATGGGTCATATTTCTGCAATCTTCGTCGATGGTTCACTTCAACCAAATTGTAGTCGTTATGAACCCTTTTGCCCACAGGAACTGTCGGATCGAACCAATCGCAACGAAACAATACGGTTCGTTTCATAGGCCAACCGGGATATTCAACTTCAACCACCTCTACTAACTTTCCGTAATAATCCTGCATATTTGCTCCAACACTTTCTCCTTTAACACACACGCCCCAGTTCTGCGTGCCTCTTGAAGCTGCTAATCGTTCAATCTGAAATTTGTACCCATTAACAAAATAGCCAGTAGAGGTTGTTACGGTCTTCAATGGCCATTGCGATAGACATTTAATGAAAATATTGTCGGTTGGGGACCATGGACCGTTTACCTATAAATTAATAAGCTATTCACAACCAATTCAAAAAATTAAAGCCATTATTGAAATTGATTGAGTGATACTACTCACAAATTCATAAAACCAGTAAGCGAACTCCGTTTCTAACTTCTGCCCAATTGCAACTTGACTGATGTCGGGATTCATCTGTCGTTGTCTATCACAATACATCCTTATGGGATGATAAGGATTAAAACTGATGTTAGCAATTAAATATTATGGTATATTGTAATTTAAATTAGAAGTTCCAATTAAGCATTGAAGTATACACTTACTCAATATATGGATCGACTTCTCTACAGTTCATTAGGATGTAATAATGTGCTGCATTATACTCCATATCGCTAAGATTTCTTGACTTCTGCCCCCCAAATGAACGGCCGATACCTTTAAAAATTGATATTCTACCGTCATTAGGTTCTCCTTCGTCCACACATACGTCATCGTTACGACCAAGATTTCGGCTCCTCGTGTGGACGTGACCCTCAAAGTAATGCGAGGCAAAAGCTGAAACTTCTTCGACCAAGTGTGCATTGCATATAGAACCTTCAACCCTTGCCTTATTACGCACATTATTTTTTAACTTCTTAAGTACCTATATGTAAAGTTGAACAAAAAATTAACCAATTTTCTCGCAATGAAATAATATTTGAAATGTCAACATATCTTAATGATGTATATATTTACCTCTCGAAAGGATACATCCAGCGATACTGCACGGGACCAGCTATGCTCGCTTCGTATGGCAAGTGAACCGGTAAATGCTCCATTGAGTCAAAAAAACTGGGAGGAAATATTCGCTCCAGCTTGCATAAAATAATTGGAATTTCCTCCTCAAGCCTTGCCATGGATGCAGAAGTAATGACTGCGGCAGATAACTCCTTGAAGAACAAGCTGAGCTCCGTCAATGCCTTCCAGACATGTTGCGGAAGCAACTCACGAAAAGCTATAGGCAATAACCGTTGCATGAAAACATGGCAGTCGTGACTCTTCATGCCGAACAACTTGAGCTTATGCATGTCCACACACCTACCGATATTTGAGGCATAACCATCTGGAAATTTTAACCCTCTAAGCCAGTTACATAAAACTTCTCGTGAATTTCTGTCAAGAGTGTAACAGGCTTTAGGATAGGTCCCGTCGGCACTCCTCTCAAATCACCTCTTCTGCAATACTGATTAAGTTCTTCTCTTGACTTTGCAGTCTTTTGTTTTTCCCGGGATGTTTAGCACCGTGTTAAATATGTTATCAAAAAAATTTTTCTCGATATGCATAACATCCAAGTTGTGCCGGATGAGATTTGTGCTCCAATAAGGCAAATCCCAAAATATACTCCGCTTCTTCCAGTTATGTTCTTTACATATACGGCCATTTATTCTATCTGCATCTGGTTCCCAAGCATACCTCAACCCCAAATGCTCTATAGTATCAAATATATCCGTGCCGGACCTAACCGGTTCGGCAAATTTTGTGACTGCTTTGTTCTTCCGGAAGGCGATCAAGTTACGCCTGTAAGGATGATTTGGGGGCAAGAACTTCCTATGATTATCAAACCATGACTGCTTACCACTCTTCTGCAATGTAAATGCATCCGAATCATACATGCAATGAGGGCATGCCAGACGTCCAGCAGTGCTCCAACCAGACAACATTGCATATGCCGGGAAGTCACTTATTGTCCACATCAAAGCAGCTCTCATGATGAAATTCTGTTTCATAGAAATGTCGTAGGCTACGACTCCTGTTTCCCACAACATTTTCAATTCGGCCACCAACGGTTGCAGAAGACATCAATCTTTTCCTTTGGATTTGATGGTCCTGGAACCAAAACTGTTAAAAACATTGCAGTATCTTTCATGCACTTCCATGGAGGAAGGTTATATACAGTCAGTATCACAGGCCAACATGAATACTGTTGCCCCGCTTGACCAAATGGTTGGAAGCCATCGGTACAAAGACCTAATCTCACATTCCTTATATCTTCAGCGAAATCAGGATGATTTTCATTGAAATGCTTCCAAGCTTTTGAATCTGATGGATGCCGCATTTCATCCTCTTTAGATTCATGTTCGGCATGCCATCTCATATCAGCAGCTGTAGCCTCAGATCTGTATAATCTCTGCAGGCGTGGGTAAGAGGAAAGTAATGCATCCTCTTGTAAGGCACACTTTTCCTCCTACTTGTACTAGCTCCCCCTTCGCCGTTTTTGTACCTCGATTGCCCACAAATCTTACACCATCTCAGCTCTGAGTCTTCACCCCAATATATCATA
>UESW01004685.1:469008-528091 GCA_900491605.1 Calamus simplicifolius | reverse complement strand
TATATATATATATCAAAGGGTTGGAAGTGGACTTAGATTAACTCAAAGCCCATTAAGCCAACCATACTTCAAAGCAATTTTAGCTTAAAATAAAGCCCAAAATTTTTTTGGACTGGGCTTGAGACATTTCTTGACCCAGCCCAAAGTCCAAGCCGAAATATAACCTAAATCCCAAAGCATTGGCTCCTAATTAAACCTAAATGGTCCAAATATAACCTAAAACCCTAAAATATAGCAGACATTTTAAATTTTATACTAAATTTTCTAATAATTATGTGAGAATAACTCTTTATATCATAATAATTTTTTAACATAGTTAGATGCAATTATTTAAGTATTATTCATTTTTGTACACTATTTAAAAACTAAATTATTTTTTTGGTTCAATTTTTAACTCATATGGATTGTTGTGATCGGTTCAACTAGAATTTGACCTGGGTCTCGGCCTAAGGCCAAGCTCGAGCCTAGTCCAAAGTCTAAAAAAAGTTTCAAGTTAGGATGGGAATAAGGTGTGGCCTAGTTTGGCCCAGCTGACTTCCTGCCTTAGTATATTATCATGGTAATAAAATGATAGTGGTTTCCCACTGCTTTGTTTAAAAGGCAAAAAATGAAATAAGATAAGTTGAATTCAGTTGGTGATGCGAAGTGAGTTTTCGTGATTAAACTTAATTTTATTTGTGTCGATTTCTCCTGAACTCTAGAAATGATGATTATTATACTGAAAAATAGGTTTAATTAGTTCTTCCACTGATCTAATTATCCATCAAAATTTTCAATTTATCATTGCAATTTTTTATTTTTAATATTTTTTATGACAAAAATTATCTTTCAACTTAGAAGAATAAAAGTTGCCCAACTTTTAGGACGAATTATCTATTGGCTATTCTTAGCTTATCCCATACCTTTGGAGTGCAAATTATTTGTTGAGTTAAATTTTTGATTGGAATATCTTTAATAGACTCTACCTGAGAACAAGCTATACGATAGAACAATTGATACGAAAGCCATTGAACCTGTTGCTGTTGAGTGGTTGCAATCGGGAGAGGGATTCCATGGAGCCCCATGCACCAATTGTGCCAGGGTTTAAACTTGCTGGACCAGCGCGCCAAACTGGTCATGGGTGACCGGGGCTGCAAGCGGTAGAGGAGCCTCGATTGGTGATGGCTGCAAGGGCGCCGTATTAGTTATGGGATCAGTCCTCTGAGAGGTGGCGAGCATCAGTAGTTGCTCTTTTGCGATTGGCCATTATGGAGATGTCCTCCTTTAATGGAACTTAAGGCCATTCCTCTAGCGCTAATCTTTTTCTGCTGATTCTCATTCTTTGATCCGGAGGCAATGCACGTCAGGATCTGGGTAGCATTCTCCTATTCTGATAGACCTGCAAAATAGTCCTCACATAGGAATCATAGGGGATGGTCTCTGCGGAAGACCCTCCGACATCCAGGTCAGTAAGAATCCTCAGTAAGTAGGTGTGAGGGAAAGATTCTTGTGGAAGGAGTCATGGCCTATGCTCAAGGCTCTCATGCTTTTCTGAATGCATTCTCTAAGCCTAAGAACACTAAGCAAAGGCCATGACTCCTTCCATGAGAATCTTCCTTGACACCTGCTTGCTGAGGATTCTTACTGACTTGGGCATTGAAGGGTCTTCCGTAGGGACCACTCCCTATGATTTCTGCATGAGAACTGTTTTGCAGGTCTATTAGGATGAAAGAACGCTACCCGGATCCTGACATGCTCCAACCCTAGGTCAGAGAACGAGAATCAGCAGCAACAGAACCAATCGAAAGAGCAAGGGATTTGCTAAGATGATAGCATACTTAATTTAATATAACATTTCTACTCCATTTACATTACATTTTGATGTGGCTGATGAAGCCACGTGGATAATCATGGCAAAATTAACTAAGTGGCACAGACACATCGGCCTTGGCGGCGGCCCTCGTTGGTCTCGCCTCTCTAGGTAAGCCAAGGCGGTCCCAACTTCTCCAAGTCGGCCTCGTGTCTACCCCGGCTCCTCCGCATCGGCCCCGGCGGCCCTCGTCGGCCCCGGCCTCTTTAGATAAGCCGCGGCGGCCACGACTTCTCCAAGTCGGCCTCGCGTCTGCCCTGGCTCCTCCGCATTGGCCCCGGCGGCCCTTATTGGCCCCGGCCTCTCCAGGTAAGCAGAGACGGCCCCAACTTCTTCAAGTCGGTGTCGCGTCTGCCCCGGCTTTCGCATCAGCCCCGGTGGCCCTCGTCGGCCCCGGCCTCTCCAGGTAAGCCGAGCAGCCCCGACTTCTCCAAGTCGGCCTCGCGTCTGCCCCGGCTCCTCGCATCGGCCCTGATGGCCCCGTCAGCCCCGGCCTCTCCAGATAAGCCGAGGCGACCCCGACTTCTTCAAGTTGGCCCCGCGTCTGCCCTAGCTCCTCCGTGTTGGCCCTGGCGGCCCTCTACGGCCCTGGCCTCTCTAGATAAGCCGAGGCGGCCCCAAGTCGGCCCCGCATTCTCTAGGCCCACCAGCTTTCTGACCCGCACAGACTGACACAACCAGGCCCACCTACCGTCTGGTCACGCCGTTGATGGGACCAAGCCCACCTACCAACTGGCCCCGCCAACCGATGGGATCTGACCCACCAACCATCGGCTCCCCCTCTCCGATGGGACAGGACCTACCGACCAGCCCAAATTTACATAACTTCATGTGTTTCGCGGACATCTCTCCCTCACAGAACTTCACATGGCCAATCCCCATACGAGTGTCAAACACCTATACAAGGGTAAGTCAACTGCAGACCCAGGTAAGTAAACACAAGTGCTCACTTACACTGCCACCCAGATAGACCCCAACTCTCGGAGCTTTTTGCCCCTGAGGAGCTCTCTCGAGCTCCCCTTCGGCTTTGACCTCGGTTGCTAACTTGGGCATCAGAGGGTCCCCATCGGAGCTCCCTTCAGTCTTTGGACTTCTTGAAGGTTATCTAGCTCGGCGAGGATCCCATCAGCAAGTAGACTCATCTTCCCTGCGCTCAAGTTCAGCGATCGAGAGTCATCAGATGGCGCGCCAGGTAGGGGGGAGGAGAAGGAAGATGCGGACCCTATAGCATTCGCTCACAAGCATTCCTACCTTTGTCCACCGAGCAATGGTGGTGATGCGGGCTCAAGACGCTTCCACCAGCTACTCTGGGGGGCATCCCCCCTGACTAGGTAGCATGAAGTCAACCTTTCTACCATCGATCCTTCTATCGTTTTCCCGCCACCAGATGCAACTGCCCTGGTTGATCAACTGGCGGCGCTTACCCAACAAGTTCAAGCCCTCACTGCTATGGTCCATGGGCTCCAAGAGCAAAGTCCATGGCTACCCAGCACCAAACTGCCCCTCCACCCGCAGTCAGTAGTCTGCAAGGGAAAGATCCCCTCGGCGAGAGGCCAACCATTGTCAAGCCTCTCTCAGGAGACCTCGTTGGGAGCCCCTTAAAAGGCCGCATTCTCTCGACCGTAACTCGGATAGGTTCTCTCCAGAACCTCGACGCCAGGAGGAGCCAAAGCGGAGGTCTCACCTCCCGCGTTCTTCCCAATTTTATTATTCGTCATCCTCCGAGCCATCCAGGAGGGTGCCAGCATTAGTCGCCAGGTGGAGGACCGCCTGGATGAGTACCATTGGCGATTGGATGAGCTCGCCAGAAAAATTAACAACCAGCCAGAGGAGAATACGACACCCGTCATCCCTACACCTGCCGAATATTGGAGGAACCCGTACCCTCCAGATTCTGCCTTCCTTAGTTGGATCCATACGATGGTACGATAGATCCCCTCGACCACCTTGAACTACAAAGCACTCATGCAAGTGCAGGGGGCTATGGATGCCCTCTTATGCAAGGCTTTTCCCGCCACTCTGCGGAAGGCCGCCCATGGCTGGCACTCCCGTCTGTCTCCTCATAGCATCGATTCCTTTTGGGAGCTGGAAAGGACATTCTTGGCGTACTTCGATGCCTGCCAAAGGATTCGAGGGTTGCAGATAGCCTCTTCTCCGTATGCCAAAAGGAAGGAGAGTCACTTTGGGACTTTGTTGCCCAATTCAAGATCGCCGCTCCCGAGGTCTACCACCTGGATGACACGGTGGCAACGTTGGCATTGAAGCGGGGCTCCTCCCTTCCCGCTTCACCTTCTCCTTGGACAAGAAGCCTCCGGGCTCCTACTTCGACCTCCTCCTTCGGGCGCAGAAATACATCCGTGTGAATGAGGCCGACCTCACCCGCCGAGAGTCAGCGAGAGGATCCGGCCGAAAGCCTGCCCGTCCTGAGCTGAGTGGGCCCTCTCGCCCCTAGAGGCCCGAGCCGCCTCGCCGACCAGACAAAAGGCGCTGAAGCCTCGCCCCTCTGGCGAGCGAGCTCATGCCTCTCCTTGCCCCTCGCTCTCATATCCTTATGGAGATTGAAGGCGAGCCTTACCTCCAGCGGCCTCCTCCTATGAAGAAGGGCCTCCCCCGTGACAAAAGCCGCTATTGTCATTTCCACCGGGACTATGGTCACGACACCGACAATTGCTATAGCTTGAAGCACACCATCGAGGAGCTTATCCAATGGGACTACCTTGGAAAGTACATCCAGAAGGCACCCCTGCCAGTGCCGGCTCTCATGGGGCCTCTGCCCGCTCAAGCTGCTATTGACAATGCCCCGACGGAGCGGATGGTTGGAATGGTGTCCTGGGGGCAGTTTCTTTATCCAAGCGGCTGAGGGGGGAGGAAGCGCCGGACAATGTAACTCCCAAGGGGGGTCAGCAGTTGTGGAAAATGTTAACAATGAAGGCATCATCGTCTCGATGACGATCGCCAAGCACACTGTAAAGAGGATCTTAGTTGATAGTGGCAGCTCGACTGACATCCTTACTTACGATGCATTTGTTAGGATGGGCTTGTCTGTTGATTCTCTCCAGCCCATAGCGGCTCCTCTAGTCAGATTCAGAGGGGACTCGGTGAGGGTCGAAGGCGAGATCTCCTTGCCCATTATGGTCGGAACACCGCCCTGCCAGAGTACGGTTATCATGAAATTTCCTCAATGCGCCCTAGATCGATCTCACTTTCCATGCTTTTTCTTAAATGTGGGAGGGCTTCAAAGTGACATCGCCTCGAAAAGGCGTGCCCTCGCCTCCAACGATCAATGGAATGCAAAAATCAGCAATGATGACAAACTTTTGCACTCCTTTCGCCCAAGAGTCAGCGGATGCATGGTCCCTCGAGCTCAGGAGTAGGGGGAAATCTGATGTGGCTAGTAGTGTCACATAAGCGTTACGGCGGAGATAACTGACGACGGAGGGCCAAACGGAGTGGCCGCACTATTCAGCGGCCCTGCTCCTCCAAGGTGGCTCTCGGCGGCCCTATCTCTCCAAAGCGGCCCCACTCCTCCAAGACGGCCCTCAGCGGCCCCAGTTCTCCAAAGTGGTCCCGCTCTTCAGTGGCTTCGCTCCTCCAAAGCGGCCCTCAGCAGCCCCGTCTCTCCAAGGCAGCCCTCGGCAGCTCCGCTTCTCCAAAGCGGTCCCGCTCTTCAGTGGCCCCGCATCTCTCCAAGTCGGCCCTCGGCGGCTCCACTTCTTCAAAGCGGTCTCGCTCTTCAGTGGTCCCGCATCTCTCCAAGACGGCCCTCGATGGCCCCGCTTCTTCTAGGTGGCCTTCGGCGGCCCGTCCTCTCCAAAATGCCCACGTGGCTCCCAATGTGAGCCGAGCATGTGAGCCGAGCACACCAACTATCTGACCCATGCTTTCGATGGGACCAAGCCCACTAACCACCTGACCCATGTGCCCGATGGGACTAGGCCCACGAACCATCTGACCCACGCACCCGATGGAATCAGGCCCACCAACCACTTGACTCACGTGTCCAATGGGACCAGGCCCACCAACCATCTGACCTACGCGCCCGATGGGACTAGGCATACCAACCATCTCTAAGCTCACGTAATCATCATGAGTTTAACAGACATTCTTCTCTATGGAATCCTACGTGGCTGATCCCCAGACGGAAACTGAGGGCCTTTAAAAGTGTAAGAGGGATCCTGAGCAAGGTAAGACACTTAACACACTGGAAGCACCCAGAGAACACTCCAATCTCTGGGCCTTTTTCTTTACAGGCTTTCTCAAGCTTATGGCTGTGACTCCGGTCATTAACTTGCCCGTCTAAGGATTCCCGCCGGAACAACCTTCGGTCCTGGGACTTCTTGCAGGTCTCTCGCTAAGGAGAAGCTTCGTCAGCAACTTCACGGAGTCCTCTGACGTTGGCTACCGGTGATCAGGCAGCATCAACAAGAAAAAAATAAAAAGTTCACAAATTTATATGCATCTCTAACCAATTTGTACATGATATCGTTTTTGTTAGAAACAAAAGCAAAAAAACATAGAGCAGTCCAAACCAGTTGATACAACAATGATTTTAATGGCAAGGCACTCTTGTGTGGCCTGCTATTGTTCTACAGGCAACTAAACATAGCCATTGTGATTCGCATGTGGTGTGTCTTCAAGTCAATGATCTAATGCTACATTAAGTAGTGAATTTGAGCCTTTTCATCTTTTCTTTGTTGATTGTACTATAATCTATGTTCTTCTTCAGAATTTGTTTACTTTGATTACATTATGGTTGTCATTTCTGATGAGTTGTTGATAATTGGTTAAAAGTGTTCCAGAATTACATGCATAATATAGTCAGGTCCAACAATTACATGAGTCCTAAGTGCTTTAAAGATTGGAACTGAGTAGAATTACAACTTTGACTAAGATTTGACTAAGAGATTTGAATGGCAGTGAGAGGATCAGGGTGCAGGAATTTGGACCCATGGACGCGGCCTTTTTCACGTTTCCTTAGTTTTGAGTAGTTTTTTTTTTTCCAGGTTTGATGTTCATTTCTTTCTATAAGATTTTCTTCTATCCATATGTTTAATTATTGAATTTTAAAAATAAAAATAAAGAATTTTTTGTAATGTTTTTTATTCAAAATCAATACAGCAGGTAGTTATTATGCTTTTCCTTGA
The DNA here is from genome assembly GCA_900491605.1 of Calamus simplicifolius. Lineage (NCBI taxonomy): Eukaryota > Viridiplantae > Streptophyta > Magnoliopsida > Arecales > Arecaceae > Calamus > Calamus simplicifolius. Next base: position 521,098 of record UESW01004685.1, on the reverse strand, counting down.
TTTTTATCAAAGGGTAGCTGCAGCTCTAGGCCTAGCGTACGTGACCAATCTTTTTTTTACACAGCAGAGCGTGGAGGTGCTATTGTCATTATTTATCAGTCAACAAAATGGATTTTGATTCTCTTGTTTCCTGCACATATGTTCTCTAATTTTGCAACAGCAGAGTAGTAGAAATATGTTTAGCTGAATCTTCCAATTAAAAGCTCAGCAGGCAATGAATATGTTTATTCAACCTGTAATTATCATTCAATCAAAGATATATCCAGCTTCAATCCTTGCCTGAATACGTCAAATTGCAAAGATTTGGAGAAACTATTTTTACACCCAATGAATTCTAAAGTTTTATAGAATTCAATTATAAATTCATGATATGTCAATGTAACAAATCATGGTTTTCAAATAATCTTAACTACTAGATTATAGAATTGATTTATTTTATTGCAAATCCTATCAATTTTGATGGGATTTGCAATAAATTCCACAAAGTGATGGAAACAAATTTTTTTAAGACAAAGATGCCTCTATACATAGTCAATAGTTTTTGATAAAAAATAACAGCATTAATTATGATATATTATTATTATGTCAAACTATTGTTATATCAATAATTATTATAATATGTCATTTATATTATATTAATTATAATGTATTTATATTATGATATTATAATATTACTGTAAACTATATAATATAATAATTGATGATCAATAGACACAATTGCCTTTGATAGTTTTTAGACTATTCAAAATAAAATCTTAAGCATATGTTGACCAATTTCAAGCCTAATTGCCTTAAGTGCCCATGTGCTCTTTCAAAGATTTAAATAAATGTTTGTTCTATTTGCACATTTGGCACATTTGGACACATAAAAAAATATTTATTCTATTTGCACATTTGACATACTTGGAAACACATCATCATAAGTCAATACTAATAGTGGTTCCTACTTATAAAGGTTTCCAACTTTTTCTTCCTTTCTAATGTAGAACTAAATTCTGGCTCAAAGCCAATATTTACTTACAATCTATTCCAACATCATCCGTCTGGACTTCTCTTGCTTACTACAAGCCTTGTAAAAAGCCTGTAACTAAAAACCCGACCAATTGTCCGATCACTTCCTCAAGTCTTAGAAAGGTCTTAGAAAGTTTGTCACTCACTTGTCTATCAAAAAACACCAGTGAAAAGGAGCAAGCAACTAATGGAAGCACTAGGTTCATCTATATTAAGGTATGGTCATATGCTCAACATGGGGCCTATGCGCTAGCGTACATTCCATGCATAATGCATTCTTGAACGGCAATTTGATATGCTAAACATGCAAAAGAACAGATCAAATATGCTCCCCACCCCCCCACCCCCCCCCCCCCCCAAAAAAAAAAAAAAAAAAAAAGAAAAAAACTCTAAGGTAAGATTAAGAGGGTCTACAAAAGAAACAAAGGCATCACCCATGAAGGACTAAAGGCTTAGAAAGAACACTAGTTTCCATTTATTTTTGAAGCCAAAAGCAAAAGTGCGGGTGCCAACAATATGATGGAATTGTGGCAAATCCCCTTCTACTTACATTACGAGGAAATGCATATATATATATATATATATATATATATATATATATATATATATATATATATATATATATATATATATATATATATATATATATATATGTGTGTGTGTGTGTGTGTGTGTGTGTGTGTGTGTGTTATTCTTACATGCTGGTGTACATTTAAGTCTCATTTGATAGAGCTATTAGTAGTAGAGTTTTTGAAAGTAGAGCTTATATTAGTAGATTGCTTGAAAGTAGAGCTTCTAAAAAAAATTATTTACTATTTAGTAACTATATTTTTTAAATGCTATGAGTTTTTAACATCTATTTGGTAATTAAACTAAGAAAATACTTTCAAAATAAAATGATGAGAGACATAGCATTATTCTTTTAACTATTAATTAATCAAAAATTATTATTATAAATTATTTTAAAAGTATTAAAATATAAAATATTATATTATAATAATATTAAAATATATCATATTATAGTATTATAGTATAGTATAAGAAAATATAATAACATTCTAAAATAATATTATTATAATATAAATTATTATAATATATTATTCTACTATTTTTAATAATTATATATATTATTAAAATTGTGATCATTATTGTCTATTAATAATATCATATTATTGTGGCATATAATTACAAAATTTTACAATTATATATAATAATATTATTTGTATACTATATTATAATATTTTATAGTATTATTATAGCATGTTATTTTGCACTACATTATATATTATAATTACAATAATATTTTTGTACAATTATAATAACTATATTTTATTTATAGTATATTACATTATATTGTTATAATTATATTATATTATTATAATTTAGTATTAAAATATATTATTACTTTTATGATTCGAATATGTGATCTTTTAAGTCTAAATATAGGTTCTTAACATTTGATGGAGTCTAAAAGCACTTTTGGATCCTTCAGAAACTTAGCCAAATTGGACCTTACTTTTGAAGCCAAAAGCAACTCAATGGTGCTAAATATAAAGAATATGATGGAACCATGGAAGATCACCTTCTATCTATATTTGATAGAGGCATACATACATATTATAGATAGATGTCAAACGCTCCAATATAGAAACATTTTGTGTTTTATTGTAGATTCAAACTATTGCTTGCTTCATCAGAAGTCTGAAAGCCAAATTATCAACATCAAGCATGGGCAATAAAAATAACAACCGAACCAAAGCTCTGCAGAGCTCATTGCATGAAAAGATCATGGCAGAAACTAGTCATTCAAATGTGCAATTTGTATTATTAATATCTCTTTCCAGATAATGCAGGATTATATTTTGATACAAATGGGCGGTTTGTATTATATTCTTGTTGCATTGATAGAAAGCTTTGATTTCCCCTGGTACCAAGCATTGATTCTTGTCATAGTTGATATGAACTGTCAGTTTCAATCAAGATGATGCATGATATTGATTTCACTTGTTAATAAAGAAATCATTAGTTCTAACACTATAAACTAGGATGCAATACCAGATTCAATTAGACTAATAAAAGGTACTTAGTTTTGTATTGACTGGTGTAAAGGTAAAGGAATATTATAATAGGTGTTAAAGTAATGGGAGTCCGATGCAATCCAGCACTCTTGGTTTGCTAAAAAATATAAGGTATCAATTTTAATGCCCAATTGATGCAAGTATCGTTTTAAGTTCTTAACAACCACAACGAATCAGTTTATGGTTCTGTTTTTAGTGTTGATTCAAGCTATCAATCTTCTAGCATACAAGATGCCAGTTAGTTTGTAGATCTAATCAAGATGATTAATATAATCATGGCAAGTTTGGCAACAAAACTATAAAGTTATCTGGTACAAGGCATCTGCTATCTGTTAAACTACCCTTCTAAAAATTTAGTTACGCATGACTGCTGCAAAGTACGAGTCCAGCACACAAATATATCAATTATTTAGACATTAATAGCCAATATTTGCAGACCATTTCTTCGTGGACTAACAACCAAAGCCTGAGCCAATAATTCAAGTCTGAAGTCTTGACATCCCATTATAAAGTAGCATAATAGCTTAAACAATCTACCATATCCTTTATCATCCACACACCCACAAATACATGATTGTTCATATTTATAGAAGGATCATGAGTTAGTCACAAATGAAGATATGTCCTCCGAAAGGTAAATTATAATACAATCCAGTAGAAATGGGAAAATATAAACAAAGACCTTGAGAAAAGAAAGCTCAATCCTCTTCATAAAAGATCTGTCTCTTAAACGAGGCCTGCGTTATAACAAGTAGAATTGATCAGACGGAGACAGGTTGGGCTTAGAGACATAGAGAGAGAGAGAGAGAGAGAGAGAGAGAGAGAGAGAGAGAGAGAGAGAGGATTTGGCTCATATGATACTCTCTTCTTCCTTCTCAATCTGGTGGGCATTGTTGTAATTCATGAGGATACAGCAGGTAAATTATCAGCACGGAAGATTCCATTAAAACCAACACTAAAGGGGAAAAAAATGAACTTAAATCAAACAAACACCAAAAACAGTGAATTCAAAGATGCAATACCTAAAGCAAGGCTTATTTCCGTCGCCAACCACCTCAACTGCGAGAAAGAATCAAGAGTAAGCCTAGCAAAACAACAACAATATGAAGGAAAATAGGGACATGGCTGGAAAACATACGATGGTTTAAAATGGCCTTGCTGAAGACAAGAGGACGTGGACAGATTTCCCTCCGAGCATCAATGCTTGCCTTGGTTCTGCAACTGTAAGGGTTCCTGGTATAGCATAAAGATGTGGTTCCATCGCAGTTCTGGACTCTCACATCAGGGATCTGTTGAATTATGGGCCAGTCTGGGGAGCCCTCAAGGCATCTCAGAAGCACAGTTTGGCTGCAAGTCAGATGAAATTGCTGAAAATTCCGGGGAGGCGATTGATGCTGATCCACAAGTCTCCTTAACCAATCCGGAAGGCACTCTACTACATGCTGCTGCACTGACGATGAAGCATCAGTGGACATTTCCAATTGGTTTAATTTTAGGTCTAGATGTCGCATCTCATTTAGATTCTCCACGTACTGCAAACTATGGCAATCCTCAACAATCAAATGCCTGAGTGCTGGAAGATTTGAGATTGCTTCCAAGCTCTGATTGTCCTCGACAATGAGAATACCACTAAAAGAGGGAAGGTTCTTGATTTCTCTGAGGCTGTGGGCTCCGGTGATTGAAATGTTCTGCAAGTTGGAGGCATGCCATAAGCCTGCTGGAAGTGCTCTCAGCTTGGGACATCCCAACAGCGTCAAGGATTGGAGACGAGGCATCAACCAAGACGATGCTTTTCTTCCATCATGCTCTGGAGCAACCTGATCCCACTGCCCTAAAGACCACTCTTCCCAGTTGAACAGATGTTGAATGCTTGATGGAGGCGAGAGTTCGTCATGTATCCGCTCAATTCTTTGGATTGTCTCCTCGTCATAATATGGTGGAGTACTGCCTGCAGCATTCATCGGCATTGAGCTTGACAATATCAGAAACCTAAGAAAGGTTTTGTTCGCAATTGCTGAAGACCCTATTAGTGCCCTCTCCAACTTGTTGATAACCAGACATCTGATCTCTGACAGAGACTGCAACTCTTCCAGGTCGCATCCCACGTGTTGCGGGCCACCATGGCCATCGCTCCCCACCACAAATCCATCAAGAAAATTAAGCTGTTTAAGTTTCCCTATTCCTTTTCGTAAGTATTGTAGAGGGGTTCCATGAAGGCGGAGGCATCTTAGATTGCACAGTCTTATGATGCTATTGTTGGGAATTTCATAGGTTATATATGAATCAAATTCATATAAAACACAGCGAAAAATAAATATTAAATATGAATTTAATTTTCAAAGCCCAAGATTCTTAGAGAATAGATTCAATTAACAAGAAATAATACATGATTATAATAATAGATTATACCTGTGTTCTTTATTGGGGATGATGCCCGATGAAGCCGGTAAACGATATACCACTAGCCATCCACGCGTCCGACCTCTAATGGTGATCCATGCGAAGATCTTTGGATGATGTCCTCTCAGGATTAGATGATAACCTTCTTGCGAGGGGTGCTAGCGCCTCTTTTCTTTTCTATTGATTTTCCAAATCAAAAAAAGATTTCTTGATCAAGATCAAATCTTGATCAATCAAGAGAGAGAAAGGGACGTCCTAGAGAGAGAAAGGACGTTTTAAAGAGAGAAAGGAGGTGTTAGGCATCCAAGAGAGAGAAGAGAGGAGTTAGGTGTATCTTTCGAAGGGGGTATTTCTCTTTCTTTTTATATATAAAAAGGAGGTTGTGTGGTTTTTAAAAAAAGAGATTTTATCACAACCACCTAACCATTCAACCTTATCAAGTTGATAACAATTATCCTAACAAATTTAGGATATTTTCTATCATGATAATATTAAGATTACAACCACCAAACCACATCCCTAAAAATTAGAAAATTGGTTATCCCATGAAACCAACCTGCAACCTTGAATTTGGCTTTATGAGAGTGCCCCAAATCATGGGGTTCACTCCTCCATGACGTGGAGATGGGTCATGTCCATCACATGGGCATAGATCCATCCTCCACGTGGCACGATCTCAGCTCTCGGTTTTATTGGGTTTCCATGAATCAAATCATGCCATCATATGGATCCAATTAAATACCATATTATTAATCTCAATTAATCTAAGCCATCCATCACATGGATCAAGCTTAATTAATGGATTTCATATGTACATCTCATGTACAAAAGGTCTCTCTTTTGAACACAAAAAATTCTTTTCTTTATAATGAATCCTATTCATCAATTTCATGTTCTCTCGTTAAGATTGAGTAAAACACAATCCTAATTTATTGGTTATGTAATTTGAATTAAGTCCAACTTAATTCCCATTTTAACTTCATCCAAAATCTTCTTAATGCGTGTGACCCATTAGGTCCCTTGACATGTTGGTAATAATCATGTCTCTAATATTGACCCTAAGGATGACTTGATCAACACCTTGTCCAAGATAATTCTTTAACCAAATCAACTCTTTGATTAAGTCAAAGAATCCATGATTATAGATCATGAGCACCTCTAGCAAAGCATCATGACCACCCAAGTGTTAAGGGTTTGTTGACGTGATCATCAATACCTGTCCATGAACGGTTACCGTACGATTCAATCCCTTCGTCACATATCCCAGATCAATCAGTGTATGGAATGTGTCAACCATATAATTGATCTTTGTTTACTTGATCTCAAAAAAATTAACTCATATGAATTAGAACTTCGAAACCATTTCGAATTCCAACTCAACCTTGCAAGGATTTAACAGTCAATTTAATCCATCAAGTGGCTGTGGGATATAACCCTTTCTATCAATGGAGACGAATCCTGTCTTGATCAAACACCACCTTCATGTGCTTCATATCATACCCAATCGACACCATATTTGCCACCCGTGGCTAGAGCGACGTTTGCATGTCGTCAAAGCATGATATTCCACACATAAGGTGCAATGAAGATCTCAAGTCATAGGATCACTCGCACCACCGTCATCAAAGATCAACCATCGACACTATATAGAATATCCATATGGGATCTCTGTGCGGGTCATCCAATGTATCGTTACAATAACGAACATCCACACACCATATCCAAGTATCTTCATACTTCAGCTTGCAAGATCAGCTGCACACCACAAGGGTGAAGATATGCAATGTGTGCTAGTCTCAACGGTGTTCGACAGTATCCAATCCTGTCTATGCATCGACTAGGGAAGTTTAAAGAATCAAACCATAATGTGCAATTTTGGATCTCACAATTTGTAATCTCTATTACAAATTCCATATGCACAGTTTGCATTCTTTTGGACTTTATCTCACAGGTAAAATATATCTAATATGTATATGAAAAATACCTGGATAGATAAAGAAACCAATAAATTTGATTTGCATTCATAAAGAATGTGTACAAACTAGCATCTTATCCAATTAGATCTAGGGCACACACTAACAATCTCCCACTTACACTAGAGCCAATCACCCATGTATCTAATTCCAAGTGACTCAGCATGACTATCATGCTTCTGCTGCGGCAGGACTTTAGTGAATGGATCGGCAATATTGTCATCCGTGAGGACTCATTCTATTTTTATATCATTTCGTCCAATGATTTCTCTAATTACATGATATCTTCTAAGTACATGTTTGGACCTCTGATGAGATCTTGGCTCCTTGGCTTGCGCAATAGCTCCATTGTTATCACAATACAAGAATATTGGATTAACAATGCTTGGATCCACTCTAAGTTCAGTGATAAACTTTTTGATCCAAACTGCTTCTTTAGCTGCATCTGATGCTGCAATATACTCGGCTTCAGTTGTAGAGTCGGCAGTCGTCTCCTGCTTGGAACTCTTCCAGCTGACTGCACCACCATTGAGTGTGAACACATAGCCTGATTGTGATTGATAATCATCTCCATCAGATTGAAAACTAGAATCGTGTAACCTCGAACTATAAGATCGGGTCCTTCATAAACCAAGAACATATCCTTAGTTCTTCGCAAGTACTTAAGGATATTCTTGATTGCCATCCAATGTTTCTCACCAGGATTTGCTTGATATCTACTCGTGATACTCAAGGCATAAGAAACATCAGGCCTCGTACATAGCATCGCATACATAATGGATCCAATTGCTGATGCGTATGGTATCCTATCCATGTACTCTCTTTCATCTTGGGTCTTAGGACTCATGTCCTTGGAGAGATGTACACCATGCGACATTGGCAGGAATCCCTTCTTGGATTCCTCCATGGTAAACCGCTTTAGCATCTTCTCTATGTACGTGGATTGGGTCAATCCAAGCAACCTTCTAGATATATCTCTATAGATCTTTATGCCAAGTATATAGTCTGCTTCTCCCAAATCCTTCATGGAGAATTTACCTGACAACCAATCCTTCACTTCTTTAAGGAAGGATACATTGTTTCCTATTAATAATATGTCATCCACATATAATATCAAGAAAGCAATATCATTCCCACTAACCTTCTTGTACACACATGGATCATCCTCGTTTTTGATAAAATCAAACTCTTTGATTGTCACATCAAATCGGATGTTCCAACTTCTAGATGCTTGCTTAAGTCCATAAATAGACCTTTCTAGCTTGCACACTTTCTTAGGATCTATGGATTCAAAACCCTCTGGTTGTGTCATATACACATCCTCCTCTAAATTTCCATTTAGGAAGGCAGTCTTGACATCCATCTGCCAGATCTCATAGTCTAAATATGTTGCTATTGCAAGCAAAATCCTTATGGACTTATGCATGGCTACAGGTGAAAAGGTTTCATCAAAGTCAACACCTTGTCTTTGCTTGTAACCTTTTGCAACTAGCCTTGCCTTATAGGTAATCACATTACCATCCATGTCGGTCTTCTTCTTGAAAACCCATTTGCACCCAATGGGTTTTACCCCTTCAGGTGGATCAACCAAGGTCCATACCTGGTTGTCATACATGGAGTCCATCTCAGATTTCATGGCCTCAAGCCATCTCTCAGAGTCAATATTAGACATTGCCTCCTTGTAGTTGGTAGGCTCATCATCCTCTATAAGAAATGCATATTTCTTAGGGATGTGAATTGTCCTACTAGATCTACGTAGCTGGTGTGTACTTAGAGCCACCTGTTGCTTTTCATGCAACGTCTACCTGAATGTGGGTTGAGTCTCCTGCTCAACTCCCACTATATTCGGCATATGCTCCATTCCATCTAATGGGTTAATATTAATTTATGGTTCTTGAGCTTCACTAAGTTCAATCTTACTCCCACTACCCATTATGAGAATCTCATTCTCTAGAAATATGGCATGTCTTGATACAAATACCTTTTTCTCAAGTGGGTGGTAGAAGTAATATCCTTTTGTTTGTTTTGGATATCCCACAAAATTGCATTTATCAGATCTAGCTTCTAGCTTGTCTGATTCATTACGCTTCACATAAGCGTAACAGCCCCAAACCCTTAAATGATTAAGGGATGGTTTCTTTCCATACCATATCTCATAGGGAGTGGAGTTGACCGATTTAGATGGAACTCGGTTTAAGGTATATTCGGCAATTTCTAGCGCATAACCCCAAAACATTTTTGGAAGATCTGCAAGGCTCATCATGGAACGTACCATGTCTAACAGTGTACGATTTCTCTTTTCTGACACACCATTATGCTGTGGTGTACCAGGAGGAGTCCATTGAGGAAGAATTCCATTCTCCTTCAAATAATCTATGAACTCATGGCTTAAGTATTCACCACCTCGATCTGATCGAAGTATCATAATACTCTTGTCATTTTATTTTTCTACTTCACATCTAAATTCTTTGAACTTTTCAAAGGCTTCATATTTGTGCTTCATCAGATATACATAACCATATATACTATGGTCATCTATGAACGTGATGAAATAAGAAAAACCTCCTATGGTTTGAATGTTGATGGGTCCACATACATCCAAATGTACTAAACCCAAACATTCAGTTGCTCGCTCGCTTTTTCCGGTAAAAGGTGACTTGGTCATCTTGCCAAGTAAGCATGACTCGCATTCTCAAACGATTCCCAATCGAATGAGCCCAAGTATCCATCTTTATGTAACTTCGTTAAACGAGTTTCATTTATATGGCCTAAATGACAATGCCATAGGTATGAATACCTAGACTTATTTGATTTTAATCTTTTTGATTTAATATTGAGAATAGGGGCTTGAAGATTAAGAACATAAATTCCGTTGAACAATTCAGCAGAACCAAAGAACATTTTGTTCCAAAAAATAGAAATACAATTATTTCTAATTTCAAAAGAATACCCATTCATTACTAAACATGAAATGGATATGATATTCTTTGTTATGTTCGGCACAAAGTAACAATTACTAAGTTCTATTTCAAGACCTGTGGGCAAAGATAAAAAGCAAATTCCTACAGCTAATGCAGCAACCTTTGCTCCATTTCCCATGCGCAGAATCACTTCATCCTTTCCTAGTCTTCTACTATTTCTTATCATCAGCATATTAGTACAAATATGAGACCCACAACCGGTATCCAATACCCAAGTGGAATAAGAAGTAATAGAAGAATACATCTCAATTATGAATGTACCTAATGTTAAAGCATCAGTATGCTTCTTTTCTTTTAGACTTGCCAAATAAGCCCTGCAGTTACGCTTCTAGTGCCCATCCTTGTTACAGAAGTGACATTTTCCTTGGCTGCATCCTTCTTGGCTATATTCTTCTTAATGCCTTTTGTTTGCTTGTTTGTCTTGGCCTTTTGGGCCTTATTCTTCTTCAGACGCTTCTTCTGAGTGCCTGAAGATTCTACAACCATCAATTGCCCTTTATCCTTTTTGATGCTAGGCTCAGCATTAGTCAGCATATTTGCAAGCTCTGGCAATGTAGCCTCAAGTCTGTTCATGTTGAAATTCAACACAAAATGCGAATAGCTAGGAGGCAATGACTGTAAAACCAAGTCGATACTCAGTTCATGGTCCATTACGAAACCCAATCGCGCTAACTTCTCAATCAAATTGATCATCTTCAGCACGTGTTCACCCACTGATGAACCCTCAGTCATTTTACACTGAAACAGCTCTTTGGAGGTTTGAAACCTCTCATAGCGAGATTGTGCACCAAACAACTCTTGCAGGTGCATCAAAATCTCATGAGCATTTAAATGCTCATGCTGTTTTTGAAGATCTGATGACATAGATGCCAACATTAAGCATGTGGCCATCTCTTCCGCATCTCTATGCCAATTATATGCCAGAAGAACTTCATTTGAAGCATCCGCAGGTGGGACCTCTGGTACTGCCTCATCAAGGACATATAGGATTTTCTCATATCGTAGAACGATCTTGATATTCCTTAGCCAATCAGGAAAATTAGGTCCAGTTAGCTTGTTGGATTCTAGGATACCTCTGAGATTGATGTTCACACATGGTGTCTCTAATAACTGGAAAAAAATAGAACGAGTCAATTATTATGAATTCAAATCATCGATTTAATATGGAAATGTTAATATTTTAATTAAATCAATTTCTCCCACTATTTTATCGAGCTCAATAACCCTCTCTATTAATCTCGAAAAATTATCAAATAATTTTCTAGTGGGCTAGGACCCTCAAATTGACTTACCTTGACCTTGGCTATGGCACAACAAATCTTAGTAAGCCAAATTAGGTAGATTTGTATCAATCACATCAAATGTGACTCCTAGATCATTTAGGGGACATTGCCTTGTCAATCACATCTGATGTGATCACCCTAAACATTGCCTCTATATTAGACTGACCCTGACTTTGGCCAATTATGCCACCTAACCTAGTTAAGTCAACCCATTGTTTCCCAATCAACTCCTCATAGGTTCACTTGATCTTGGCTATGGCACAACAAATCTCATGCCCTAATGATTTTGTATCATGTGAACAATGGAAAGCTAATGACTTAATATTCATGGAAGGATTTAGCGCATTTAGGTCCCATCATGCATGTACAACATTTGTATCATGCTAGGTTACATATCCTATATGTGAATTTTAGATTAATTTTAATTAACCTAAATTTCATAAGATCCAATCTTATGATTGGGACTCCTATCAAATTAGGATCCTGATCACTATCTAATATGGGAACCCTAATCATGTGATCAAATCAATTGCTACCATCCTGATTAACCTTAATTGATCTAATCAATTAAGAGCTTTCCTTAACAATAGCCAGATCAGCTGATCAATGGGGTCCTATTTAGCATACCCTTCGATCCCATTGAATGGGTTTTTCCAGGCAGCAAACGGAGCAATTAAAAACCATGATCACACCTTTCTAGACACCATTGTAGTTAAGCTCAATTGATTTGATCAATTATGGAATCATAGGATCAAACAATGATATGGTTAAATCTAATTTTTATTAAACCTTATCATCTATTACACATTATGATAAGATAAGATAGTGATCTTTAGGGATTTATGATAAGTTTCAAATATTTTATAATAATTTTTTTATATATTTGTCTTATCATTATCTGTTATGATAAATTTGTTTTCATCACATAAAAATCTTAATTGGTCTCTATCATAACATCCCTAACATGATAACATGTCAAAATTTAAAATTTTAATTTTAATCTTGATTATCATGTTATCATGATATAATTATTTTAGACTTTAATCATGTTATTTATCATGTCAAAATTAAATTCTAAACATGATATGTTAAATTTTAGCCTTTATGATTATGTCATCATAAATCATAATTTTTAATTTTTAATATGATCAAATCTAAATAATTCGCATTTAAGATATAATAAACTTATTAAATATTTAATCTTCATCAATATAATTATTTCAGATTTTAATCATGTTATTTATCATGCCAAAATTAAATTTTAAACATGATATGTTAAATTTCAGCCTTTATGATTATGTCATACATAAATCATAATTTTTAATTTTTAACATGATCAAATCTAAATAATTCATGTTTATTATATATAATAAACTTATTAAATATAATTTATCAATATAATTATTTTATATTTTAATCATATTATTTATCATGTCAAAATTAAATTCCAAACATGATATGTTAAATTTCAGCCTTTATGATTATGTCATACATAAATCATAATTTTTAATTTTTAACATGATCAAATATAAATAATTCATATTTATTATCATATAATAAACTTATTAAATATTTAATGTTCATCATATGGAAATATTTATATTTTACATCGCATGTAAAATTTAGATCTATATTTATAAAAACTAGAACTCATGTAATCTATCAAATTAACTGAATTTGAAGCCTGAGGAGGCTCTGATACCACTGTTAGAAATTTCGTATGTTATATATGAATCAAATTCATATAAAATGCAGCAAAAAATAAATATTAAATATGAATTTAATTCCCAAAGCCCAAGATCCTCAGGAAACAGATTCAGTTAACAAGAAATAACACATGATTATAATAATAGATCATACCTGTGTTCTTTATTGGGGATGATACCCGATGAAGCCGGTAAATGATTTACCACTAGTCATCCACGCGTCCGGCCTCTAATGGTGATCCATGCGAAGATCTTTGGATGATGTCCTCTCATGATTGGATGATAACCTTCTTGCGAGGGGTGCTAGCGCCTCTTTTCTTTTATATTAATTTTTAAATCAAAAAAAGGATTTCTTGATCAAGATCAAATCTTGATCAATCAAGAGAGAGAAAGGGATGTCCTAGAGAGAGAAAGGATGTTTTAGAGAGAGAAAGGAGGTGTTAGGCTCCAAGAGAGAGAGAGAAGAGAGGAGTTCGGTGTATCTTTCGAAAGGGGTATTTCTCTCCCTTTTTTATACCTGAAAAGGAGGTTGTGTGGTTCCTTAAAAAAAGAGATTTTATCACAACCACCTAACCATTCAACCTTATCAAGTTGATAACAATTATCCTAACAAATTTAGGATATTTGCTATCATGATAATGTTAAGATTACAACCACCAAACCACATCCCTAAAAATTAGGAAATTATTTATCCCATGAAACCAATGTGCAACCTTGAATTAGGCTTCATGAGAGCACCCCAAATCATGGGGTTCACTCCTCCATGACGTGAAGATGGGTCATGTCCATCACAAGGGCATGGATCCATCCTCCACGTGGCACAATCTCAGCCCTCACTTTCATTGGGTTTTCATGAATCAAATCATGCCATCATGTTGGCCCAGATGACAACCCAAGAGGGGGGGGGGGGGTGAATTGGGTTCTTTAAAAAATTAGCCTTTTAAATTAATTGGCTTGAGATGAATGAAGGCAATATGCAAGGTAATTATAAATTGTAGAGAATAAAATAGAGATAGAGAAAGAGACAATAGAACACGGCAAACACAAAAGGATTTATAGTGGTTCTGTGTATCCAACACCTACGTCCACTCCCAAGATTCACTTGGGTCCACACTATAATCATCCTAGATTACAGCAGAGTTGTTTTACAAGCTCACAACTCGAACTTGTTGTTTTTCCGGGCGCACAATGAACCCAGCTGGTTTTCAAGGGCTCACCAGCATAAAAACCCTTAACCCAAGCTTAACCAAGCTTGAACTGAGGTAAGACTACCTCCTCTAGTTCAATCCCTCAGATTGAGCTAGACACAAAGAATAGAAATATGTTTGTTTAGTTACAATGGCTCCTTAATGAGCAGATAAACAATTGTAAGAATAGAGTTTAGATAAGCCTGATTTGCAGTTGGTTGGCTTTGAGTTTTTCTTCTTTTCTTCAACTCCTTGGAGGTGTAGAACCAGGCCTCAGCTTGGATTCTTCACGGTAGATGTGTTGGAGTTGATTTGGGCTTTCCCTCTTTTCTTCGAGTGTTGAAAATCTCTTGATATACTCTTGAATAGCACTTGGATTTTCTTCAGAAGCTTCCTTGGATTTGAGCTTGAACACAGAAGGAACTTCCCTTGATTTCATACTCTTTCTTTCACTCTATTTTGAATCTCGGATTTTTTCAACTGAAGCTCTGTTTTTCCGATTTTTCTCTTCTTTTTCTTTGAAATAAATTTCTCTCTATTCGTCTCTTTTTGATTTGAAAACAGCTTCACTATTTATAGATTCTGCAAGAATATAGCCATTAGAGACAAAGAAAAATAGCCGTTAATCAAAAAACTTACCGTTGGAGCTGAGTTGGCATCCGTAAAAATTTCGCCCAGATTTGCTAGAGTCGACTCATGCTTTTCCCGAGTCGGCTCGAGCTCGTGATACTAAAATAGAAATGTTTAGAAAGTCATGGGGTCGACTCACCAAAAGTAAAGTGTCGACTCCTGAAAGTTGGGGGTCGACTCATGAAAGGTTGGGGTCGACTCGCGAAGTGCTCAGAAAAACACACCTCTGGTGTCTGAGCGGAGTCGACTCGCACAGTCATGGAGTCGGCTCGACAAAATCGGGGGTCGACTCGTGAAATTACATGGGTCAACTCGAGATAGATACACATTTCTGTTCTCTGAGTGGAGTCGACTCTGAAACTCAAGAGTCGGCTCCGGAACGTATCAAAAATCAGAAACTTTTCTGATTGACTTTAAAATCATTCCAAATTCATTTTAATTCACATTTTTGACTTGAATTCAATAAAATTGACATTAAGAATTAATTCAAGAAGTATTCCATAAACTCATTGATTTTAATATGAATTATAAAATTTCTTTTTGAAAGCTTAAACATTGAGCTTAAAGTTACTTTCAAAATGATTAATGTCAAACTTTAACATTCTCATTGATTGTTCAAAATAAATTCATTGCACATGTAAATAAACTCATTGCATCTTTTATCATACTCATGGCTTTTAGTAATCATCAAAATCAAAAGGATTGGGGCATAAAGTTTTTCAACAAACTCCCCAACAATCTCTCCCTTTTTGATGATGACAAAAACATTGAGTTTATGCATGATTGATTTGTGAATTTATTTTGATTTCATAAATAGGCTTAGGCTCCCCCTGAATGAGGTAGCTCCCCCTATGAAGCTTAATCATTCAATTAATTATCTCATTGATTAATTTGATTTTCTTATATGCATATTCAATCATAAGACTATAAAAACTCTCTCCCTTTTTTGTTATCAATAAAAAGGTAGAGAAGCATAAATATTCATTCATTCATTGATAGAAAGAATTACATTGAGTAACCAAAATTGACATTTCATTTCATCAAAGAGTCTAGTACATTAAAGTGTTTAATACATTGATATCAAAAAGTAAAACATAACAACAATTTCAATACATAGCAAGGATTGAAAATCTAATACATTAGAAATGAGTTCTAACAATCCTTGTCAGATGATCAACTATGTTCTTCATTCCATCAGTTTGTAATTTTACATAATCTTTTAGTCTCTCATCTACAAAGGTGCAAGCAGTTAAGATTTTATCTTGAAGCTCTGCATTGCTTTTAGAGTAGGTCTCGCCATCTCCGCAAATATCTTTAAGCTCTTCAAAAATGTTCTTGAGGTCTTCACTTAAAGACTTTGACGAAGTGCAGAGAGTAGACTCAATTTTAGTGATTCGATCATCCAATGAATACAGAGTTTCTTTTAGGTTCATGAACTTAAATTCAAACTCAGACTTTAATTTTTCAGACTGATCTTCTAAGAGTCCTTTGAGTTGCATTAATTGTAGATCTGAGAAGCCAGCAGTAGAGGATGAAGCTTGATCAATTGACTGAGCAGGTGTAGGAGCAGGTGCTGAAGTAGGAGGGCTCGGAGGTGCAGGTGAGGATTGTCTAACTGATGGACCTGGTGCATCAACATCCATAGCTCTCTCTTCTATTAATCCTTTCCTCTCCCATTTTCCATTTTTCTTAATAAAACCCATCCGATGAATGGTGGCCAAGCTATAAAAGTCTGTATGCCTCAGATTCCTCATTGGCTCACTGTCAGATATAACAACTCCTTGACTCAGAAAAATCTTTGTAAGAATCATTCCATAGGGCAAGCTAGCTTTCCTTTTTCCTCCACAGTCAGCGATGTACCAAAGAATCATACTGGGAAGGTTTATAGGTTTGCCCATGATAATGGCATCCATCACAAAGATATCTCTTTCAGATACATAATCAAATCTTCCTATCTTTGGAAAAAGTATCCTACTGCAAATGTTATGAAGTAATCTCAGTTCTAAAGAAAGTTGGTTGGCAAACACCTCTTCAAATCCTACAACATTCTGGTTTAATAATCTAGCAAGAGCAGGACTTCGGTCTTCAGAAGAAAATGTGGCTGTACCTAATAAGGGTAGATCCAATAGTCTCGATAGAAGCTCTACAGTCACTGAGATCCTATGTCCTCTCACTGTGCTTATGAGACCATGATCACCTTTAGATAAATTCTTATAGAACTCCTTTACTAGAGCGGGATAAGTGGGGCAATCCAGTGAACATATCTTCTCCCATCCCATCTCTATCAATTGTCTCCCTAATAAAAATCCCTCTGCTTCAAAAAGTTCAAAATCCACTTTCCTACCCGTGGTTATGATTCTATCTGCTAAACGATCTACCTGAGTAGGAGCAGCAGCTGGAGAAGCATTGGGGGTTGAAGATGATGAAGTGGAATCCGTGCTTGGAGAAGGCTCACGCACCGGACGCCTCACCGTCTTCCTCACGGCACGCTTCCGCTTCACACCGGCCGCAGCAAGATTTGAACCTCTAGTTTTGGGTGCCATTGGTCGATTGGAAGTATTAATCAGTGATTTTGGGAATTTGGAAGGTCTGGAGATATTTTGGAGAGAGTATTTTGAGAGATTGGAAAGTTTGAAATGAACGACGAGTCGACTCTGCCCTAGATAAATCGACCTGGGACCACTTCGAGTTGGCTCACGCAAAGCCAGGGGTCGACTCCGAACAGTCACAGAAAACCATCCCGACTTGGAGTCGACTCGTGCCGAGAAGGGGTCGACCCGAGAGTTTCAGCAGAAACCAGGAGTCGACTCCGATACGCACCGAGTCGGCTCCGAGACCATTTCAGAGCAAAAACATGAAATTTCTGAAATGCGTCCGGAATATGATCATGAAAATTGATAAAATAATCATTGAATGTGAATGAATCAATTAGATATGAATTCTAGATAAGATTTCCTTAAAGATCAAAGATTTGAAAGAATCTTAGATAAAACTTCCTTAGGGGTTTCAAATTCATTCTAATGGATCACAAATTCCTAACTCTCCTCTAAGATAACAGAATCTTTCTTCACTTAAAGGTTTTGTAAATATGTCTGCTAATTGTTCTTCAGTGTTAACATAGTCAAGACAGATTTCATTATTTGCTACATGTTCTCTTATAAAATGATATCTAATTTCTATGTGTTTAGTTCTTGAATGTTGAATTGGATTCTTTGTTAGATTAATTGCACTTGTGTTATCACATCTTATAGGTGTTTTATCAAGTGTGATACCATAATCTTCAAGTTATCGCTTAATCCATAGGATTTGAGCACAGCAACTTCCAGCTGCTACATATTCAGCTTCAGTAGTTGATAATGCAACTGAATTTTGCTTTTTGCTAAACCAGGAGATTAAGTTACTTCCTAAGAATTGGCATGCACCACTTGTGCTTTTTCTATCTAACTTACATCCAACATAATCAGAATCAATGTAAGCAATCAAATTTAATGTGGAGTCTCTAGAATACCATAAACCTACATTTTTTGTTCCACTTACATATCTCAGTATTCTTTTAACAGCAATTAAATGTGATTCTTTAGGTTCTGACTGAAATCTGGCACATAAGCAAACAGCAAACATTATATCTGGTCTACTTGCGGTTAAGTAAAGTAGGGATCCGATTATACCTCGATAATATTTCTTATCAATCTTCTTACCTTCTTCATCTTTGTCCAGCTTGCATGAAGGACTCATTGGTGTTCCGAGGGGTTTAATTGATTCCATACCAAACTTCTTTAGGATTTCTCTTGTGTATTTTGTTTGGTTGATAAAGATTCCCTCTTTGCTTTGTTTGATTTGGAGTCCAAGGAAGAAGTTGAGTTCTCCCATCATGCTCATTTCAAATTCTCCTTGCATCAACTTAGCAAACTCTTGACATAGAGTATTGTTAGTAGCACCGAAAATAATGTCATCAACATATATTTGAACTACTAATAAATCTTTACCTTTTCTTTTCAAAAACAAAGTTTTATCAACATTTCCTCTTATAAAATCATTTTCAATTAAGAATTTACTTAATCTATCATACCAAGCTCTAGGTGCTTGTTTCAAACCATACAACGCTTTGTGCAATTTAAAGACGTGATTTGAAAATTCGTGATCTTCAAAGCCTGGTGGTTGTTCTACATAAACTTCTTCATTTATAAATCCATTTAGAAATGCACTCTTTACATCCATTTGAAATAAGTTAAAATTCATATGACATGCAAATGCAAGTAATAGCCTAATGGCTTCTAATCTAGCTACAGGTGCAAAAGTTTCATCAAAATCAATGCCTTCTTCTTGATTATATCCTTTTGCAACTAATCTAGCTTTGTTTCTAATTACTATGTCATTTTCATCTAGTTTATTTCTATATATCCATTTTGATCCTATAACAGAATGATTTTTAGGTCTTTCAACTAAAATCCATACATTATTTCTTGTAAATTGATTTAATTCTTCTTGCATTGCTAACATCCAATTATTATCTTTTTCAGCTTCTTCAATAGTTTTAGGTTCAATTTGTGATACAAATGCAAGATGATTACTAATGTTTCTCATGGATGATCTAGTTCTTATGCCTTGAGATGGATTACCTATAATCAATTCCTTAGAATGACTATAAGCATATCTCCAATCCCTAGGTAGATCTACATCATTATGATTAGCGTTAGTATCATCATCCTTAGGTGAATTATTATCTTTAGCATCTTGATCTTGATCTAAAGATATAACAATATTTAATTTATCAAGATCTTTTTCAATTATATTTGTATCTTCATTATCATCAAATTTTTCAGAATGAATAGCTAAGGATTCATCAAAAACTACATGAATTGATTCTTCAACAACTAAAGTTTTCTTGTTAAATACTCTATATGCTTTACTAGTTATTGAGAATCCTAAGAATATTCCTTCATCAGATTTAGCATCAAATTTGCCTAAATTATTTTTACCATTATTGTGAATAAAACATTTACAACCAAATGCATGAAAATATTTTATATTGGGTTTTCTATCATGCCATAATTCATAAGGTGTTTTCTTTAAAATGGGTCTTATTAAGGCTCTATTTAGGATGTAACATGCTGTGTTAATAGCTTCCGCCCAAAAGTATTTCGGGAGATTACTTTCACATAGCATGGTACGGGCCATGTCTTCTAGAGTCCTATTTTTTCTTTCAACTACTCCATTTTGTTGTGGGGTCCTAGGTGCTGAAAAGTTATGATTAATACCATTTTCATTGCAAAAACTTTCAAATAAGTGATTTTCAAATTCAGTTCCATGATCACTTCTTAGAGACACTATGGTAGTGCTTTTCTCATTTGTTACTTTCTTGAAGAATTTCATGAATATCGAGAAAGTCTCATCTTTTTGAGCTAAAAACATTACCCAAGTGAATCAAGAGTAATCATCTACTATCACAAGACCATATTTCTTTCCTCCTAGACTTGTGGTTCTAGTAGGTCCAAAGAGGTCCATGTGAAGTAGCTCTAGAGGCCTAGAAGTTGAAACAATATTTTTAGATTTGAAAGAACTTCTTGTTTGTTTTCCAAACTGACATGCATCACATATTTTGTTATTTTCAAAATCTAATTTAGGTAAACCTTTTACTAAATCTATTTTAATTAGTTTTAAAATCAAGTGTGTGCTTGCGTGACCTAATCTTCGATGCCACAGCCAACTAGTCTCATTCATATTAGCATTATTAGCAACTAAGCAATAGTTATTGGTAGACAAATTGTCTAAGTCAATCATATATACATTGCCATTTCTATTTCCAATAAAAACAATGCTATTATCAATGGGATTAGTTACAGTGCATAAAGAAGATTCAAAAGATACTTTAAAACCTTTATCACACAATTGACTTATACTAATTAAGTTGTGTTTTAAACCATCAACATAAAGTACATTCTCAATAAATGTGGAGGGAGTTATTTGAATGTTACCAAACCCCAAGATTTGGCCTTTGCCATTGTCGCCAAATGTAACAACTCCTCCTTTCTTTTCTTCTAGGGTGATGAATTCTTCTTTGTCACCCGTCATATGTCTTGAGCAGCCACTATCAAGATACCACTTTCTCTTTGATCTCTTGGCCACAAGACATTCCTGCAACAAAATCAGACTTTATGTTTAGGTACCCAAGCTTTCTTGGGTCCTTCATGGTTAGTACCAACAAATATTGTTCCTTTCGGAACCCATATTTTCTTCCCTTTAACATTTAAGTTTTTATTAGGTTTCAGATTTTTACATTCATATGATTTATGCCCTTTTTGATTACATTTAAAGCATGTGAAATTACTTTGGCCAGCACTTACAAAATATTTTTAAGTGATTTCTATTTCCTTAAAGTGTTATATCCTAATCCGGCTTTGTTAAAAATAGCTTTTTGACTATTTAATAGCATGTCTAATTTAATTGAACTTAATGTAAACTTATCAACTATATTTTTATGTTTTTCAACCTCATTCTTTAGTTTATCTTTTTCATTTGAGATTGATTCCTTTTCATTCATTAAAATTTTATTTTCAGATTTAAGTTTCTTAATTTCATTGTTAAGATTTTCTTTTTCATGAATGAAGGCTAAGTTTTCATTTTTTAAAAACTTATATTTCTTTTTCAAAATTTTAAAGTCCCCAACAAGTTCATTAAATGCATCAAAAAGTTCATCGAAAGCAAATTCATCGCAAGGGTTGTCGGAACATACCTCATCATTGTCGTCCGCCATAAAGCATACGTTTGCGACTTTCTTTTGCTCTTCTTCTTCGGAAGAAGACTCCTCGCTGTCACTCCACGTCGCTATATAAGCCTTCTTTTTCTTTTTGTAGGCTTTCTTCAACTTTGGACATTCATTTCTAAAGTGCCCCAGTTTATTACACTCATAGCACGTCAAGGGGTCTTTCTCTTTTTCCTTGTCCTTGTCCTTAATCTTATCCTTTTCTCCTTCCCACTTAGCTCCAAATTTTTTCTTGTGGAAGGGTTTCTTTCTCCTCATAAATCTCTTAAATTTCTTTGCCAAGAGAGCAGTCTCCTCATCATTATCATCATCATCATCACTGCTGCTCTCTTCTTCTTTTGCAACTTTGAGGGCAATAATTTTCTTTTTCTTTGAATCCTCCTCAACATGCTACCTCATAGTCAGCTCATGGGTCATAAGGGATCCTAGAAGCTCCTCTAAGGGTAAAATGTTGAGGTCCTTAGCTTCTTGGATTGCAGTCATTTTTGCTTCCCATGATCTTGGTAAAGACCTAAGAATTTTTCGAACAAGTTTAGAGTTAGTATATGTCTTACCAAGACTTTTCAAATCATTTACAATGTCCGTAAATCTAATGTACATGCATGCAATGGTTTCAGATTGTTCCATGCTAAACAATTCATATTTATGCATAAGTATATTAATCTTAGATTCTTTAACTTGATTGGTTCCCTCATGGGTAACCTCTAATCTATCCCATATCTCTTTAGCGGAATTACAAGTAGAGATACGATTAAATTCATTAGCATCAAGAGAACAATATAAAACATTCATGGCCTTAGCATTGAGCTGTGCCATTTTTCTATCATTATCATTCCAGTCCCTTTCGGGCTTAGGAACAATAGTGCCATCTATAACATGTGTGGGTGTACTAGGTCCATTGATTATAACACCCCATGGCTCATAATCAGAAGCTTGAATGAATATCCTCATTCTAGCTTTCAAATAAGATTAGTTTGAGCCATTAAAAAGTGGAGGTCTATTCGTAGAATGACCTTCAGCAAAACAACCAACTTGTGTTGCCATTTGGAACTTTAGCTCTTGATCGTGTGATCAAAATCTAATGAGCACTAGCTCTGATACCAATTGTTGGCCCATATGACAACCCAAGAGGGGGGGGGAGGGGTGAATTGGGTTCTTTAAAAAATTAGCCTTTTAAATTAATTGGCTTGAGATGAATGAAGGCAATATGCAAGGTAATTATAAATTGCAGAGAATAAAACAGAGATAGAGAAAGAGACAATAGAACACGGAAAATACAAAAGGATTTATAGTGGTTCGGTGTATCCAACACCTACGTCCACTCCCAAGATTCACTTGGGTCTACACTATAATCACCCTAGATTACAGTAGAGTTGTTTTACAAGCTCACAACTCGAACTTGTTGTTTTCCTGGGCGCACAACGAACCCAGCTGGTTTTCAAGGGCTCACCAGCACAAAAACCCTTAACCCAAGCTTAACCAAGCTTGAACTGAGGTAAGACTACCTCCTCTAGTTCAATCCCTTAGATTGAGCTAGACACAAAGAATAGAAATATGTTGTTTAGTTACAATGGCTCCTTAATGAGCAGATAAACAATTGTAAGAATAGAGTTTAGATAAGCCTGATTTGCAGTTGGTTGGCTTTGAGTTTTTCTTCTTTTCTTCAACTCCTTGGAGGTGTAGAACCAGGCCTCAGCTTGGATTCTTCACGGTAGATGTGTTGGAGTTGATTTGGGCTTTCCCTCTTTTCTTCGAGTGTTGAAAATCTCTTGATATACTCTTGAATAGCACTTGGATTTTCTTCAGAAGCTTCCTTGGATTTGAGCTTGAACACAGAAGGAACTTCCCTTGATTTCACACTCTTTCTTTCACTCTGTTTTGAATCTCGGATTTTTTCAACTGAAGCTCTATTTTTTTAATTTTTCTTTTCTTTTTCTTTGAAATAAATTTCTCTCTATTCGCCTCTTTTTGATTTGAAAACAGCTTCACTATTTATAGATTCTGCAAGAATATAGTCGTTAGAGACAAAGAAAAATAGCCGTTAATCAAAAAACTTACCATTGGAGCTGAGTTGGCATCCGTAAAAATTTTGCCCAGATTTGCTGGAGTCGACTCATGCTTTTCCCAAGTCGGCTCGAGCTCGTGATACTAAAAATAGAAATGTTTAGAAAGTCATGGGGTCGACTCACCAAAAGTAAAGTGTCGACTCCTGAAAGTCGGGGGTCGACTCATGAAAGGTTGGGGTTGACTCGCGAAGTGCTCAGAAAAACACACCTCTGGTGTCTGAGCGGAGTCGACTCGCACAGTCATGGAGTCGGCTCGACAAAATTGGGGGTCAACTCGTGAAATTACGTGGGTCGACTCGAGACAGATACACATTTCTGTTCTCTGAGTGGAGTCGACTCTGAAACTCAAGAGTCGGCTCCGGAACGTATCAAAAATCAGAAACTTTTCTGATTAACTTTAAAATCGTTCCAAATTCATTTTAATTCACATTTTGACTTGAATTCAATAAAATTGACATTAAGAATTAATTCAAGAAGTATTTCATAAACTCATTGATTTTAATATGAATTATAAAAATTTTTTTTGAAAGCTTAAACATTGAGCTTAAAGTTACTTTCAAAATGAATAATGTCAAACTTTAACATTCTCATTGATTGTTCAAAATAAATTCATTGCACATGTAAATAAACTCATTGCATCTTTTATCATACTCATGGCTTTTAGTAATCATCAAAATCAAAAGGATTGGGGCATAAAGTTTTTCAACAAACTCCCCAACACATCATATGGACCCAATTAAATAACATATTATTAATCTCAATTAATCTAAGCCATCCATCACATGGATCAAGCCTAATTAATGGATTTCATATGTACATTTAATATACAAAAGGTCTCTCTTTTGAACACAAAAAATTCTTTTCTCTATAATGAATCCTATTCATCATTTCATGTTCTCTCATTAAGATTGAGTCAAACCCAATCCTAATTTATTGGTTATCTAATTTGAATTAAGTCCAACTTAATTCCTATTTTAACTTCATCCAAAATCTTCTTAATGCGTGTGACCCATTAGGTCCCTTGACACGTTGGTAATAATCATGTCCTTAATATTGACCCTAAGGATGACTTGATCAACACCTTGTCCAAGTCAATTCTTTAACCAAATCAACTCTTTGATTAAGTCAAAGAATCCATGATTATAGATCATGAGCGGCCTCTAACAAAGCATCATGACCACCCAAGTGTTAAGGGTTTGTTGACGTGGTCATCAACACCTGTCCATGAATGGTTACCGTACGATTCAATCCTTTCGTCACATATCTCAGATCAATCAGTGGTATAGAATGTGTCAACCATATAATTGATCTTCGTTTACTTGATCTCAGAAAAATTGACTCATTGAATTAGAACTTTGAAACAATTTCAAATTCCAACTCAACCTTGCAAGGATTTAACAGTCAATTTAATCCATCAAGTGGCCATGGGATATAATCTTTTCTATCAAGGGAGGCGAATCCTGTCTTGATCAAACACTACCTTCATGTGCTTCATATCATACCCAATCGATACCATATTTGCCACCCGTGGCTAGAGCGACGTTTGCATGTCGTCAAAGCATGATATTCCACACATAAGGTGCAATGAAGATCTCAAGTCAAAGGATCACTCGCACCACCGTCATCAAAGATCAACCATTGACACTATATAGAATATCCATATGGGATCTCTGTGCGGGTCATCCAATGTATCGTTACAATAATGAACAACCACACACCATATCCAAGTATCTTCATACTTCAGCTTGCAAGATCAGCTGCACACCATAAGGGTGAAGATATGCAATGTGTGCTAGTCTCAACGGCATTCGACAGTGTCCAATCCTGTCTACGCATCGACTAGGAAAGTTTAAAGAATCGAACCACAATGTGTAATTTTGGATCTCACAATTTGTAATCATTATTACAAATTCCATATGCACAGTTCGCATTCTTTTGGACTTTATCTCACAGGTAAAATATATCTAATATGTATATGAAAAATACCTGGATAGATAAAGAAACCAATAAATTTGATTTGCATTCATAAAGAAATGTGTACAAACTAGCATCTTATCCAATTGGATATATGGCACACACTAACAGCTATTGGGTAGGGTGTGCAAGAATGTACAGCCTCTGAGACACAGGTTTTGCAGGCTTGAGAGGCACCCTATGGATTCTGGTATTTCCCTTATTTTTGTATAACCAAGATCTAAGTGCCTTAGGTATATATATATATATATATATATATATATATATATATATATATATATATATATATATCCAACAAAGTGGGTAGAGATTGGCTTGATGAGAATGAGATGGACAAATGCCGGGGAAGAAGAAAGAAGACAGCTACAAAGAATCCGTATCATTTCTTAATTCCAGAAACAATAATATGGATAAAATTTCCATGAATTTCTTTGTACGTTTTTTTCCTAGCATCATCCATCAAGCTTGCATCTCAAATTGAGATCAATATTCTATAGTTGCCAACCAGGTCCTCAAGTTTTATATATTGCGTCATGGACTGTCAGAGTACAGATTTTGTGTGATCTGCCATATTAACAACATCAGAAAAGGATCGTTAAGCACTACAGTACAGTATTTAAAGAGCTTGGTGATCTAGTGTAAGTGTGGTTGGCCATGGAAGCATCTTTCTATAAAGGCTCTTGGGAGTGGAGCCATTGATGGTGTGAAGCGTGGGGAGACCTCTCTTTCCTTGAGGCTCGACCTAATCGCTTTGGTAGAAGTAGAACAGAAGGTTGTCTCTTACCCATGCATCCGTCATAAAGCATTTCCATGAGCCCAATCCAAACAAAATTAAATAAGTCATGCCGATTTCGTTGACACCATAGGCCCCACCAGAAGGAAAGAAGAGGATGAGCAGGAACATTATAAAGCTCTCTTCTCTTTCTCTCAGAGATATGCACTCCATTTACTTATTCCAGAAAGGAATCGATGCTTTCTTCGTTGTCCATTAAACGAAGATTCGCCTCATGCCTTCTGAACATTGAAATAAGTTCCTTTTACAATTCCCTTTTTCTTAATGTTTCCCTATAAGCTTCTCCATCATAGATAACTTTCCTTATGGTTATTCCAAAATTTTCCTGTTGAATAATTGCTTTATATGAAGGCTGAATCAAGATATTGACCATATAATGATTTATCAGCAACTTGCAATATTTTGTTTTGAGAGATTCGACAGTTTGTTTTATAGAAGTAGATAGTTTTGACACATTCTATAACTTATTAAAATTTTGTTTTTATTTTCGGATTGTTTTCTAAACTTTTGAGCCACTAATTAAATTTGCCTTCCACTATCCATGCATGCAAATCTTCCTCAATCCAATCATAGCTTGAATGCCGTACTTGCGATCTCCTTCTATTTAGTCGCTGCATACTTTTCTTAAGAATTCTAAGAAAGTGCCTCAATAAAGCCAAGATTCTGAAGGAACAATATCATCAGCTCTCATTTTTACAGTACTCCCTTTGGAACCTACAATTTCCACCGCCTATAATGCACAACAGATTTATCTTCTGCTTTAGTTCAGTCTAGATCTGACAAACAATGCACACAAATCTAACTTGACACATTAGTAAAGCCAGTCAACTCAAACAATTGCCTGAAAGCAAAATTATCAATCCAAACGCAATTTGGTTTTGGTAGGTTAAAAATTATTTCAGATATATCCTTGGTAAGTGAAACACAACTAGAACTCTGAAAAAGAGGAAGAAGAAAGTAATTTCTATATATTTTTATTCATCAATCTCTTAGGTATATACAAGCTACAAATCCTATGTTAGGAAGAAAAACTAATTACATCAAATCTCTATAAATTAGGATCAAATATATTTACTTCCTATTATAGAAATGCAGTCTACTTTCTATTCTAGAAATGCAATCTGTAGCAATTCCTATGAATCAATCCAATATATTTACTTCTTATTCTAAAAATATAATCTGTAACACTGTCCCTCAAGCTGAAGCATAAATGTTTATCATGCCCAGCTTGTTACAAAGATAATCAATCCGAACTCCATTTAGAGCCTTTATGAAGTTATATTTCAATTGATCTTCTGTTTTCACATATCCTGTAGAAATTAAACCTTACTGAATCTTCTCATGAACAAAATAATAATCAATCTCAATATGCTTAGTTCGTTCATAAAAGACTGGATTAGATACAATATGAAGTGTAGCTTGGTTGTCACACCATAACTTAGCTTATATTGAAATCTTAAGGCCCATTTCAATGAAGAGCTGATATATCCATATTATTTTATACACAGACTTAGACATAGCTCTATATTCTGATTCTGCACTTGAACGTGAAACTACATTCTGTTTCTTACTTTTCGATGAAACTAAATTTTCTCCAACAAAAACACAATACCCTGAAGTAGATCTTCGAATTTCTTTGGATCCTGCCTAGTCAGCATCTAAAAAATATTCAATCCTAGTATGATCATGATTGTCATACAGAATTTCTCTCTCAGAAGCTCCTTTTAAGTAGCATAAAACTTGTTCTACAGCTCTCCAATAATCGATAGTTAGAGAATACATATATTGACTTACCACACTAACTGAATCGACAATATCTGGACGAGTCACAGTAAGATAGTTTAACTTTCCAACCAATCTTCTGTATCTCTCATAATCTTCAAACAACTTATCATCTTTTGTAAGCTGTAAACTAAGAACCATTGAAGTGTTGCATGGTTTAGCCCCCAATTTTTTTGTTTCAGATACAAGTCAAGTACATACTTTTTTGAGATAAGAGGATTCCTTTCTTACTTCTTGTTACCTCAACACCCAATAAATATTTTAGTATTTCTAAATCCTTTGTATGAAACTGACTGTGAAGAAAAGATTTGAGAAATAAAATACCATCAGTATCACTTCCATTAATGACAATATTATCAATATAAACAACTAATAGGATGATACCAGCTGCAGACTGCTTGTAGAAAATATAATGATCGAACTTACTCTTCTTCATACCAAACTTTTCAATAGCCTGACTAAACTTTCTAAAGCAGGCCTAAGGACTTTATTTCAAGCCATACAAGGATTTGCGAAGATGACACACTTTTTCATACTTTTCTTGAGTAACAAAATCAGGCGGTTGCTCCATATAAACTTCCTCCTTAAGTCACCATGAAGGAATGCATTCTTAACGTCTAACTGATGCAAATGCCAATTATATGTGGTTGCCATAAAAATAAATAATCTGACATAAGTAATTTTAGCAATACGAGTAAAGATGTCAGAATAATCAACTCCATACGTTTAAGCATATCCCTTAGTAACTAGTCGAGCTTTTAATCTAGTAGCAATCCCATCAGGATTGACTTTAACTGTAAACATCCATTTATATCCAATAGCCTTTTTATCTGTAGGTAATTGTATCAGGGTCCAAGTACAATTATCATCTAAAGCATTCATCTTCTCAATCATAGCATTATGCCATCTAGGATGAGATAGAGCTTCATGAACTGTCTTAGAAATAGTAACAGAATCAATAGATGCAATAAAAGAACAAGAGGATGATGACAAATGATTATATAACACAAAAGAAGATACTGAATAAGTACATTGACGTTTACCTTTGCAAAGGGCAATAGAAAGATCATCACTAGAACTAGAAACTAGATCCGATGATGGAGCTGGTGCAGAACATAGAGCAGGAGGTATAGGAACAGGAACTGGATCAGGAATAGAAAGTTTAGAGGAAAGAAGATCAGAACTAGATGATGTAATAGTATAAATTAGTAAATTATCTTCCTCCCCCTAATTGATAGAATCTGAAGATGAAGTAAATGGTGTTTGTTCAAGAAAGGTAACATCAGCTGAGACAAGGTACTTGTTAAGATTGGAACAATAATATTTATATCCTTTTTGCACATGAGAATATCCAAAAAAATACACTTTAGAGATTTAGGATCAAGTTTCATAATCTGATGTCGAACATCTTGAACAAAACAAGTACAATCAAATATCCTATGTTTAATAGGAAATAATGACTTATTAGGAAAGAGACATAAAAGGGAGTCTCACAAGAAAGAATAGAGGAAGGCATACAATTAATCAAAAAACAGGCTGTAGAAACTGCATTAGCCCAAAATTGTTTAGGGACTTGCATTAGAAATAACAAAGCTCTGACAATTTTAAGTAGATGTCTATATTTTCATTCAGCAACTCTATTCTGAGATGGTGTATCTACACAAGAAGTTTGATGAATAATGCCATATTGAACCATATAGTTTTGAAAGTATTCTAATAAATATTTCTTAGTATTATCACTTCTTAAAATTTATAGAGAGGCACATTAAATTAAGTTTTGATTTTCCCATAAAAAGTAGTTAAATGAGAAAATAATTCTAAACATTTTTTAATAAAAATAACCATGTCATTCGAGAATAATCATCAACAAAGGTAACAAAATATTTAAACCCAATTTTAGACTCAACAGGACAAGGACCCCAAACATCGAGTGAACTAACTCAAAAGGAGCACTAGCTCTTTTATTGACTCTAGGACTAAAACTCTAACGATGATATTTGGAAAATTGACAAGACTCACAATTTAATGAAGACATGCTATAAAATTGAGGATAAAGTTTCTTTAACATAGGCAATGAAGGATGATCCAACCAACAATGTGCTTCAAAAGGGGTTACAACTCCAGAACAAGCAACAGAACAAGCCTCCAGACTCATGTCCTTTACTAATAATTCTTTTCATAATAAGATATTGAAATAGACAAAAATTAGGATAGAATGTGATACAACAATTAAGAGAACAAGTAAGTTTACTGACGAAGACTAAATTAAAAGACAAGTCAGGTAAACTTAAAATAGATTTTAAAGAAATTAATGATGTTGAAATAATTGTGCCAGATCCTAAAATACGAGATGTAGACCCATCTACTAAAGTAACTATAGAATTAGAAGCATATGACTTTAAAAAAAAATAGGCTAGAATTATCTGTCATATGATCTGTGGCAAATGATCCATT
Source organism: Calamus simplicifolius (assembly GCA_900491605.1). Classification (NCBI taxonomy): domain Eukaryota; kingdom Viridiplantae; phylum Streptophyta; class Magnoliopsida; order Arecales; family Arecaceae; genus Calamus; species Calamus simplicifolius. The sequence goes on along the minus strand of UESW01004685.1, from coordinate 490,017 downwards.
TGGAAGATGAGAAAATAAGACATGTGTTTATTTTATCTAAATCAATGACGGTAGTAATAGGAGTAGATGAAGACTTTAGAGATTTTTGATACTATGAGAACTTGGCATACTCATCTGCATATATTAAAATGGACTCAGAAGCATCATTAGTAGAGGCAATATGGACTGACTGGTTCGATTGATTCTTGTGTTGTCACTTTCTATAATCTTTCTTCACATGTCTTGCCTTATAACAATAGTAACTTACAACACTTACCATATCTTATCCTTAAGTACTAAGATTTCGATCATAACTACTTGAGTCTTTTCCTCTATTAACATTTCTATATGGTTGTTTTTCAGATTTAGAAGTGCAGCTAACAAGAGCACTATTAGGCTGAGTAGGAACTGAATTTTTTATGTGGAGTAGCCTACTAAAAGCTTCTTCCAAAGAGGATATCTCAGGGCTAGAAAGAATTTGAGTTTTAGTAGCCTCAAACTTAGAAGAAACACCAGCAAAGAAGCTCATAATCGTCATCTTTCTCTCTGAGCTTGTTAAACTTTTACATCAGTACTAAATGGAAGTAGCATATTAAGTTCCTCATGAGTTTTCTTAAAATCCATAAAGTAGTCAGTGAGGGATTTGTCACCTTTTCTACATGATAAAAGGCTTAGCATACTTCATAAGTGTGTTTGCTATTTTCCTTACCACAATACACAAACTCCAAATAATTCATTAGTTCTTTCACAAACTCATAATGATTTATCAAACCAACTACCTCACTATCAATAGAATTACTTATTTGCAAAAATAGACAAGCATCCTCTCTTAGCCATAAGGTTTTTGAGTCATCACTAGGTAGATCATCATTTAAATGATTATCCATAGCAATACTATGCAAATAAAGTCTAACAATTTTACTCCAATATAAATAATTAGATCTATTAAGTTTATGTTCTATAATTTTTGACATCACAGAAATCACATCAGACACAACAACATACTTCTTTTCCTTCATATTATCAAATATAGCCAAAACCATAATAAAGTTAAAAATACCTAAAGAATCCAAACCTATCCCAAAGTAGATCCCACATCGAATAGATGCTGACCCAAACAGGCAATACACTTATTGTGAAAGTTGAGACGAGCAGAACAAACAAAAAAGATTAGATTTTAGCAATGAAACTTCAGGTGAAGGCTGATTGGTGAGTGGCGTTTCCCCAAGTATAGGCAGTGAGAACAAAAAATTACCAAAATTAAAAATCCAAAAAAATCCTAAAACCCTAAAATCCCACTGTTTATATATTTCAGGGTTCTAACCTCGAAAGCTTTGATACCATGAAACACAACTAGAACTCTGAAAAAGAAGAAAAAGAAAGTAATTTCTGTATATTTTTATTCATCAATCTCTTAGGTATATATATAAGCTATAAATTCTATATTAGGAAGAAAAACTAATTACATCAAATCCCTATAAATCAAAATCAAATATATTTACTTTCTATTATAGAAATGCAGTCTACTTTCTATTTTAGAAATGCAATCTGTAGCAATCTTAATCAGAATCAAATATATTTACTTTCTATTCTAGAAATATAATCTGTAACAGTAAATTTACTTTTTTATTTGGTTAAGCTTTAGTAGCAGACAAATCGAGACTAGATGACATGCTATAGAAAATTTAGAATATGATTTAAGCTAAAGACCAATCATTTAAAAAAAATTGAATCATATTTTTAACTCTTAAATTTTAGAGTCTGCTTCACCTTGATTTATGAACCATATAAAAAAATATATTTATAAAATTTTTATACTATTATTTTGTTTCCTTATAGTCCATACTGTTACACAATATAATATTGTTAGCTTTAAGATTTGTGGTATGCTTGCGTAGCGAGTGACATGTCACCATGGCATGATATTGTGAAAATGGGGCTAATGGATGTGGGTTAAAAATTGAAAATAATGAATTTACCTCTAATAAGCATTGTTTTTGATAATTCTCATCTAACTTTGTCAAGTCTCACTACTATAGCATTTGCCCTCAATCCCTCCTCTCTCAAGAAGGCCTGGTCATATAGTCCCCCATCTCCTTCCCCTTCTCCTCGCCATTAATCACTATTATATAGCAGCTTAACTTTGCTAATTGTGCTCCAAAATGCACTGACCTTGATCACCATCTTCTTCACCCTAGCCATTCCTAATGTCAGCAATGCTCTCCAATTGGCTCTACAGTTTTATCATATGTCTTGGTTGTGCCTAATATCCTAATTTCTCCCAATACTATTGTGGCAACTAATGTTGCTGCTAGACTAGAATTGTGCACGTGGTCTTCTGTATTGACTTCTAATGGCAGTGCGGCCCTCGTCTTCTTCATCGTTGCCTTAAATTTTGATCTAATGAGCATGAAGTAGACACCTTTCTTGGCAGTAAACTCCAATCAAGAGATTTCAAGTAGATTATAGTTTGAAAAAGAATGAAGCATTCCATGATCGAAAGGGCAACATTATCAGTGTGGCACCTGCTAACTTTCTTTTCAAACTTAGATTAGCAAGTACAAAGTCACGACGAAGAGGCAGCTAGCCACCAAGCATGCCATTGAAGGTAATGGTAGTAGCAACAGTGCTAGTAGTGCTAGAGTTGAAGTTGTTACCGAAGGAAAGACCTTTCTCAAGGTGAAGGGAGAGGCCCATAGATTAGAGACTGATCAAGCTTACTTGCAGCAATGACAGTGCTAGTGATAGAGGAAATGGAAAGGGTGCAAAGAGGACGGTGAGGTCGATGATGATGGTTGAGTCACCAACACCAGTAATGGCATAGGATAAAAGCCTAAGATCGAGGCTGGTGGTAGTAGCAAAGCAAAAATGGTGACATAGTAGAAGGCCAAGGCGGGGTTAATGGTGGCCAGCATTTTAGAAGGGGTTTTAGGGACTATATATGAGGCACATCGGATGATTAACAAATAGAGGATGGAGAAGTTTTGTACTGACCTACTTACATCTCTCCTTTCTCAAATAAAAATGATCACATGCAAAAATAGTACCTACCTTTTTTCGGTAAAAATGGATGATCATACTAGTCTAGTACAAGTCAACTCTGATACATCAAAAAATCATATTTGCTTTAGTACAATGAGGCAGGGATCTCCCTGATTTCAAATCCAAAAACCAGAGTGATAGGCCACTGAGGCCGCCACCTAATCTGCCACAGCATTAGCTTCCCTGTAGACATACCGAATCTGGACTGTATGAACCTCTCGAAGGGTAGACCAAATATTATGGAGTAAAGGATTGCTAGGTATGTGAGCACAAGAATCCTGCCGAACCCACCGGATGACCATAGTAGAGTCTTCCTCGATGATGAGACAATGAGCATGTAAAATCCGAGTGGTGTATGAGATACTAGTCCAAGCTGCATAAAGCTCAGTCAGAGAAACTGAGGAATCTAGGAGGCTGAAACCACCCGCCATCAACATTACTCCATTAGAAAATAATACATACCTTTAAAACATACCAGGTACTCTGTCATTTGCCACAAAGACATGCTTCAAAAGCATCAAACCAATTACAATATGATTTTATAACAGCATGAATATATAATGAAATAGAAATAATAATATAAAGATATAATATTTTTTTACAGTATAAATATTAAAGTGAGATAGATCCTATGATTCAAAGGTTAGAAACATAATTAAAAAAATTGGTGCTGCCCAAGCCTCAACTCAACCCAACTCATATACGTAGTTAACCCAAACGGATGCATATTTTGTACCTGCCTACACCCCAGCCTAGGTTGCATCTCTTGCAGAGAGGAAACCAATTCTACGTACTCTCGCTTATGCAACAAGCTTTCCCTCTGATACAGGGCTCTTACGGCACGATTATGCACCTAGCCCACACCACACTGGTTCCTGTCAGTGCGTTCCAGAAGAAAATTTTGCCTCAATAGCAGTACAAGATTCCTTATAAATGTTGGTGGGTGTATGTTGGCAGATGGTGGCTACCTAATGAATCAGACTGAGGCTAGAGTTTCACTCTATGTCCTTAAGACAATTTCGTCCCGCAATGGTGCTTACGGTTAGTATGACGATTGTCTCCCAGGATACAACAGTCTCCTTTTGATGAAAGCAGCACTATAATTCATCAAAAATATCGAACCAAGAATGCTACTCTCTTTTCAATGCACTATTGCTATACTACCCTTAGGAAAGTATGCAAATTTCTAAGAGAGGAGAAGACTAGAATTGATTCAGATTGAACTCAATTCGGAATGGCTTGGGATGAATGAAATGCTTAGGTCTAGGGTCCTATTTATAGGTTTAGGTACCCTTTGGAAGCAACCCTGCGAATTTAATTTAATTTAAATTCTAAAATCAAAGGATGTGAGGGTTAAGGGCTTATCACCCTTGATATGCCCTTTAGACATCATGATCTTCAGATCAGGCGATCGGATAAGCCTTTTCATGGCTGTGATCTGAAAATCAGCCGATCAGATAAGCCTATCCATATCCTAATAAGCCTTTTCATCATCGCGATCTGATGATCATGTTATCAGATAGGCGGTTGCATGTCTTTGATATGTCTTTTCATGATCGGACCGTTGACTTATCTCCAACCGATGATCGAACGGGTGCCTTATCACCAACCGACGATCAGACGGATGCCTTATCACCAACCGTCCTGTTTACTGGTCAACCAACCATCCTGTTGATTGGTCAACCGATAGGTGTCAGCCGTTGGATTGCGATCGTGATCATGATTTGATCACCACATCTCGACCCTTCATCCGATTGATCAATGATCAATTGATCTCAGCCCTTATCTTGATCCGATCAGTCTCCATCGTCCATTGGATGCGATCACGATCATGATTTGATCACCACATCTCGACCCTTCATCCGATTGATTAACGATCAATTGATCTCAGCCCCTTATCTTGATCCGATCAGTCTCCATCGTCGGATCATCATGATCTAGAAAAAATTTAAAGCCCCTCAAACTCCTTGCGACGATGCGCATGCGCAGCGCATGTGCAAAGTGCAAAGTGCAAAGTGCAAAGTGCGCCTACAAAGCGCCCATTGCGCGCGTGCGCGATGGTGATGCTACGCATCACCCTCAAGCTCTCCACTTATGGTGAGCCTAAGGAACTTAAGCTTGAAGGAAGTGGTTTCCATATAAGTGAACCTTCCTTTCTTATTCTTTTCGATATGGGACTAAATGTTCCCGCAATTTCTCATTCACACACTAAAGGGCGGTGATGGGCTTTCAAGGCCCATTAGGGTATTTAGGCGTATTTTGGCCCATTACCCAACAATCCCCCACATGAATAAAAATTGGACTTAGATCAATGATCATCCAAGATCAGCAAAGGCAAACCCCACATAAAAGGATTTTAATGCAAATGAATATGCAGACACACTAAAGAGAGTATAATGAGATGAAGTTGTATCGGGATAGGTAGCTTGTGGCTTTGAACCTTCCTTAGTGAGTTGTTATCGAGTTTACTTGCTAAAAGGTGAACATGAAGTCTTGAACCTTCAGCGTTTTGTGTAAACTAAGACAATAACAATCACGCAACTTCTTCCTGAGCATTCTTTTGGTTCTCATGGTTGTGTTCATTTTGGCCCCGAACAACTCCTGGTCTCATGAGTGCTTCAGAGAATTAAACCTTTAAAAATTCTCATAGAATTGGCCCAGTTCACACTCACATAGGTGATTCTTATTAAGAGTATCCTGCTATACACACATGATGTTCATTTCATAAGAATCATTAAAAGCAATGCTTATCCTAGTACCTTTAGCAGGTAGCACCAATTATCATAGGAATGAGTAGGATTGGACATCCATAGTGCTATCAAGTCTTTTCATAATTTAGTTGTCCCTTTTGAACCTACATCTTGGGATCTCCAGTCAGCTAGGTTGGGTATCCACTATGAAGATTTTTTAGTTATAGTTTTAAACCAATTCCCCTCGATAAACAGTTTACTTGATCTCTTGGTAACCCCTTGTTAATGGATCCGCTAGGTTTTTCTTTGACTGAACATAGTCAATAGAAATTACACTAATTTCAAGTAACTGCTTAATGGTATTATATCTGCGACGTATATGTCTAGACTTACCATTATACATCTTATTCTATGCTCTGCATATTGCCGATTGACTATCACAATGTATGCATATTGCAGACACAGGCTTTAGCCAACATGGAATATCTTCTAAAAGGTTTCGAAGCCATTCTGCTTCTTCAGCCGCCTTTTCTAAGGCAATAAACTGAGATTCTATAGTGGATCGAGCTATACATGTTTGCTTAGAAGATTTCCATGACACAACACCTCTTCAACACCTCCTCCTAAGGTGAATATATATCCACTTATGGATTTTTATCTTCTGTGTTAAATATCCAATTTGCATCACTGTATCCTTCTAGTACAGCTGGATATCTTGAATAATGTAATCCATAACTTAGGGTATATCGCAGATATCTTAATACCCTTATTAGAGTTGTCCAATGATTTGGACCTGGATTACTTGTAAATCTACTCAACTTATTGACAGCATATGCTATGTCAAGACGAGTGCAATTCATGACATACATTAAGCTGCCAATTATACGTGAGTATTCCAATTGAGATATGGGTTCTCCAGTATACTTAGCCAAATGTAGATTAACATCTACTGGTGTTTTCACCGGACTAGTATCGTACTTTTTATACTTATTTAATATTTTCTCAATATAATGAGATTGGGATAATATTATTTCTTAAGATGTTCTAGTGATTCGAATCCCTAGTATAACATTTGCAACACCCATATTTTTCATATCAAAATATTTGATCAACATTTTTTTTGTCTGTTTAATCATTTCAGTATTACTACCAATGATTAACAGGTCATCTACATATAAGCAAATAATCACATACCCTTCAGGTAGGGTTTTGGCATATATGCATTTGTCACATTCATTTATTTTGAATCCATTTGATAACATAACATTATCAAATTTTATATGTCATTGCTTAGGTGCTTGCTTTAATCCATATAAGGATTTAACAAGTCTACACACCTTCTTTTCTTGTCCTGGAACAATAAATCCCTCAGGTTGTTCCATGTATTTTCTTCATCTAATTCACCATTCAGAAAAGCATTTTTAACATCCATTTGATGAATTTCAAGATTGTTAATGGCTGCAAAAGCGATTAACATTCTTATAGATGTTATTCTACTTACTGGTGAATAGGTATCAAAGAAGTCTATACCTTCTTTTTGTTTGAAGCCCTTAGCCACTAATCTGGCTTTATACTTGTCAATTGATCCATCAGCCTTTAGCTTTTTCTTAAAAATCCACTTGCACCCTAAAGGTTTCATACCAGATGGTAAGTCTACCAACTTCCAGGTATGATTATGCATGATGGACTCAATTTCACTATTGACAGCTTCTTTCCAAAAGGGTGCTTCTGGATTAGATATTGCCTCCTTGAATGTTCGAGGTTCATCTTGTAACATATAAGTTACATAATCAAGACCAAAAGACTTTGCAACTCTTGGTCTCTTACTGCGTCTGGGTTCATCTTTAGGATATTCTTCCTGATGACTACTACTAGCAGTATTATCATAAGTTCTTTTATTTGAACTTATTTCTAATTTCCTTTTACTTGGAAATATATCTTCAAAGAATGTTGCATTCCTTGATTCCATGATTGTATTTATCTATAAATCAGATATATCTGATTTATACACAAGAAAGCGATATGCACTACTATTATGTGTATAACCGATAAATATACAATCAACAGTTTTAGGTCCTATTTGACCTTTTTGGGGTCCGGAATAGCTACTTTAGCTAGACACCCCCACACTCTTAAGTAATTGTAAGAAGGCTTCTTTTCTTTCCATAACTCATATGGAGTAACATCCTTCTTCTTAAGAGGTATTTTATTAAGAATATGATTTGCTGAGAGAATTGCTTCTCCCCATAAATTCTGTGGTGTACCAGAATTTATTAACATAGCATTCATCATTTGTTTTAATGTGTGGTTTTTACGTTTCACAATTCCATTAGATTGAGGCGAGTAAGGAGCAGTAGTTTGATGAATAATGCCATGCTCTTGACAGAATTCCTCAAAAGGTGCATCATATTCACCACTTCTATCACTCCTTATGGCCTTAATCTTTTTGCCAAGTTGATTTTCAACTTCATTCTTATAACATTTAAACATTTCTAAAGCCTCATCTTTAGAATTTAGTAGATACACATAGCAGTATCTTGTTGAATTATCAATAAATGTTATAAAATACTTTTTACTTCCTCTAGTTTGAATTGACTTTAAGTTACATAGATCACTGTGAATTAAGTCAAGAGGTTCAGTATTTCTTTCAACCGATGAAATGGTGTTTTTGCTAATTTAGCTTCAACACACACTTCACACTTGTAATGTTGATCGATTTCATGATTAGGTAATAATTCTAATTTCATTAATTTTCGTAATGAATTAAAATTTACATGTCCTAATCTATCATGCCATAGACAAGAGGAGTCAACCATATAAGCAGAAGAAAGAAGCTTTATTTATTTTAAGGTTTCGGTGTACAGTCATTACATTCACCTTGAATAATCCATTATTCAAGTAATCCCTTCCAATAAATATCCCCCCTTAGTGAGTACAAATTTATCAGACTCAAAGACCATCCTAAAGCCATGTTTGCTTAGGAGGGAGCCTGATATAAGGTTCTTCCGGATGTCTGGGATATGTAGCACATCATTTAGTAGAAGCTCCTTGCCAGATGTCATCTTCATAATGATGCGGCCAAGTCCTATCTTGGATGTAGCGGAGTTACCCATGACCAAATTTCTACCATTGATATGAGTATATGATAAGAACATACTCTTATCAGAGCAGACATGTCTGGTAGCTCCAGTGTCGATGTACCACTCATTTTCTTTATCAACCATGTTTGATTCAAATACAACAGCTGACAGTATCATCTCGGATACCTCTTTGGATAGGGTTTCAGCAACATTGACTTCTTTCTTTTCTTTATCCTTGAAACGGCAGTCCTTGAATTTGTGTCCTTGCTTTCCACAAACAAAGCACTTTCCCTTGAATTTATATTTCTTAGGATTGCCTTTTTTTCTGTTTAAAGCCTTCGCCTGGAAACTTGCGTTTCTTTCTTCCTTCTATGCGGTTGGCCTTTGGCTCAGCATGTTGTTCTCCTGTCTTCTTATCTTGGCTCTTATTGTCCTCTCGATCCTCAGGCGGACAATTAGGTCTTCAAGTCCCATTCTTTCGCTTATGCTTCAGGTAGTTCTTGAAGTCCTTCCATAGTGGTGGTAGCTTCTCTACGATAGCAGCTACCTGGAATGACTCACTAAGAGACATTCTCTCTGCATGTATCTCATACAGGATGATCTGGAGCTCTTGGACTTGCTCCATAACAGTTTTGTGGTCGACCATTTTGTAGTCTAGGAACCTTCCAACCACAAACTTCTTATGTCCAGCATCCTCTGTCTTGTACTTTTGTCTAGGGATGCCCATAACTCCTTGGCAGTAGCAATACTGCTGTACACATTGTACAGGGTATTTTCCAGACCATTCAGGATATAGTTCTTGCAAAGGAAGTCTGAGTGCTTTCATGCCTCCACCGCAGCAATGACTTGCTTGTCGGTCTCCCCTTCCTTCAGGATAGGCGGATCTTCATTCAGCACTCTGACCAGGTTTAGAGTTATGAGGTAGAACAGCATCTTCTGTTGCCACCTCTTGAAGTCTATGCCAGAGAATTTCTCCGGTCTCTCGGCTTGAACTGATGTCATCATAGTAGCTATCTGCAGCAGCGCTTCGGTAACACGGGAAATTGTCTTAAGATTGTTGGTAGGTGTATGTTGGCAGATGGTGGCTACCTAATGAATCAGACTGAGGCTAGAGTTTCACTCTATGTCCTTAAGACAATTTCGTCCCGCAATGGTGCTTACGGTCAGTATGACGATTGTCTCCCAGGATACAACAGTCTCCTTTTGATGAAAGCAGCACTACAATTCACAAAAAATATCGAACCAAGAATGCGACTCTCTTTCAATGCACTATTGCTATACTACCCTTAGGAAAGTATGCAAATGCCTAAGAGGAAGTGCAAAGTGCGCCTACAAAGCGCCCATTGCGCCCTTCGCACCACCCTCAAGCTCTCCACTTATGGTGAGCCTAAAGAACTTAAGCTTGAAGGAAGTGGTTTCCATATAAGTGAACATTCCTTTCTTGTTCTTTCTGATATGGGACTAAATATCCCCGCAATTTCTCATTCACACACTAAAGGACGGTGATGGGCTTTCAAGGCCCATTAGGGTATTTTGGCATATTTTGGCCCATTACCCAACAATAAAATCCACGTGCAAAGCAGCTGTCTCATTTTAATATACTTGCAAAGTTGGTGTTTAACTTATAGCTCATGTAGCTTCAAATAATATCCACTAGCCATGTTAGCTTAGATTTCAAGCACGCATTCAGAGATGCTCTTTTGAATGATTCCTTGCATAAGATATTGGAGATATTCTTTTACGGCAAGCTTCATGCAGGGCCTAAGTTTATAGGCAAAACCTATGGGCAATTTTACAGCTAATACGTACCACCAAGTATCAACTCTAAAAATAATATGAAAAATAATTTAAATCCTGTACATGCTTCTACTTTCCAAGATGAGATGGCCATGGTTTTCTGCTTTGCCTTAGCTAAGCGACCTTGACCTTGATTGTAGTCAGACTAATTACCATATTTTTTTATATTACTTAATTTTTTTTTTCACACTCGAAATGAGTCTTCAAATTAAATAATTGGAAAATTATCAAGATAATTTAATGAAGTATTTATTTAAGTTGCTGATCAGTTCTTTTTCTATATATGATGAAAATTTATTGTTTTTTTTTTCTTCACGAACTAGCAAATATCTTCAATTGATGAGGATCTTTGGGCCTATCTTTGCATGGCCAATGAAAAGAGATCTTGTGTCATTGGAATGCAATTTCAGTAACATAGGTGGCCTTTTACATTTTCATTTTTTACATTGTATGATGGATGAATCGAAATGCGCAGCAGAAAGAAATAAAGACTTAATAGATGTAGTTGATCTGAAGGTCTTAAAAGTTTTATAATAACTTAAAAATAATTGCACATCAAATAGAAAAAAAGTTTAAAATGTTTTAAAATTTTTACTCAAATTTTTAAAACTATATGGTTTTGGCCTGCTAACAGATTAATTGAATCAGTAGATAGAATTTAAGCATTATAGATAGTATTAAAGCCAGTCTATGTATATAAAAGTTGGTAGGTTTAAGAAAAGAATAATCTATAGAATGGTGAAGGAGTCCCATCATGGCATAGAGTTACCTTTATAGTACCAATGATCCGGTTCGAAATAGATTCTAGCTAGTTTATGGCATACGATAAAAAAATTGCATTATAAGGGGACAGATTGTAATACCCAAATATAGTTATACATCAGATGAAAGAGAAAAGTTTGAAGCATTTATAACTTAAGTTTACTTGTTATCAAATAAATTTCACTAGAATTTTTAGGGCTACGTGGTTTTGATCCACTAATAGATTAATTAAATCAATATGTTGGCTTGGGTCGTTACAACGTTGTTGGATAGAAAATGATTACAAACAAAAACTCTCCTATGTTCACAATCCAAAATCATGTCACCATTAAGGTGCAAGCCAAAGTGAAGAATACCTTTGTCTCCATTCACATTTTTCGGCCCCAATTAAAATGTCTTGGAACCGAACCAGGGACAAGGCCATATGGTTAAGCTTTGGTAGCTTTAAAGGCCACTCCAATAACTCTTTTGGGACTAATCCAAAAGGTTCGAGTCAAGATTAAGATTAGGCTAACCTAACATTGGCGGCCAGACCCAACTTCAAGTATCACCCTTGCATCTTTTGTCCAGATAATTTGTTCCGTTGTCACCGTTATGCTTATACTTGATACTCAAAAATGAGCTCGAAACAAAAAGTAAGCAAGTCAACATGACTTGGATCAATTTGTTTCAAGTAAGTTTAGCTATATTAGTTAAAGAACAAATTGATTACAAAGACAATAGCGTAACATTCTGATCTCACGAGCTATACTGAATTCTCTTGCAATGCCTAGTATATACCGTTCCATTTTTCTTAATCTATTACAAAAATCTAAAGGAAACTATATAAAATGTTATAAAAAGAATATATTCATTATTTAGTTAAATGGAGATCGAGTTGTGAACAGTCACAGTATTTTCCTCAACGATCTCACCATCATGATGAGTTTTTAATATAGAATTTTTAAAAGCAACCACCAAGCTTTTCTAAAGCACCGAACTCATCTTCTAAAAGAATTAATGGAAGTGTTTAACACGTTGCCCTTTTTCTCTTGACCTTTTTCCCTTCTGAAATGGTTAAGTGATAACCAAACCATGGTCTGGGGGGCACTTTGGAACTCTTATTCTAAGAAAGACAAGAAAGGTTTAAAGCTGTGAAAATACTAGCTAATTAGATTTAGATGCACTTAAGCAAAGGTCTGTTTCCTGTTACAGTGGCCCTAACCCAAACTTCTAGTACCCAAGATAATATTATGATAAAATGACCAATTTAGATCTTTGTTCACCTTCAAGTTCATCTCAATTATGATAACATATTGTATGGTCCCTCCAGAAGGGCCACTAAAATGATATTTAATGAACTCATAGCACAGCTAATAGAGGGAGCAAGTACTTTTGTTTCCCATGAACCTACAGGGCTAAGGTTAATCCTAAAAAGAAAATTCTTGTTTCTTGTAAGCTGTCTATGCTCAATGCCAACCCAATAAGTTGATAAATTGACTTGACAATAATGCACATTTATCTTAGGGATGGCCTTAATTTTTTAGAGTGCGCCTTAGTCTTTATTAAAATGCATGATAGGCCATTTAAGTCAAAGATTCATATCATATGTATAATTCGGTAAATTTATCACACAAGTAGCTTGAAAGCTATGTAGTTTGGATGATTCCAACTATAAATTAAAACATAGGTCTTATATTGTAACAATTTGGGCCCACATACTAACCTATTTTGTTATAGAAAAGCAACAAGAATAGGTTCATACAACTCGAATCATCACAATCCAAAACGGATCCTATTGGTACCTTATCCTTTTTGCTTTACCAATATAAACCACTCACCTTCTTTCTAAATTTCTGATGTGGGACTTTACGGGTATCACAATCTACCCCCTTAAAGAGGGAACGTCCTCGTCGCTAGAGGCAACCACCAGGCAGGCAGGATTCTAGAGATGGCTCCCATAGGTTCAAGAGGTGGCTCTCATCCCATGGATATAGCATTTTACTCTATGCAGCACTTAGCTCCTGCACTTTCGGCTGGTGCATGGCTCTGATACCATATTATAACGATCCGGATCCACAGTACGGATCCGTTTCATTACAGAAAAGCAACAAGGATAAGATTCATACCAACTCGAACCATCACAATGCAAAACGAATCCTACTGGTACCTTATTCTTTTTGCTTTACCAATATAAACCACTCACCTTCTTTTTAAATTCTCGATGTGGGATTTTACGGGCATCACATATACTTAAGCATTGATAATCCATTTTATGTTCAATTGATTCATCGGTGAAGGATCAAGACATTTGAAGTTTTGTTTATAAGGACTTTAGACGATGTACATCACAATAAATGTCATGAATTAAGAACTTAGATTTCCACATGATTTATTTTGACTATTGAACATAATTGATCTGCACATACCTAAAAATGCTGGTGTTATTAAGTACATACATGAAAAGATTTATGCATACTTATACATCGTAACTCTTCTTTTCAAAATTTATGATTTAATTAAATATCCTAAATCTAAAATCTTAAGCTACTTGCATTTGCGTGTATTTTATAACTAATTCACTTACATAGAAGATAATGTCAATAAAAGCTGCTTTTTTGACGCTAAACATGGGAGATGCATAGAAAAAAAAATGAATGAGGTCTTTTGCTTTTAATATTGATGATTATGTTAAGTGTGTAAACTCTAAAATCATCAATGATGATTATATTATTCTTTGCTTTTATTTCAATGATATTATGAACTTTGGCCATTGTGATGCCCTTCCCAATAGTTCTACATCAAAAATTTGGAGTTGATTATATGGTTTATAGTCAATTAAGAAAGATAGACATGAACCAATTGGATCCTTTTTGGGCTATGGTGGCCCAAGTTAGTGTGAACCTTATCCGTCTTGCTTTCTTGTAACGAAACGGGTTTATGGGTGCTGTGGGCCTAGGGTCCGAGTCGTTACAATATGGTATTAGAGGCATGCATCAGCCGGAAGTGCAAAAGCTAAGTGCCACATAGGGCAAAGTGCTACATCCATGGAGGATGAAAGGCACCTCTAGAATGCCTACCTGGTGGTTGCGATCATGTACCCCTGGCGACGAGGATGTCGCCTCTATAAGGAGGGTAGATTGTGATGCCCCTTTCAATAGTCCACATCGAAAAATTGAAAGTTGATTATATGGTTTATAACCGGTTAAGAAAGATGGACAAGAACCAATTGGATCTTTTTTGGGCTGTGGTGGCTCAAATTGGTGTGGACCTTATCCATCTTGCTTTCTTGTAATGAAACGATTTGTGGGTGCTGCAGGCCCAGAGCCCGAGTCGTTACAACCATCTCTTGAAATCATATAAAGAATTAAGTACGTCCTTCCTTTCAATAAAATTTTGATACGAAGTATTTAAGTAAATGAAACGTAATATTAGAAATGAAGCTAATTGACTTGCACAAAGGAATAGCTCTATATTTTTCTTATTCAATAGAAGAAATAATCAAAAGATTTCCTGTTTCTCTAATAAAAAAAATCTTTGCCCGCTTCATATGATCTTTTATAATGATAGGGAGCAATTTATTCAATCTTTCAAGCATGGATGGACCTCATGTCGGATTCACCAATTTAGAGCAACCTGGTCGAGCTAACCCAAACTTAACCAAGGGTCCAAGACTCACCTTCTTGAGAAATTACATGTGATCATATTGGTTCAAGATTTGTATAGCTAATTGACAAGGCATAGGCGAACCCAATGGGCCAATTGGTGAGGCCAAGGTCATGGTTTAATTGGGCCTTAGCCCAGCAAGTTTAGAGATAAACTTTAAAAAGCAAATAATACTCGTACATCATACACGGTGTAGAATTATGCACATCATACTTAGTGATTGATTTGTTCATGCGTGCAATGAAAAAGAATAAAAATATCCTTGCTATATGCGGGCGGATCAATTACAGCACGCGGTGCGTACATCTACACCGTGCACGATGCATAAAGATGTTTCTAGAAAATGCTTTTGAGAATATGAGCTATCATTAGTTGTTTAGTTCTTATTGTTTTTATAGAAGAAAATATAAAAAATAAAAAATAAGAGGCATTACATCTATGCTCTATAAAAAGCAATAGTTATATTTTTCTTTTCTTCGTTTGCTTCCATTGTAACTTAATTATTCCACTAGCTTTATTACTTAATTTTTATTCCATGAAACTCTCAAATAGGTTCAATTCCATCTCTTTCACTAATTCGATCCAAACTTATTTGTAGCTTCTGAATGAATTTAAATATATTGAACTCTATCATCATTCATCATATATAAAATTTATAGGTTAAAAATTAAAAATAATTTTTATTCCTTATTAATTATTTTATTAGCTTTTTTTATTAAATATTTTATTAGCTTTCACGCATGCATTAACCATGGCATTCTTTCTCTTCTTATTTTCCAATTTTATAAACCTCCTAAATAGATCTTCCATCTTCTTCACCAATCCGATGGGACTGGATTCATTACTTTGATTCAACTTGAACAACGGAGCCCTCTCTTATTTGATTTAAAAAGATTAAATCCCACAGCTTTCTTTTTTTTTTTAATTATTTCTATCCTATAAGAGAAGGTAATTCTAGCTATTTTATTTTTATTTAAAAAATAAAAAATTAATGAAAAGGTATTTATTGAATAAAAATGAAAATAATTTTTTTTAAAAAAATATAACATGTAAATAGTAGAAAATAGAAAATAGTTAGAAAATGTTTTTATTATGTTCTATCAAAATACAAAAAAATATAAAATAAAGCTAAAAAATTTGAAAACATTAAATTGAATGATATATATATATATATATATATATATATATATATATATAGTCCATCTTTTTAGAAAACACCTTTTATAAAGTAGAAAATAAAAAATATTGGAAAAAAAAACCATGGTTTCAGGCGAGGAGCGGCCCATGAGCCCCTCGCTGAGTAGCAACTACCAGTGTGGGGGTTGGGACTTGGGAGACGGGATCGAGATCGACAGAGCGAGCATCATGAGCTTGAGGAGCCTGTTAGCGGCGGCGGCGGTGAAGGGGGTGACGGAGGCGCGGGCTCGGATATTCGGGCACGTCCTCAACCCGACGGGCAAGCGGTCGCCCCACAAGATCCTGAGAAAGAAGCTCATCGGCGATAAGGTCGCCCAGTGGTACCCCTACGACATCAAGAACGACGACCCCCTCGTCTTGGCCCGTGAAGAGAAGGAGTACGCTTCTTCTTCTACACCTTTCCTTTTCTCTCTCTGTATCTCGTTCGTTGTTATCGTCTGCCGTTTGTTTGTTTTTATGCCTCTTGGACGAAGCTGGAAGAAAACCTGCTCGAATTTGGGCCTTGGACTGTATATAGATGCATATTTAAGAAATCCGTTAGTTGGATGATTAGTTAGGAAATTGTTGTGATTTTTGGGTGTCGAGTTTATTCCCAACAAAAATATAGGTGTTCTTCTCTTTTTTCTCTTAATGCATGCTATTTGTTTGTTTTTATGTTTCTGTGGGGATGCTTTGAAACGTGCACTTTAATTTGAAGGATAAGCCCAGGAAAAAGATTTTGAGAAAAGAAAAAGGGTGGATGATTATTTAGAATATTCCGATTATTTTTGCATGATGTTGGAAGATTATTTTTGGTAAAGAATAAGCCCAGCTGGTGACAAGAGTTTTCATGGAGTTTCTGTGCCGTGTGATATCAATTATGTAGTTGTTTTTATATTTTCTTCTTGATTTCTTTTGTGGGACTTTTCTTGTGTATGCTTGTGTTGTTCTTGGTGATATGTTGGCTGTTCCCCAAGTAGATACACCTCCTTTGAACGAACATATTTCAAAACGTACAATTGTTCATCCAAATAGGAGGAAAATGATGCTCCATGATTTAACAGAGTGTGAGCTTTATTATTTCAAGCACCTTTATTTAATCTGTTTGACCAAAGGGACCATGGCATTTAGATGTCCTCTAACATGATTGGAGACAAGAAACTTTGGTGCAAATAATCAAAGCATGAAGTTACACTCAGATCGTCTCAAGAGGGACTGTAGGACAAAGGCTGACTGAAGGTAATTCCAGCATGCCTGGATATGAAAGATATTTAGCTTTCCAACCTGTGATCTTGAGAGAAATATTGCCAATAAATGATTCATGGTCACCTCCGTTGATTCTCAGATTGTGAAAGCCCTAGTAGGTTAACAGTAGTGGCTAATAGGAATTTCCATAATGTCTGTGATTCCAAAGTTGAAAAAAGAAAAAAAAAAAAACAACCTGCTTTGTTGAGATTATCTTTAAGATTGATCACTTTGGAAAGTTCATCTAGAGCCACTACTCTGAAAAAGGCTTGAAAGAATCGCATCATCCTTAGAGCTTCTAAAGTTTCGAGTCTCAACTTTATGCTTTCTTTTCCTGATAGTAAATCAGCAGTTTAGATTAATTCATAAAGAAAAATGTTCACAACTATGCAGAAAATTGGGAGAGGTCCATGAAATTTTCAGATTTTAGAAACCAAAAAAGATACATGCTTTGTCTTGAAGATATCTTCACACTTGATCCATGCTCAAAGTTTAACTAAATTCCAGAAGTTAAGGGTAATTCATGCATTATTTGTAAAAAGATGCCAACAAATCGTAAATATTATGAATTAGGATAACATCGGGGAACAACTTACTGACGAGAACTTGAAAAATGATTGGGAAGTTTTCAGTAGATCTTGAAATTTATTCAGTAGGTTACATGAGAATGGTAATCCATACATCAACTGTAACATGGTATTATAACATGTCACCTTGCCATAATGCACTGGAGCTGCTTAAAGTGTTCAGAGAAATCATCATCAATTGGATGTAGAATGGGGGCTTATGATTGAAGTCTTCACAAGATAAATCACAAGAGGATGAACTTGTTAATTAAGTTGAACATATGGAATAGTTCAAACTTCACAAGCTGCTGCTTTAGCATGAAATGCCAAAGATTCTTTTAGTTAGTTGACGAACAAAAGCTTTTAGTCCTCTTTTGCCCTTTGATATAAGAGGTCATAGATTTTTATTTGGAAGCACGTAGCTTGGAGATGATATTACAGAGAGAAATGAGTACATATTCTTGGGAAGATGAATGCTTAAAGTCTGCTGCTTTATACAGATTGACCCTTTTGCAAAAATAGATTTGTTGAAGCCATTAGGTTGAGGTAATTTTTCTAGATTTGCTATTAGGATAATTTCTTTTATTTATAGAAGTTGCCTCCTTCATAAGCTCTATGATTTAGTTTTCTCCAATTTTGGTTCTTCCTTGCTTCTCACCATTGATCAGCACAGAGTGGGGGTTGTTCACACCTTCACAATAATATCGATGAGATCAATGGTTTGAATGCCATCTTCTAGTTTGAGAGCCTAATTTTGTTCTTAGATCTCCTACCAAATATAAATATATGGAAAACTAAGTTCTGATTTTTCGTTGCTAGTCAAATTAATCTTCAAGTATCCCAGCAATGAGGGCACTTAGTAGACTAATATAAGATGACCAGAGATCTTTGATGAGAATGCAGTGCTCCAGTTAGCCTGATTTTCTTCAAGTAAGAATTGAAACTTACTTTCATCTGGTCCAAGTATTCATTTGTTAAGACCTATGTTGCTGCAGCCATATTTAGGTGTTAAGAGTGACCCACAATGATCTGCTTATTTCAAGCTTTCCATATCAATTAGGCTCATAGCCTAAACAACCTTTGGTAGCTTCTTCAAATCCATAAGCAACCTTCTCTATATCCTCTTGTTTCGATTGACTCTCATCTCACCTATTTTATGCTTACAATCTGAGTTAAAATTGTCCTAAAAAAATCTGAATCTCATAGTTAGGATGATAAGGTCTAGATCTATACCATGCATCGTATAATCTCTTGGATCATAAGATCCAACTTAATCATGTTATTTACATCCTAAATCATGGGAAAGTCTATTTTATATGGTTTATTGAACTTAATGATTTGTAGAAATTGTTGGTTATTTGTACTAGGCTCAAACATGTAAAATTAGCAAACTTGTAAGCATTTTTTAATAAAAGTTTTTTAAAAAAGAAAGAAGATTCGGACTTTATTGGAATTAAGATTAAGAAGCAAAATTTTCATGTTTTTTTACAAACACTAGGAAAAACGTATGTGCAAATGCACGTATTGAAATAAAATATAATAACTAGTACAATCGATTATTATTTAATGTTTAAAAAATAAATTGATATTTTATATTGGTTTAAAAAATTATTTGAAGAGATCTTTTAAATTAGTATGTGCATCCATCTATAACTTTGTGTAAAGATATTTTGAATTATTCTAACTTGGAGCAATAAATTCGGATTAAGAAGATGATTACCCATAAGCATTTAAACATAGTCATCCCATCCAACAACCCATCCAAACATGCCAAACCTAGTTCCATTTTATGCAAAATAATCAATAATAATATTATATATTTATATATTGGATGCCATTTTGCTTTTGTTTTCAATGTAAACTTTGGTAAATAATTCAAAAACTCTATGCAGTCACAAATGCTTATTCTATATGCTCACATTGGATTACCTTTGTCTGTCCATGAGTGGGTGGATGATAGTTTTGACTTGGGATAGATGAGCTTCTGGAATCCAATTTTTGGGTTGATTCCTCACATGATTATGTGTGAAGAATTTGATGAGGAGAGAAGAAAAGAGGACATGAGTTGTGCTTGTGTCTTAACATGTAGGACATGTATGGAAATAAATTTACAAGGATTCAAATTATGGTGTCCATATTTTCTGACATTCTATAGTTGCGATGATGTCTCAATGTGGGGCTGCACATAGCTCTTAAATGGGAGCAGGAGAGGAGGTTTTGGACTCTTAGTGGCAGCGAATTTTGTTCAGATGCTAAGATTAAGTTAACAAAATAAAATTGATTATGAGTGGCATCAATATTTAACTGGGAGAGTATGTGTGGTAGGTGATATAGTTTAAGGGCGGCTGAGATTTACTTGGTAAGATCGGATGGCCATAACTGCTTGAAATAGTTTTAAGGGCTGACATTTACTTGAGAAGATCAGATGGCCATAGCTGCTACTGGACAGAATCTTATTCAATATCTCTGGCCTTGAATGAACTGAAACAATTGCATTTCAACTCGTTCACAATCATATATTTGCATAGTTTCATTTTATTGATCAAAATCATGCAGCTTAAAAAAATAGTTCTGTTGAAATAATCAAAGGTTGAAAGCAACCGGTACTTCTATAGTTTAACAATGTGTTTGGATGGAGAGAAAAGTAAGGAGGAAAGAAAACTAAAGGGGAAAACATGAGGGAAAATAAAATTTACCTTATTTGGATGGGAGGGAAAAACTGAAGAGAAGAGAAAATAGGAAAAAAAAGTGGTGGGCTCCATCTAAAAGTTTTCTTTCTGGAATTGGAGAGATTTCGGAGAGAAAACTCAAAGGTGCTCTTTTATTTTTTTTCATTCCGATATTAACCCTCCCAAAGAAAAAATATTAGGCCATTGATAAAAAGTACGTAAGCATATGTAATAAGGGCATTATTGTTATTGTAAATTATCAACTTTTCTTTCCTCTCTATTTTCCTCCTACTCATCCAAACAAAAAATATTTTCTCTCCACTTTTCTCTTCTCTCCATTTCTCTCCCTCCATTTTCT
>UESW01004685.1:321518-468922 GCA_900491605.1 Calamus simplicifolius | reverse complement strand
GCCAAAATATCAAGCCATGCTGCATAGTATTTGATATGAAAATTCCATCGGTTTGAACTTGCAAGTTCCTAAATAAAATGAGAAACATGGTATGTAGTTATTCTTACCTCTGGCACTTATTGGTTTGGCCATTGCTGAAGTTCATATCAGCATGTCAATAAGGATATCTTGACTGCTCCCGCATGCTTATTTGTGGCATGCTGCTGGGGAAATCGTGCGCTCTCTTTATGCGATGTTGAAAGTTATGCAACTAACTGGCTCAGTAGCTTTATTTGCTGCCTGCAAGCTGGGCTATACCCCTGCAGTGGCACTCCTCCTTCATATGGAGGTTCTGGGCTAGAATCTAAAGGAGGCTGACCCCAGTGTTCATGCGTAATTTTCTCATTTTTAAAGAAATGATCAGTGTGCCCCATCTTAACTGAAAAAAGAGAGGAAAAAAAAAACTTTGTTGGCAAGCGAGGCTGATAGGCATGTGAATAAGATAAAAGTTTTAGAAATATATCCAATATAATACTATATGAATGAAAACTTTGGTCTCTTTGGTTGTATAATAACTAATGAAACCTTTGGTCTCTTATGTGGCAGACTTTTTAAATATTTCATTTGTAAATATTCATTTTTTTCTTTAAATTCGAAATAGTATTATTGGCCTGAACGTACTTAGCGCAATTGAAATTGCATTCAGAATGAATTTGTTTATCGTCGTTTGCTTGAGATGTGAATGGGTGTTTTTCCATGGCAGGCGGCTAGCTAAACTTGAAATGTTGAAGCGCCGTGGAAAGGGTCCACCAAAGAAGGGTCAAGGAAGGCGTGCTGTTAAACGCAATAAATAATTTATGTCACCCTTGCTTTATCTTATTTTAGTCATGAATCCTCCTATTCAAACGTTGAAGGCCTGTATTAGGTTTTTGCATTCAAGATGGTTGATATCAGGGTCAAATCTCAAATAATTTACCTTTTTATCTCATCTATTATGCTGACTTCTGGGTGCCACTAATACTTGGGTGTGACATTCGCATTGAATTTTTATCTAACCTTCTGACCTATATTGTATGGATGTTCAAGCTGGCTCCTTGCGGCTCTGCAATCGTCTCGTCAAAAACCTCACCGACCGTCGTCCTGATCCTGGTAAGATTTAGCTGTCACTGTTTTCCTCCAATTTCTCGAGGTTTTTTTTTTCTCTTTCTCAACCGTCGGTGAATCTGAAATTGAATGCGCAACCTATATCATCAATCTTTCTTTTGGAGGATGGCGTGCATTCCCACCATTCGAAGAAATGTCTCTCACTTGGTTGCTGGTTTGTTTTCGTATAGAAGTTTTGGATTTTAGTGGTCAATGACTCATACCTGTAGAACCTTGCCTGTTATATTTAAATCATCACCCGATTTTCTTAGAAAATGACTTAGAAAATGACATGGAACGAGGAGGAGGTTGGAGACAATAACCGTCAAAATCCTGATTTCATGATGTGCAATAAAACCACTAAATGATTGAGTGGGGACATAAAGGGTGTTGAGGCAATTATTTTTTTGATAAGTTACAATGGGAGTTATTGAATTTATTGCTAATTGCTAATAGGTCAGCAATTCTAATGCCCCAACAGATAACCTTACATTAGATGGAAAAAAAAAGGTTTATATGCTATCAATTATCTTCCACTTTATCCCGTTAGCAGGTTAATTGAATTAATAGATAGATTTGGATCATTATAAATGGTATTAGAATCAATCCAAAGTATGCGAAAGTTGGTAGGTAGAGGAAAAGGGCTATCTAGACGGGCTTACAACACCAACGGTCTAATTTGAAGTAGATTTTAGCTAGCCTGTGACGTTGCGTTACAAGGAAAAGAGATTGTTTCGGCGTAGATTATGGCTAGCTTCTCATCACAAGGGAAATAGTTTCATATTGGATAGAAAAGAAAAATCTGAAGTACTTATGACTTAAGTTTATCTACTACTAATTAATTTTTACTCTAGTTTTTAGCCGATAAATTTTGAGCATTACAGTAATACTTACGGTTTTTATCAATGTCACAAAAATATCAGTAAGGTTATACTTATAGAACAAGAAATCAATGCGATACATCAACTTAAAACTATCAACACAATTGTCCTGATAAATGTCTAGAATTATTGCAATGCACATGCACTAAAAACTGCACCTAAAAATTGTTGATCTTAAAGTTGGATTGATGACTGCTTATGTTGCTCCATCAAAGTTAAATGAACTGAAATAACACAAATATGGATACTCATCATATTATCATGATAAGAACCATTGTTTCACTGTTATCTCACCATGATTTGAATCCCTCACAATTTATGTCATTCATATCTATGATCATCAAAATGAACTTGCTTATGCCAATTATCTCTTGCTATATTAACAATCTAAATGCCAATTATTCTCATGCATCATACATACCTTTATTATTTTTTAGTTACAAAAGAATGTGCTAATACGAATGATGGAGAAGCAAATCCAGCAGCATAAACAGCATGATTTGTTGTAGAAAGTTAATATCGATATTTCTTGTAGCCTAGCAGTGCTGATACCTAGACACCCTGTAAACCGCACTTGACGCTTAAAACACAATATTTGGTGTAACACCTTGTTAGTTATTAAAAAATTCCAACACTTTGGATGCATACTGACACATGAACATAAAGTCCATGTAATTTAGCATGGAATAAATTTTTATTTGTAGTTTCATGCATTGTTTGATAAATTGTCCTGAACATAATGGTTGAGGATGAATCAAATCGAATCGGTTTGAAAATGGGACGGTTTGATCTATCGATTTGGTATGGGAGCGAACCATTTTTAAACCAATCGAATTAATCCCACACTAATATACCAAACCAATCCATTCCTATACCAATGTATTGAATCGAACTTTTGGATCAGTCTGATTCAAAGTGATTCATGGGTTGGAACCATTTAGTCTACCTAATCAATATGCCATCGGATCGGTACGGTACATATCGTATCGAATCATATTGATTTGGTACCAAAACGATATCAATTTTTATTACGGGAAACCTTAGTTTCATATATTTTTTATAAAATAAATTATTTTATACATGTTCTATTTTTTCTATCAATATTTTCACTGAGTATTGGAATTAGAAAAGTTCTTGTTGATGTTTATTGTTCAAGGAAAAAAAGTAAACCATACCTTAGGTGGACTTGCGGGTGAATGAGATATGGTTGTTGTTCAAGATAAGTCGATATTAAAGGGTTTGCAGTTTCATGGATTTCATGGGGTGAAACCAGAGGACTAGGACAGAAGTTAGAGGAGGATGTTGATGCCCGGTTGGATTCAAGTGAAGCTGGTAAAAGTGACAATTTGTCTGATAGAGTTTGCTACGCTGAAATTTACAGGTAATTGTTATTTTCTGCTTCATTATGTTGAGTTTAAAACATTGATAAATAGAAGGAGATGCTGGTCCTTATGGAGTGAAGCAGGAAGTATGAAAGCATGCCTTTACTGAAAATAATGATCTAAGAAAATTTTGATCTATTTCTTAATTAAAAAGTTAAATAGACATGACAACAGAATTTGCACCAACCCTATTAAGTGGCCAAGGACAAGCTTTGCTTGTACCAGATTGCAGGAGAACAGCCTATGTAGCCAATTGTGCTGGCCGAATTGATATGGAATCAAGCTTGACAAATGAAGAAAACCATATGAATGTTTGATTATTAGAAAACCAAATCCAACAAATCTGAAAATATAGGGATGTAAAATTAGAGACAAGTTAGAAAGTAAAATTTGGGAATGTAAGTTTATAGGATATTCAAATTCTGGTAGTAGGTATAGGTTCTTTCATCTAGATAAAGGGTTGATAGAAAGCAGAGATGCTGTTTTTTTTTTTTTTTTAAGGATACTAATGTGGTAAGCTCAATTGATGAAATTAAATTAATGGATGAAGAACCAAGATAAGATACACCTGCTGATGATAACAAAATTGAGATAGAGAAAAATATCTTTGGGTCACTGAAGCTCTACCTGGTGATGGTGAGAGAAATGATGACAAAGTGGATATTGGACAAACATCAGGGACTCAGATCAGGGGGAGGAAAATGTCTATAGAAGTATTCCAATGGTTATAGATCATTACATATATAATGTTAATAATATGTACAAAGATGGCAGTGCCATGGAAGATGATCCAAAGAATTTTAAAAAGGTAATAACTGCACTAGATGTCGAAAAATGCGAGAAGCTATGTTAGGAGAATTAAACTCTATTGAAAGTAAAGGAGTTTAGGGATTGATAGATCTTCCAAAAGAAAGAAAATCCATTGGATGCAGATGGATATTAAAGAAAACTTTTAAAAGGGATGGAACTTTAGATAAGTACAAAGCTAAATCAATAGCAAAAGGCTTTATACAGGAATTCAGTATAGACTTCTCTTTGTCAATTGTGAAATTTGCTTCCGTTAGAATAGTTATATTAGCGATTGCATGTTTAAACTTAAAATTACATTAAATGAATATTTAAACTTAAAATTACATTAAATGAATGTTCAAACTATATTCTTAAATGAAGAATTGAAAGAGGACATCTATATGGTACAATTAAAATATTTTGAACTAAAAGAATATGAAGACTATCTGTAATTTGAGGAGATTGCTATATGGACTCAAACAATCTTCTTGGTAATGATATTTAAAATTTTATAAAGTCATATTAGAAATTGGTCATGAAATGAGTCTCTTAAGTTATTATGTTTATATTTGAAGGTGTCATGATAAGTTAGCAATATTATTGATATATTTATGGCAAATTATTGGTAAGTAATTGTAATACCTAAAAAGTAGTCCTATATTGGATGAAAAAGTAATGTGTTATGTAATTATGACTCAAGTTATCTATTACCTATTAATTTTCACTTGAGTTTTTAGGTCACATGATTTCAGCTCATTAATGGAGTTAATTGGGTTAGCAGATTAGGCTACTCATGGATGAAGTAATCGTAGAGTTTGCCATGGCACACATTTATTTGCTACTAATTAACTTTCACTAAGTTTTTGAGCTACAAAGGTTTTGGTTTGCTAATGGAGTTAATTAGGCTAATAGTGGGCGTTACATTAAAAAGCAAATTAGATCTTAAATGTAGATTTGAAATTGAAGATATGGATAGAGCATCATGTGAACTTTGGAAGTAAAATCACTTTTCCCTTCTTTGCCTCCAAAATTTATGCGATACCTTGTCTTTGGGGCCCTTTAGACGATACTTTTGGTTTGGCAATTGGATTTTTTGTTTCCGAAAATAAGAAATTCAACCATAGCATGAAAAAAATGTTTGGCCAAATCGTTTTCGAAAACACTTTTTCAAAAATCTGAATGAATCTGTAACTAATGTTTTTTTTAGATTATCTCAGATGTTTTTCAGATTTTATCCTTCCTCAAAACCTTGAAAACTCACGTATTCATCTCACTTATTCACTTTCTTTCTTATTCACCTTCTTTCTTCACCTTCTTTCTTTTTCCCACAAATTTTCTTCTTTCTTCACCTTCATTCTTATTCACCCTCTTTCTTTTTTCTCGCGACTTTTCTCCACGCAATTCGCTGGAAACTCACGTATTCACCTTCTTTCTTATTCATCTTCTTTTTTTTCTTCCACGCAATTTTTCGGAAACTCACATATTCACTTTCTTCCTATCTTTCTCCATGCAATTTTTCGGAAACTCACATATTCACTTTCTTCCTTCTTTCTACGATCTTTCCACCCAATTCACTATCCCCACCCCAATTCACTGCCTTCTTTCTTCAAAAAAAATAGTTTTTAAAAATACCAACAAAACATATTATATATTCAATATTAAAAATCACTGTAATACAACTCAAATTTTTGGATACAATCTATATTTTTAAAAATAATTTTTTGAAACAGGACCAACTTAGTAGTGGAAACATATAATAATAAATCAACCAAGAATCGATCCCATTATTATTGGATTTATATCTCCTATAAACCAATTTAATTCTTTCACAAACACATATTTCATATATTCAAAACATTAAATCATCTAACGACAAAATATATGGAAATTAAGAAAGCTGACACATCAAAATATATGGAAATTAAGAAAGCTGACACATCATAGCTAGCCGCATTATCGATCTTGCTGGACAGAACTACTCATAAGTTGATGAAAACGTGAAAATGTTGAACTGAATCACATCTTTTTAATCTTGTCAGTCCCGATGGTAGGATTCGCCTGGGCAATGGCATTGCGGCCAAACTTTTGTAGTCGAATGCGCAATCGTGCTCCTCCGCGTAACGGTGCGAGGCACAGTAAATCCCTCCACATCGGCACTTGAATCCGCTGGCCAAGCCCACCTTCTTGTTGCACCGGCTGCACCTCCGCTTTGCCGGCTCTCGGCCACTCGGGGACGCCGCAGGCGCTGCACCACCAGCCGCAGCCGCAGGAGACGGTGTGATGGTTCCACTCTCATGAGCCTTATCATCATCGTCAACATCGGCTTTCATGGCATCAACGCAGCATTTGAATAAATAATCTCTGTAGCACTTCGAGCATAGATTGCGCGTCGCCGAGCTCCCGAAGAACCCACAGCCATTGGCGCAGAGGAGCGGGTTCTTGCAGCTCTCCTCAGCAGACATCACGATGGATGGCGAGAGATCTCTGCAGGGGCATTAGAAAACCGATCGAGGTGAAAAAATAGATCAATCAAAGTGTTGGAAAAAATATTTTGATCTTGCCAAAAAATTCTTTCCTAGACATTGCATATATTATAGAATTTTAAATGCAAAATAAAGTAAAAAGTGTTAGATACTACCCGATCTGTCCCATACACGATCCTTCTACCACGATCTATCCCCAAGGTACAACGATCCTTCTACCACGAGCACGCCTCGGCTACTCAAAAACTATTCTCTATATCTTTTATAGGCTTAGCCCATAAAAGCTCCCCATAATGGTGCCATTTATATGTATTTATAGGCTTAGCCCATAAAAGCTCTAAAAGCTCGGCTCATAATGGCCAAATCACTTTAGAAACGGCTCACAAAATAAATTGTTTGAGCCGTTTCTAAACGTTGATGAACGTTAGCCTCCCAACGTTCATACAATGTTCAGCGATCATACAATGAGCGAACGCTCAAAACGCTCAGCCCAAGTCCCACACCAGCATTTAATGCTCGTATGGGCCCTTTCTTTCTTTTTTTTAATTAAAACTTTTTTCAACACAAAGAAGACTGCTACAAATTTGTGATAGAAGGACTACGTCATATATCAGCCTACCTGAAGACTTCTTATCTGGGAAGAAAGATCGATCTGATAGGGTTTTGCAGAACAGGAACAAGTATTTGAAGGACGAAGAAGAAGACACGGTAGAATTAATTAAAGATCGAGGCGCAATTGGATGAAAGACTGGAGGAAGGGGCCGGCTTGTTATTTATAAGTGAAAAGTACGTAGATGTCTAGGAGTAGACGGACCCCGCCGGCTTATAACCATGTTTAATTCCTAGATGGACTTGAACTCGGTGATTTAATGATCTTCATTAAGATAACGAGGGTTGTTTGTTATGATCCTCACGGTAATGGGACTAGTGGTTGCGCGAACCGACTTACCAGCAGCAATTAGGGTTGGATCTGGAATCTAGAAAAATAATTTCTATCTCTGTCTATCTTTCTAAATGAAGATTTTTTTTTTTTTTCGTCTTCATCCTCACCTTACCAAGAGTAATTATAAATTGTTATTCTTATATATCATCCTATATATCGATTCTATATCCTCATCCATGTCCACATATAGAAATTTTCATTAAAAATTATAAAATTAATAGCATAGCCTAAGAAATTCTCACTACGCATATTAATAAATTTAGCATTAATTTTTTAAATTTATTCTATAATTAAAAGTTTAAATTAAATTATGAACTAAATAGCATCCAAATATATAATGATAATATAGTGCTTATGTATAGAGCTAGAAAGGCGGGAAAGCATATATGGTCACTTTATCTCATTGGTAGGAATAAAAATAATTTTTATCTCACAAAAGATAGAGAATCTTTATTCCGAATGAGGCAAGGCACGATGGGTTCTTATTTTATAGGTCAAAATTGTCATCGCTAATAATAATATCTTAAGAGTTGACTCACCAATAGTAATATATCTGATGTGCTTGGTGTAGCCACAAGGGCAATTTCGAAAAACAAAACATTAATGCTCCCCGGCTCAGGCCTGCGAGTCAGCCCCGACCATTCCTGATCGGCCCCGCTCGGCCCCGGCATCCAAGCCCGCCGAGTCGGCCCCGACCATTCCTGGTCGGCCCCGCTCGGCCTCGGCAGCGCCAGCCAGCCGAGTCGGCCCGACCATTCCTGGTCGGCCCCGCTCGGCCCCGGCGTCTTCAGGCCCGTCGAGTCGGCCCCGACCATTCCTGGTCGGCCCCGCTCGCCCCAGCAGCTCCAGGCCCGCCGAGTCGGCTCCGACCATTCCTGGTCGGCCTCGCTCGGCCCTCTCCAGGTCCGCCGAGTCGGCCCAACCATTTCTGGTCGGCTCCGCTCGGCCCCGGCGTCTCCAGCCCGCCGAGTCGGCCCCGACCATTTCTGGTCGGCCCGCTCGGCCCCGGCAGCTCCAGGCCCACCGAGTCGGCCCCGACCATTCCTGGTCGGCCCTGCTTAGCCCCAGCGTCTCCAGGCCCACCGAGTTGGCCCCGACCATTCTTGGTCGGCCCCGCTCGGCCCTGGCATCTCCAGCCCGCCGAGTCAGCCCCGACCATTCCTGGTCGCCCTGCTCGGCCCTGCAGCCCCAGGCCCACCGAGTTGGCCCCGACCATTCCTGGTCGGCCCTGCTCGGCCCCGACGTCTCCAGGCCCGCCGAGTCGGCCCCGACCATTCCTGGTCGGCCCCGCTCGGCCCCGGCAGCCCCAGGCCCGCCGAGTCGGGCCCGACCATTCCTGGTCGGTCCCGCTCGGCCCCAGTAGCTCCAGCCCCCGAGTCGCCCCGACATTCCTGGTCGGCCTCGCCCCGGCACTTCCTGTTCGGTGAGGTTGGCACAGCCATCCCCGGTCTACCCGGCTCAGCCTCGGCTCCCTCGGGAGAGTCGAAACGCCCCCGTTCCCTCCAAATCAGCCACATGGCCCTGGTAGTTCGGACGCCACCTTCCTGACCCACGCCGCCTAACAACGCCAGATCCAACTGCCCACTGGCCACATCATTGATGGGACTGGACCCAACTACCCAATAGCCCCACTGGCTGATGGGACGTAACCCACCAACCACCGTTTTCTCCCACTCCGATGGGACATGACCCACCAACCAACCCAGATTCACACAACTCCCAAGAACTCCGCGGACATTCCTTTTTTACGGAATCCCACGTGGTCGTGCAAGTGTCAACCCCTATAAGAAGGTGAATCCACTCAATAATGAGGTATGAGCGATAACCCCAAGGAATCACTATCTTAGCACCCAGAGAGGAATCCCTCCTCCTGGGAACACTTTTCATCTAAAAAGAGCTCATTCGAGCTCCTCCTCAGCTGTGACCTCAATTGCTAACTTGAGCGTCGGAGGGTCCCACCGAAGAATCCCTCGGTTCTGGGACTTTTTTGCAGGCAACCTGGTGGAGCAAAGATTTGAGAATCAATCCATTTCCTTTTCCCGATGTTTAGGACCAGTGATCGGGCTTCAGATTGGCGCGCCAGGTAGGGGGTCTGACGCAGCAAGTATTTCAGGGTTTCCCTGTGCTACATCTCGGTAAACTCTGCTCCCCCTCTTTTCCTCTTGAAGCCATGGTGGTGACACGAGCTCGGGACGCTTTCGTCAGCTGTCCAGCGGGGCTCCCCCCGCCAGTTAGGCAGTAGGAGGCCAATCCCCCTGCTACCGAACCTCCCGTCACCTGCCCACCACCGGATGCAGCCGTCCAAATTGCGGAGCGGCTAGCGACTCTAACCCAGCAAGTCCAAACTCTCACCGCTATGGTCCACGAACTCCAGCAGCAACAGTCCGTGGCCACCCAACACCAGACCGCTCCTCCCGCAGTCAGCAGTCGGCAAGAGGAGGCTCTCCTCGGCGGGAGGCCGGTCGTTGTCCGACTTCTCCTAGGAAGCCTCGCCGTGAGCCCCCTAAATGGCCACGGTCCTCTGATCGTGCCCCAGCAAATTTCCTCCTGAGCCGCATCATCAGGAGGAACCAAAGCGGAAGTCCAGCTCCCGCGTCCTTCCCCTTCTTTTTCTTCTTCTTCTTCCTCCTCTGAGCTATCTCGGAGGGCCCCGACAATCAGCCGCCAGGCGGAGGAGCGCCTGGACGAGTACAACAGGTGGCTGAATGAGCTCGCCAGGAAAATCAACCATCAACGGAGGAAGAGTTTGACACCCGTCCTCCTTACACCTGCCGGATATTAGAGGAACCTGTCCCCTCCAGATTCCGCTTCCCCCAGGTAGACCCGTATGACGGTACGATAGATCCTCTCGACCATCTCGAGAGTTATAAAGCAATGATGCAAGTCCAGGGCACTTCGGATGCCCTTCTCTGCAAAGCCTTTCCTGCCACTCTAGGAAGGCCGCTCGCGTGTGGCACTCGCGCCTGCCCCCTCACAGCATCGACTCCTTCCGAGAGCTGGAGAAGGCCTTTCTGGCACATTTCGATGCTTGCCGGCGATTCCAAGGGTAGCAGACAGCCTCTTCTCCATGCGCCATAAGGAGGGGGAGTCGCTGCGGGACTTTGTGTCCCGGTTCAAGGCTACCGCCCTTGAAGTTTATCATCTCGATGATGCGGTAGCGACGTTGGCGCTAAAGCGGGGACTCCTCCCATCCCGCTTCACCTTTTCCTTGGATAAAAAGCCCCCGACTTCTTACTCCGACCTCCTCCTTCGGGCTCAAAAGTACATCCATGCGGATGAGGCTGACTTCACACGCGAGAATCTTCAAGGAGCTCTAGCCACAAGCCCGCTCGCCATGAGCTGAGTGGACCTCCTCGACACCGGCGGTCGGACTGGCCTCGTCGATCCGACAATAGGCATCGAAGCCCCATCCCCAACGAGAGTAAGCTCACACCTCTTCTCGCCCCTCGATCCCACATCCTGATGGAGATCGAGGGCGAGCCTTACCTCCAGCGCCCTCCTCCCATGAAGAAAGGTCCTTCCCGCGACAAAAGCCATTACTACCGATTCCACCACGATTATGGCCATGACATTGACAACTGCTACAGCTTGAAATGAGCCATCGAGGAGCTCATTCAGCGGAGCTACCTTGGCAAGTATGTTCAGAAGGCGCCGCAGCCGCTGCCGGCCCTCATAGGGCCTTCACCTGTTCAGGCCACGAACGATAACACCCCAACTGAGCGGACGGTCGGAATGGTGTCTTGGGGTGCGGCCTCCGCATCTAAGCGGCCAAAAGGGGAGGTGATGAATAATGTAATTTCTGAGGGGGGATCTACTGTTATGGAAAATGTAAACAATGAAGGCGTCGTCATCTCCATGACGATCGCCAAGCACCCTGTAAAAAGGATATTAGTTGATAGTGGCAGCTCAGCTGACATCCTTACTTACGACGCTTTTGTTCGGATGGGATTATCTTTAGACTCCCTTCATCCTGTGGTGGTCCCGTTGGTCGGGTTCACCGGGGACTCAGTGAGGGTTGAAGGCGAGATACCTTTGCCTATGACAGCCGGAACGCTGCCATGTCAAAGCACAGTGATCATGAAATTCCTGGTCGTAAGGGTCCCCTTGGCTTACAATGCCATTCTCGGGCGTCCAGGTCTCAACCTTTTGGACGCAGTTATCTCCACCCGGCATTTGCTAGTGCAATTCCCCACTAGTGAAGGAGTCGGGGAGATGCGTTGTGAGACCAGCCCGGTCCTGCCCTATTATCACGTGGCATCAAGTCCTTTGGAAGCTGAATCAACTTTAGAAGCACTCGATCCTAGAGATTCCAGCAAGGGAGGAGAACCAGCCGAGCACCTCTTAACTTTTCCTCTGGGAGATGACCCG
The DNA here is from genome assembly GCA_900491605.1 of Calamus simplicifolius. NCBI lineage: Eukaryota > Viridiplantae > Streptophyta > Magnoliopsida > Arecales > Arecaceae > Calamus > Calamus simplicifolius. The sequence continues at coordinate 456,954 of UESW01004685.1, read as the reverse complement.
GCGAAGACCGTCTGGGTCGGCGGACTCCTTCCCCAGAGGATTGGGAGCGCCTCTTGGCTTTTCTGTGGGCTAATTCGGATGTTTTGCTTGGTCAGCGTCTGATATACTCGGCATCCCTCCGGAGGTGATCACCCACAAACTCAACATTGACCCACGGCACCGTTCGATCTGCCAAAGGAAGAGAAGCTTTGCTTCTGATCGATAAAAGGCTATCGATGAGGAAGTCAACAAGCTGCTCTGTGCCGGTCACATCCGGGAGGCACACTACCCTAGCTGGCTGGCTAATGTGGTCATGGTGCGATAGGCAAATGGGAGCTGGAGAATCTGTATCGACTTCACCGACCTCAACAAGGCGTGTCCGAAAGACAGCTTTCCCCTACCAAGGATAGATCACCTGGTGGATTCCACCTCCGGGCATGAGCTCCTCAGCTTCATGGATGCCTTCTCTGGATATAATCAGATAAGGATGTCCCTAGTGACGAAGAGCACACATCCTTTGTGACAGAAAAAGGCATTTATTGCTACAAAGTGATGCCTTTCAGCCTCAAGAATGCAGGGGCAACTTACCAAAGGTTGATGAACAGAGTGTTTCTGTTGGCCCAGATGGCAACCCAAGAGGGGGGGTGAATTGGGTTCTTAAAAATTTAAGACTTTTTAACTTTAATTGATTAGTTAGCAAGATGTGCAAGTGAGATTAACTAATAAGCAATGAACAAGCAGTTAATAAAGAGAGATAGAGATAGAGAAAATAAGGCACGGCAAACACAAGCAATTTTATAGTGGTTCGGCGCAACCAGCACCTACGTCCACTCCCAAGATTCACTTGGGTCCACACTATAATCTCTCTAGATTACAGCCGAGTTGTTTTCCAAGCTCACAACTCAAACTTGTTGTTTTACCGGGTGCACAACGAACCCAGCTGGTTTTAACTCGGGCTTACCAGCACAAAACCCTACACGTTGTTTTTCTAGGGCTCACAACTAACCCAACACAAGCACTCCGGCTTGTAACGAGGTATACCAACCTCCACTAATTCAATCCACTGATTGAATCAGCAAACAAATAAATATAGTGTTTGAACAATAAGTGCTCCCCTTGAGCAATATACAAATTAAGTACAAAATATTAAAAGGTTAGAAAAGCCTGATAATTTGCAGATGGTAGATGCTTGGCTTTCTTCCCTTCTTCTCTTCAACTCCTCTAGAAGTGTTGAATCACGCCTCAGCTAGATTCTTGACCGTTGAAGACTTTGGAGTTGAGATGAAGCTTTTTCCTCTTTTGAAAATCCGCAGATTTGACCTTTGAAACGCACTTGGATTTTCTTCTGGCTTTTGTGGAATGATGAGAAGGAGTAGACGAATCTTTCACTTGGATTTCACTCCTTTTGAAACACTCTCTTTGAGCTAAAAGATTTTTCCAATATGCTCTGTTTTTCCCTCTTTTCAAATGATATTCTTTTCTCTCTTTTTGATTTTCTCTGGGTTGTTTTGATTTGAAAAGAACTCCTCTATTTATAGAATCTGCAAAAATATATCCGTTAGAGACAGGGAAAAATAGCCGTTATTCAAAAATCTTACCGTTGGGGCTGATGTGTCATCGTTAAAAATCGCGCCCAGATTCGCGGAGTCGACTCGAGCTGGAGTCGGCTCGAGGTCGATTACCAAAAATAGAAACATTTGAGGGGTCGACTCGCGAAAACATAAGTGTCGGCTCCTGAAAGTCGGGAGTCGACTCGAGGAAAATGGGGAGTCGACTCGAGAAGTGCTCAAAAAACATGGGTTCTGTTGTTTGAGCGGAGTCGGCTCGCACAGTCAGGAGTCGGCTCGCAGAATTCAGGGGTCGACTCTTGAAAACCAAGGGTCGACTCGAGAAAGGCAATGGGGAGTCGACTCGGAAACCCTTGAGTCGGCTCGGGACCGATACAAAAATCAGAAAAATGTTCTGATTGACTTTAAAACTTGTCCCAATTAATTTTAAAATATAAATTTGACTTGAATACATTAAATATGACGTTTATGATTCAAGAATGTTCCAAGAATTCATCGATTGAAAATATAATTAAAATTCCTTTTGAAATTTTTTGAGTTTGAAACTTCTTTTCAAATTGATTCAAAAAACCATTGATAGTTCCATTGATTTTCAAGATTTTTGATTTTATAAACTCATTGTTTTCTTTAAGATACTCATGGCTTTTGGAAATCATCAAAATCAATAAAGTTGGGGCAATTATGTTTCAATAATTTCTCAACAATCTCCCCCTTTTTGATGATGACAAAAACATTGAGTATATGCATTATATTGATTTGTGAAAATTTTGTGTTCATGGAAAGGCTCCCCCTCAATGAGGTAGCTCCCCCTATGAACTTAATTTAAAATTAAACCATTTTTATCTCATCATTTAATTCATTAGACAATATAGAAATATATAAATCTCTCCCCCTTTTTTGTAATCAACAAAAAGGTTGAGAATCATCACATTCATTAATTTTCATTGAAATAAGGAAATAGAATTCATTTCATTCAAAATACATCAAAATTTCATTACATTGAAAGCATGAAAAATTTCATACAAAACAAGATTAAATTCAGTAACTCAAAAATTTCTTACATTCTATTAGATGATCAACAATTTGCTTCATTCCTTCGATTGAAGTTTTACATAGTCTTTAGTTTTTCATCAACAAAAGTGCAAGCAGATTTTTCTTGAAGCTCTGCGTTGCTTTGAGTATGTCTCTTCACCGCAATGTCCTTAAGTTCTCCAAAAGATATTCTTTAATCACTTAAGGAACCGGAAGATCTGAGAGTGGACTCAATCAATGCAACACGATCACAAGAGAATAAATGTCTCTTTTAAGTTCATATACTTATTCTTAAATTCATTTTCTTTCTTGATTGATCTTCAATAAAGATCGAAGTTGATAACTGTTATCAGAAAAACTAGCAGAAGATGAAGACTGAGCAATAGTAGGAGCAGGGGTGGATCGGAGGTCAGGAGAAGAATGTCTCAAAGAAGGTCTGGGCCTCTGCATCTAGTCTCTATCCTCAGTCACTCTTTCTTCCCAACTTCCATTTTTTTGAAAACCCCATGCGATGAATTGTAGCCAAAGTATAATAATCTGTATGTCTTAACTTTTCTTTGGCTCACATCACTGAACACAATCCCTTGGCTAAGAAATAATTAGTCAAGACCATGCCATAGGGTAAGACTCGATTTCTTTTCCCGCCACAATCTGCAATATACCAAATCATCATCCTAGGGATTGATGGCTTTCCCAGAACAACTGCATCCATGACAAAAATATCTCGTTCAGAAACATAGTCAAACCGGCCTGTCTTGGGAAATAGAATCCTGCTGCAAATATTGTGGAGAATCTTAATTCCAAGGTAGTTGACTAGCAAAGACTTCTTCAAATCCTTTCGTTCAATAATCTGGTGAGCAGGAGACTATCTTCAGGGGCAAATGTAGAGGTCCAGATAAGGGTAACTTCAATAATCTAGAAAGAATAGAGGATGAAACCTGCCTCTAACCTTGCTTATAAGCCATCATCTCCTCTAGACAAATTCTTGTAAAATTCTTTGACCAAAGCAGGGTAGGTTGGACAATCCAAGAGAGCAAATTTCTCAAAACCCATCTCGATTAACTGTCTACCAATGAAATCCCTCATTCTCAAACAATTCGAAATCCACTTCCTTCCAGTGGTTACAATCCTACTGCTAGAAGATCTACCTGGGAGGAGTAGGAGCAGGAGCTGCAGCTGGGGAGAAGCAGAAGGTGGAGTCCGTTGACGGCTCGCGGACGGGTCGGGACGGTCCTTTCTCTTCACCGGCGCCACTCGAGCTTGCTCCTCGGGTTTTGGTGCCATTGATCTTGAAGGATTGATTAATCAGGTTAATTGAAGTTTGGAGGGTTTTGGAGAGAGGTTTGGAAGATTTTTGAGGGTCGACTCGTGCCCTAAATAAATCGACTGGGACCACGTCGAGTCGACTCGCGCAAAGAGTCGGCTCGCGAAAGTCACAGAGCACGGACACGATCTCGAGTCGACTCGCTCAGAGGAGGGGTCGACTCCTGAGTTTCAGCAGAAACTCGAGTCGACTCCGAAACTCTCGAGTCGGCTCCCGGACAAATTCAGAGAAAAATTATTGAATTCAGAGAATCCGAAAAGATCGATAAAAATCATGGATATGAGAGATCAAAATATGAGTTCTAGATAAGATTTCCTTAAGATTGATATGAGAATCTAGATAAAATTTCCTTAGATTTCAAATTTATTCAAAAGGATTACAAATTCCTAATCTCCTCTAAGATAACAAAATCTTTCTTCATTTAAAGGTTTAGTGAATATGTCAGCTAATTGTTCTTCTGTGTTTACATAATCTAAACAAATTTCATCATTAGCTACATGTTCCCTTATAAAATGATATCTAATTTCTATGTGTTTTGTTCTTGAGTGTTGAATTGGATTTTTAGTTAAGTTGATTGCGCTAGTGTTATCACATCTTATGGGTGTTTTATCAAGTGTGATACCATAGTCTTCAAGTTGTCGCTTAATCCATAGGATTTGCGCACAGCAACTTCCAGCTGCTACATATTCAGCTTCAGTAGTTGATAATGCAACTGAATTTTGCTTTTTGCTAAACCATGTGATTAAGTTACTACCTAAGAATTGGCATGCACCACTTGTGCTCTTTCTATCTAATTTACATCCAGCATAATCAGAATCTGAATATGCAATTAGGTTTAATGTGGAATCTCTAGAATACCATAAACCTACATTTTTAGTTCCATTTAGATATCTTAAAATTCTTTTAACAGCTATTAAATGTGATTCTTTAGGTTCAGATTGAAATCTAGCACATAAACATACTGAAAACATGATATCTGGTCTACTTGCTGTTAAATAAAGAAGGGATCCGATTATACCTCGATAATACTTTTGGTCAACCTTTTTACCTTCTTCATCTTTGTCCAGCTTGCATGAAGGACTCATTGGAGTTCCGAGGGGTTTCATTGTTTCCATACCAAACTTTTTGAGTAGTTCTCTTGTGTATTTGGTTTGGTTGATAAAGATTCCCTCTTTGCTTTGTTTGATCTGGAGTCCAAGGAAGAAGTTGAGTTCTCCCATCATGCTCATCTCGAATTCTCCCTGCATCAACTTTGCAAATTCTTGACAAAGAGAATCGTTAGTAGCACCAAAAATAATGTCATCTACGTATATTTGTACTACAAGTAAATCTTTACCTTTTCTTTTCAAAAACAAAGTTTTATCAACATTTCCTCTTGTAAAATCATTTTCTATTAAGAATTTACTTAACCTATCATACCAAGCTCTAGGTGCTTGTTTCAAACCATATAAAGCTTTGTGCAATTTAAAAACGTGATTTGAAAACTCGTGATCTTCAAAACCTGGTGGTTGTTCTACATAAACTTCTTCATTAATAAATCCATTTAAAAATGCGCTTTTTACATCCATTTGAAATAAGTTAATGTTCATATGACATGCAAATGCAAGTAATAGCCTAATGGCTTCTAATCTAGCTACAGGTGCAAAGGTTTCATCAAAATCAATACCTTCCTCTTGATTATATCCTTTAGCAACCAATCTAGCTTTGTTTCTAATTACAATGCCATTTTCATCTAGTTTATTTCTATAAATCCATTTTGATCCTATTACTGAATGGTTTTTAGGTCTTTCAACTAAGGTCCAAACATTATTTCTTGTAAATTGATTTAGTTCTTCTTGCATAGCTAACATCCAATTATTATCTTTTTCAGCTTCTTCTATAGTTTTAGGTTCAATTTGTGATACAAATGCAAGATGATTACTAATATTTCTCATGTATGATCTAGTCCTTATTCCTTGAGATGGATCGCCTATAATCAATTCCTTAGGATGACTATGAGCATATCTCCAGTCTCTTGGAAGATCTACATCATTATGATCAATATTGACATCATCGTCCTTATGTGAATCATCATCTTTAGCCTCTTGTTCATGATCAGAAGATACTTCAATATTAAGTTTTTCAAGATCTTTTTCAATTATGTTTGTATCTTCCTCATCATCAATCTTTTCAGATCCAGTTGCTAAAGATTCATCAAAAACTACATGAATGGATTCTTCAACTACTAAGGTTTTCTTGTTAAAGATTCTATATGCCTTACTAGTTGTTGAATAACCTAGAAAAATTCCTTCATCAGATTTAGCATCAAATTTTCCTAAGTTGTTTTTACCATTATTATGAATGAAACATTTACATCCAAATGCATGAAAGTATTTTATATTTGGTTTTCTTTCATTCCATAATTCATAAGGTGTTTTCTTTAATATTGGTCTTATTAAAGCTCTGTTTAAGATGTAACATGCTGTGTTAATTGCTTCCGCCCAAAAATACTTTGGTAAGTTGCTTTCACATAGCATGGTACGGGCCATGTCTTCTAGAGTTCTATTTTTTCTTTCAACTACACCATTTTGTTGTGGAGTCCTAGGGGCTGAAAAATTATGATTAATTCCATTTTCAGTGCAGAAATTTTCAAATAGGTGATTTTCAAATTCTGTTCCATGATCACTTCTTAGAGATACTATAGTAGTGTTTTTCTCATTTGTGACTTTCTTAAAGAATTTCAGGAAATCGAGAAAGTCTCATCTTTGTGAGCTAAAAACATTACCCAAGTATATCTAGAATAATCATCTACAATCACTAGACCATATTTCTTTCCTCCTAGACTTGTGGTTCTAGTTGGTCCAAAAGATCCATGTGAAGTAGCTCTAGTGCCCTAGAAGTTGAAACAATGTTTTTAGATTTAAAAGAACTTCTAGTTTGTTTTCCAAATTGACATGCATCACATATTTTATTATTTTCAAAATCTAATTTAGGTAATCCTTTAACTAAATCCATTTTAATTAGTTTTGAAATAAGGTGTGTGCTTGCATGACCTAATCTACGATGCCACAACCAACTAATTTCATTTATGTTAGCATTGTCAGCAATTAAGCAATGATCACTCAAAGATAATTTTTCAAGTCAACTAAGTAAACATTGCCATGTCTATAACCAGTAAATACAATGCTATCATCAATAGAATTAGTTACAGTGCATATAGAAGATTTAAATGAAACATTAAAATTTTTATCACATAATTGACTTATGCTAATTAGATTATGCTTCAAACCATTAACATAAAGTACATTATCAATAACTATAGATGGAGTTATGCGAACTTTACCAAGGCCCATAATTTGACCTTTACCGTTGTCGCCAAACGTCACAACTCCACCTTTCTTTTCTCCAGGGTGATGAATTCATCTTTGTCACCCGTCATATGTCTTGAGCAGCCACTATCAAGGTACCACTTTTTCTTTGATCTTTTGGCTACAAGACATTCCTGCAATATCATCAAACTTTATGCTTAGGTACCCAAGCTTTCTTGGGTCCTTCATGGTTAGCAGCAATAAAAATTGTTCCTTTCGGAACCCATATTTTCTTAGCTTTAATATTTAACTTGTTGTTATTTTTAACGTTTTGCATTCAAAGGATTTGTGACCTTTTTCATTACATTTAAAACAAGTTATATTACTTTGGTTGGCTTTTATAAAAATATTCTTTAGAGATTTCTGTTTCCTTAATGTGTTATATCCTAAACCAGCTTTGTCAAAAACAGCTTTTTGACTATCTAGGATCATGTTAAGTTTAGTTGAACTTAAGGTGAATTTCTCAACAATGTCTTTATATTTTTTAACATCTTTCTTAAGAGAGTCAATTTCTTTAGCTTGCTGTTCTTTATCTAAAGCTAAAGTTTCTATTTGATCTTTTAAATCTTTAGTTGAGTTTTTAGTTTCAGATTTTAATAAATCTTTTTCTTGATTAAGATTATCTCTTTCTTTCCTAAGTTCTTCTTTTTCATTAGTTAAGTTCTTAACTTCTAAAGCTAATTCATTTTTACTTTTAGCTAAACTAATATTGTCATTTTTCAAAAACTTATACTTTTTCTTTAAGGATTTAAAATCAATCATAAGTTCATTGAAAGCCTCAAACATTTCATCAAATGTAAAATCATCATTTGAGTTTTCAGAACTTACCTCATTGTCGTTGTCGTCGTCGTTGGCCATGAAACAAATATTGGCAACTTCCTTTTGCTCATCTTCTTCCGACGAGGAAGATTCTTCAGACCATGTTGCCATATAAGCTTTCTTCTTTTTCTTGTAGGCCTTTTTCAGTAAAGGACAGTCATACTTGAAGTGCCCTGGCTTTTTGCACTCATAACATACTAAGGGCTCTTTTTCTTTTTCTTTCTCCTTGTCCTTTTTCTTATCCTTTTCTCCTTCAAATCTTGCTCCAAATTTCTTTTTATGAAGGGCCTTTTTCTCATAAACCTTCTGAATTTTTGGCCAAGAGAGCAGTTTCCTCATCATCTTCATCATTACTTTCACTGCTGCTCTCTTCCATTTCTGCAGTCTTGAGGGCAAGAGTTTTCTTCTTTTTGTTTCCTCCTCAACATGCTGCTTCATTGTTAACTCGTGGGTCATTAAGGATCCTAGAAGCTCCTCTAAAGGTAGTGCATTGAGGTCCTTTGCTTCTTGGATGGCAGTGACTTTTGCTTCCCACGATCTTGGTAGTGACCTAAGAATTTTACGCACAAGATCAGCATTAGAATAAATTCTACCAAGACTTTTCAGACCATTCACAATATCAGTAAATCTAGTGAACATGCATGTGATGGTTTCAGTTTGTTCCATAGTAAATAATTCATATTTATGAACCAAAATATTTATTTTGATTCCTTTACTTGGTTTGTTCCTTCATGAGTAATTTCCAACCTATCCCAAATTTCTTTTGCGGAATTACAAGTTGAGATTCGGTTGAATTCATTTGAATCCAAGGAACAATATAAAATATTAATGGCCTTAGCATTTAGTTGTGCCATTCTCCTATCATTATCATTCCAATCCCTTTCGGGTTTAGGAACAATAGTGCCATCAATAAGGTGTGTGGGTGTACTAGGTCCATTAATTATAACACCCCAAAGCTCATAATCAGAAGCTTGAATGAATATCCTCATTCTAGCTTTCCAATAAGAATAGTTTGAGCCATTAAAAAGTGGAGGTCTATTCGTAGAATGACCTTCAGCAAAACTTGACCCAATTTGTGTTGCCATATGGATCTTTAGCCCTTGATCGTGAGATCAAATTCTAAATGAGCACTTGCTCTGATACCAATTGTTGGCCCAGATGGCAACCCAAGAGGGGGGGGGTGAATTGGGTTCTTAAAAATTTAAGACTTTTTAACTTTAATTGATTAGTTAGCAAGATGTGCAAGTGAGATTAACTAATAAGCAATGAACAAGCAGTTAATAAAGAGATAGAGATAGAGAAAATAAGGCACGGCAAACACAAGCAATTTTATAGTGGTTCGGCGCAACCAGCACCTACGTCCACTCCCAAGATTCACTTGGGTCCACACTATAATCTCTCTAGATTACAGCCGAGTTGTTTTCCAAGCTCACAACTCAAACTTGTTGTTTTACCGGGTGCACAACGAACCCAGCTGGTTTTAACTCGGGCTTACCAGCACAAAACCCTACACGTTGTTTTTCTAGGGCTCACAACTAACCCAACACAAGCACTCCGGCTTGTAACGAGGTATACCAACCTCCACTAATTCAATCCACTGATTGAATCAGCAAACAAATAAATATAGTGTTTGAACAATAAGTGCTCCCCTTGAGCAAATATACAAATGAAGTACAAAATATTAAAAGGTTAGAAAAGCCTGATAATTTGCAGATGGTAGATGCTTGGGCTTTCTCCCTTCTTCTCTTCAACTCCTCTAGAAGTGTTGAATCACGCCTCAGCTAGATTCTTGACCGTTGAAGACTTTGGAGTTGAGATGAAGCTTTTTCCTCTTTTGAAAATCCGCAGATTTGACCTTTGAAACGCACTTGGATTTTCTTCTGGCTTTTGTGGAATGATGAGAAGGAGTAGACGAAACTTTCACTTGGATTTCACTCCTTTTGAAACACTCTCTTTGAGCTAAATGATTTTTCCAATAAGCTCTGTTTTTCCCTCTTTTCAAATGATATTCTTTTCTCTCTTTTTGATTTTCTCTGGGTTGTTTTGATTTGAAAAGAACTCCTCTATTTATAGAATCTGCAAAAATATATCCGTTAGAGACAGGGAAAAATAGCCGTTATTCAAAAATCTTACCGTTGGGGCTGATGTGTCATCGTTAAAAATCGCGCCCAGATTTGCGGAGTCGACTCGAGCTCTGAGGGAGTCGGCTCGAGGTCGATTACCAAAAATAGAAACATTTTAGGGGTCGACTCGCGAAAAAAGTGTCGGCTCCTGAAAGTCGGGAGTCGACTCGAGAAAATGGGGAGTCGACTCGAGAAGTGCTCAAAAAACACTTTCTGGTGTCTGAGCGAGTCGGCTCGCACAGTCCAGGAGTCGGCTCGCAGAATTCAGGGGTCGACTCTTGAAAACAAGGGTCGACTCGACAAACTCAGGCAATGGGGAGTCGACTCGGAAACCATGAGTCGGCTCGGGACGATACAAAAATCAGAAAAATGTTCTGATTGACTTTAAAACTCGTCCCAATTATTTTAAAATTGTTTGACTTGAAATCAATAAATTAACTTTAGAATGATTCAAGAATGTCCATAAATTTTTGAATAATATGTAAATTTCTTTTCGAAATTTGAATATTGAGTTTAAAGTCACTTTCAAATTGATTAAAGTTAAACTTGAGTATTCCATTGATTGTTCAAAATAATTTGTTGCTCATTTTCATAAACTCATTACATCCTTTAATAAACTCAATGACTTTTAGTAATCATCAAAATCAAAAGGATTGGATCAAATAATTTTTCTATAATCTTTCAACAGTTTCAAGATCAGCTAGGCCAAAATATGGAGGTCTATGTAGATGACATGCTGACAAAGAGCACTCGCGCCTCCGATCATGTTTCCAACTTAGAGAAAACCTTCAACAACCTCCGTCGTTTTCAATCAAGTTGAACCCCAAGAAGTGTGCTTTTGGGGTCACGGCAGGCAAGTTCCTAGGTTTTATGGTGACCCAGCGGGGGATCGAGGCAAACCCAGAGAAGATCAGCGCCATACTCGACATGAGGCCTTCGTCCAGCAAAAAGGAAGTGCAATGGCTGACGGGGAGAGTAGCGGCTCTGAGTCGTTTCCTCTCCAAATCGGCCGAGAGATGCTTGCCCTTCTTCAAGGACCTACGGAAGATGAACAGCTTCGAATGGACGGACGACTGCCAGAGAGCCTTCGACGGGTTAAAGGCATTCCTGTCCTCTCCACCACTCCTATCCAAGCCAAGAGATGGGGAAAGTCTCTTCCTCTACTTAGATGCTTCTTCGGAAGCTGTTAGCTCAGTCCTGGTGCGTCTCGACACCGACGGAACCCAGAGACCCGTCTATTATGTGAGCAAGGTCCTCCATGATGCAGAAGTTAGGTACTCCAAGACAGAAAAAGTTATTTTTGCCCTGATAATTTCTGCCTGGCACCTCCGCCCGTACTTTAAGCCTATCCTATCATGGTGCTCACGGACCAACCCCTTCAAGCCATCCTGGCTTGTCCGGATACCTCGGGCCGACTTGCCAAGTGGGCCATCAAGCTAGGAGAGTTTGACCTCTCCTTCTAGCATGATCAGCTCTGAAGTCCCAAGTTTTAGCTAACTTCTTAGTTAAATGCACATGGGCAGGAGGCGACTGAGGAGGTTACCAAGGAATAGCGCGAGCCCGAACCAAACGGCGATGGAGAAACTTGGATCCTTCATGTGGATGGCGCATCAAACTCTCAGGGAAGCGGCACCGGCCTCATTCTTGCCGGTCCAGGAGGAGAGAGGACGGAGTGCACCCTGCGGTTCCTATTCGAAGCCACCAACAATCAAGCTGAGTATGAGGCCTTGCTGGCCGGATTAAGGCTAGCCCAGGAGTTTGGGATAAGGCGTCTTAGAGCTTTCACGGACTCGCAACTCGTCTCCGGACAAATCAACCGAGAATATGAGGCGCGTGACCCTGTTATGACCCAGTACTTGAGCAAGGTTCAGCTCCTGACCTCCCCGTTACCTTACTTCAGTATCAGTTACATTCCTCGGAGTGAAAATGCTAAGGCCAACATCCTTTCTCGTCTGGCTACCTCTGCCGATGGCATGGTAAGGGATGCTTACATTGAATATTTAGAAAGGCCCAGTATAGAGGGTAGCGAGGAAATCCTCCCGCTCACCCAAGAGCCCACATGGATGGATGCCTAGGTCCACTATCTCACCGATGGCACTCTCCCTAACGACCGCAATGAAGCCAGACTGCTTAAGTGGAGGGCCTCCAAATTCATCCTCCTCGACAGATATCTATACAGAAGGTCATTCTCCTATCCCCTGCTCAAGTGTGTAGGACCCGCCGACGCCGACTACATCCTCAGAGAAATCCATGAGGGCATCTGTGGAAATCATCTGGGGGGCAGATCCTTAGCCCAAAAGGATCTTCATCAGGGATACTTCTGGCTCACTATGAGGGAGGACGCGGCTAAATTAGTTCAGAAATGCGATGGTTGCTAGCGTCACGCACACATCCAACATCAACCATCTACCCCGCTGAATCCGCTCTCACCCCCATGGCCTTTCGCTTAATGGGGAATGGACATCCTCGGGCCATTCCCCCCAGCTTCAGGGCAATGGAGATTCTTGCTAGTCGCCATCGACTACTTTACAAAATGGGTCGAGGTCAAGGCACTGGCCAAGATCACTGAAAGCAAAGTCAAAGCCTTCTTCTGGAAGTCGATCATATGTCGTTTTGGCCTACCTCACACCCTTGTCACCGACAACGGCCGCCAATTTAATAATGAAGCATTCAAAGCTTTCTTTGACGAGCTAGGCATTCATCATCAATTCACCTCTGTCGGTCACCCCCAGACCAACGAAGAGGCTGAGGTTATGAACCGCACTATCCTCAGAGGACTCAGGACCCAGCTAGATGGGTCCAAAGGTCGGTGGGTGGAGGAGCTTCCCAGTGTGATATGGGCCTACCACACGACCCCCAGGGCCCCGACAGGTGAGACTCCCTTCAATCTTTCCTTCGGATCTGAGGCCGTCATTCCCATCGAGATCGGACTGCCCAGTCTGCGTGTGGAGTCCTTCAACGAGGAAAACAACTCCGTGCTGATCTGGGCTAATTTGGACTTCATCGATGAGGCGCATGATCGGGCGAGGCTGCGCATGGCGACCTTTCGTCAGCGAGCAGCCAAGTACTACAATGCTCGAGTTCGTTTCAAGGTTTTTCGCCATGGAGACTCGGTTCTGAGGAAAGCTAAGGTTTCCAAGCCTATAGAGAGAGACAAGCTATCCCCCAACTAGGAGGATCCTTATCGTGTCACCGAGACACTCCACCGGGGGGCATACAGACTAGAAGAACTCAACGGACAACCCATTCTGCGTACCTAGAATGTGGATAACCTTCGCCAATATTATCAATGATGTATCCCCCTAGGGCATAAGCAATAAAGGAGGTCCCTTATGATGCCACAGCCTACTCTCCCTTGCATCCAAGGACCAGGTCTATCAAAAGGAGCTTACCGGCATCGCGGCTAATGGGACACCACTTGGCCCCGGCACGGCAGTGCGCCCAAGTCGTTTAAGACCCTAACATCTCCGTACCCGATCGAGTCGCCCCTCAGGCGGCACACAAGCCCCTGAGGCAGTTCAAAAGGAGCTCACCGACATTGCGGCTAACGGGATACCACTCGACCCTGGCATGGCGGTGCCCCCGAGTCGGTTAAGACCCTAACAACTCCGTACCCGGTCGAGTCACCCCTCAGGCGGCACATAAACCCCTGAGGCGGTTTAAAAGAGCTCACCGGTATCACAGCAAACGGGACACCACTCGGCCCCGGCACGGTGGTGCCTCCAAGTCGGTTAAGACCCTAACAGCTCCGTACTCGGTCGAGTTGCCCCTCAAGCGGCATACAAACCCCTGAGGCAGTTCAAAAGGAGCTCATCAGCATCGTGGCTAACGGGACACCACTCAACCCCGGCACGGTGGTGCTCCCGAGTCGGTTAAGACCCTAACAGCTCTATACCCGGTCAAGTCGCCCCTCAGGAAGCACACAAACCCCTGAGGCGGTTCAAAAGGAGCTCACTGACATGCAGCTAATGGGACACCACTCGACCTCGGCACGGCGATGACCCCAAGTCAGTTAAGATCCTAACAACTCCGTACCCGGTCGAGTTGCCCCTCAGGCGGCACACAAACCCCTGAGGTGGTTCAAAAGGAGCTCACCGGCATCGCGGCTAATGGGATACCACTCGGCCCCGGCACGGTGGTGCCCTCGAGTTGGTTAAGATCCTAACAGCTCTGTACCCGGTCGAGTCTCCACTCAGGCGGCACACAAACCCCTGAGGCGGTTCAAAAGGAGCTCACCGGCATCACGGCTAATGAGACACCACTCAGCCTCGGCACGGCGGTGCCCCCGAGTCGGTTAAGACCCTAATAGCTCCATACCCGATCGAGTCACCCCTCAGATGGCACACAAACCCCTGAGGCGGTTCAAATGGAGCTCACCGGCATCGCGGCTAACGGGACACCACTCGGCCCCAGCATGGCGGTGCCCCCAAGTTGGTTAAAACTCTAACAGCTATGTACCCGATCGAGTCGCCCCTTAGGTGGCACACAAACCCCTAAGGCGGTTCAAAAAGATCGCCAGCACTGCAGCTAACAGAGTACCACTTGGTCCCGGCACGACGACGCCTCCAAGTCAGTTAAGTCCCTAACGACTGCGTATCCGGCCAGATTGCCCCTCACATGGAATTCAGACCATGGAGATAGCTCCAAAAGGCTCCGTGTGGCTCCCACAGACTCCATGTCAGCCGGCACAACCACGACCTTTCCTGGTCATCCCTAACCGGCCCAGGCATCTTCATCACTGACCGAGTCGATGTAGGCCCCCCCGGCCAACCCCACTCGGCCTCGGTGTCCCCACGATGGCCGACGCCTCCAAAATTAATCTTGGCATCGAGTCGCCTGTGGATCATTCCAAGCCTTTGGAGGATCCATACGTAGATGTGTTTCTTTTCAAACAGTCTGCAACAACATAAAAAATTTTGAGTAACCTTCCACATGGCCGGCTTACATTCTGGGGTGCACTCGAACATCGTCCGATCCAAAGTCGCAATTCGGCTACAGCATTGTTAACATGTGCAACATTTGAAACTAAGAAAACATTTTAGAAGGTGCAACATTCGGCTACGATATTGTCAACAAATGCAACTCAGCCGCGGGAAGTAAGGCATAGTAAGACGTTCTTCCAAAAGAAGAAAGGACAGATGGAACAAAACGTAGAGAAGTTTGATAAAATTTTCTTCTTTATTAGCAATCAGGTAGAAGTACAAAATTGGGCCTAAGGCCAGTTACACAAGATAAAGAAAAGAAAAACGAACAGTGGATCAAGGCTCGTCGGGGCTGGGCTTCTTCTCGTCCTCTTTCTCTGCTAGCTCCTCGTCAAACTCCCCAGGCCGGATGTCTTCGAGTTCAGAAACATCGATCTCGAGGGCTTTAAATACTTTGACCTTGCACATTTCAAAGCCTTGAACATAGGCATTGAGGCTGGCCTCGATGACTTCCTGCTTGAACTCCGACGAAGCGTTGTAGTTGGTAATGGCCTGCCCCGCCTCGGCTTCAGCTCGCTGTACTTTGGCCTCGGCCTCCTTGGCTCGCGCCTCGGCCTCCCAGGCCCTGCTCTCGGCTTCTTCGGCACGGGCACTAGCCTCGTCGGCATAGGCTACCGCCCCGGCCTTCTCTGAAACCGCTTCTGCTGCCGCTTTCTCTGTGCAGCGGCCCTCTCCCCTGCGGCCCGAACTTCCTCCTCGGCGCTTTAGAGCCACCTGGTCAGCTCTTCATTCTGCGCCATGGCGGCCTTCAACCTTTCTGAGGCCAACCCCATCTTGGCCTCGGCTGCAGAGGCCTGGCCGTTCTCGGCCTCAACCCGGCTCTCCATATCCCGTAGATGGCCGGCTAAGCTCTCCTCTCGAGCTGAGGCCTCTTGATGAAGTCGAGCAAGGCTTTCTGCCTGCGCCATGCTCTCCTTCTTGTACTTGTTGGCCCACGCCAGGGCCTTGACTATCATGTTCAAAGAATGGGCTAGCGCCTCGTGAAGGCCTAGGACACCGTTGGCCATCTGTAGCAGAGGAAACATGTTAGCTGCAGAAAGGAAAAACATTGGGAAAAATGAGGAAGATTCAAAAAGTACCTGAACAACAGCGACCATGACCATATCCATGAGTGCGGAGTGACTCAATCCCTGCATCTCTTCCTCAAACTCGGCGGTTCGAACTCTTGACAGGAGGCGGGAGGCTTGTGCGGCATCTGCCATCGTGCCGATTGTGGATAGCAGCCGAGTTTGTCCCTCCTGCGGGCCTTCGGATTGGGGGCGGGCCGATTGACGGGACGAGCTCTCGGCTCACCCCTCTGCTTTCCGGTTGCCTCTGCCCCATACCGGGCCCTCCTGGCGACTCGCTCCCCCTTGCTAGCAGTTGAGGGAGCACTCTCCCTCACCGGCTCTGTAATAGCCGAGGGGCTAATGGTGATAGTAACCCGCCCCGCCTTGGGCACATTGGCGGCGATGGGGGTTTCCTCCTCATCTAAAACCACCACCGTCAGTTCGGTGGTGGCTGGGATCTCCCCCTCTTCAATTTCGGCCCTAGCCAGCCTCGGGGCCTCTCCTACAACTGGCTTTTCTCAGCCGGCTCCTCCTTAGGCATTGGGGCCATAAGGGCTACGGCTGGCCTGGCTGGCTCCCTTCTCCGAATTTTCTTTGCCGGCCTGGATGACTCTCTGGTTGCCGGCCTTTTCTGTCTTAGGACAGCCTTGAAATCGCTGGCGGAAATCTTCATTGCTGCACAGAAAAGATAACAAGCATTAGCGATGACATACAACAAACCAAAGGTCGGGACAGAGGGAACAAGGCATCAAGCTCACCGGCCGCCAGGGCTAACTCGGCTTCTACCAGGTTCTCCTTAGACAGGAGTTCCTTATAGCCGGGGATTTGGCAGTTGGATAGTTGGGTGAACAATTCCTATCCCTATCCCTTACGGAGGAGTCGTCGTTCGAGCTAGTGTCTGGCTCCCTCCAAGCGGCCCTTACCCCCTCGACGTGGGCAAAAAGAAACATAGACTTCCACCCCCTAATTTTGGACAGGAGGCCTCGAGGGAAAGCTCTTCCCAGCCTGGCGGTAAAGGCCCACCAGGCCCCCTCGCCTTGACGGCGGAGCTTATAGAAAGCTCGGAACAGAGATAGCCCTGGACGGGCCCCCTCAAAATGACACAGAATGACAAAGGCACAGATGATCCGAATCGAGTTCGGAGTCAACTGCACCGGCACCAACCTATACCTATCTAAGAGGTTAAGGAGAAAGGGATGGAAGGGAAGGCGTAGCCCACACCGGAAGAACTCCTCGTATAAAGCGACCCGACCTGGGTAGTCAGAGGTCACCCTATCTTTGGACCCCAGCATGGACATGCCAATGAAGTCAGGGACCAAATATCTAGCCCTAACAGCCTCTACGTCCTTAGGGGTCATGGAGGAGGCCACCCCCACTGGACCTGTTGGATCAGAGCTCACCGCCGGAGGAAGCGCTGGACGGCGAGAGGACACGGGGGCTGCCCTAATAGGAGAACCGGAGGTGGACGGAGGTCCTATCACCCTCGATCGGTCGCGGATGGTGATGCCACCCATCGGCCGAGACATTTGGCTTGCTATAGGGGCCTGGTTTTCACTGCTGGATTAGGAAGACTCTTCTACGGGTCTCTTACCCTCCCTAATGGCATTGCGGTCCATGGGCGGAGTAAAGGATGAAACTAACCTGGGAGTTGGAAAGGCTCGGGTCGCAGAAGAAGCTTAGGGAGGAAGAAGGTGGAAGAAAGCAATAGCAGTGTAAAAGTTTTCCCCAGACTCTAAAAGTGCTTTTATACCCTCCACCTTCCATCAGCGACGCTCGAGATCCCGCCGCATGGCAAACATCTATTGTGACACGAGCTATCAGCCAGAAATCTTGCCTGCGCCCAGGACAAGCCGCCTCGATCCGTCCCAAGGGGCATGATCCCCGGCCAATCGTGGGGCATAGAAAATAGAGAAGCAATGATGATCCTCACCTTTTTCATTCCCAATGAGCTCCCTCCCCGGAGCGTCCGGCGCCAACGTTAGCCCCACCTACCGCATGATTGTGGGAGATCTTCGAAGCGACACTGCCTCAGGACAAAGTGCCAGCTCATCAAGTCATTTAAAGCACACTAAGGAGGCAATCATTCTTTTTAAATTTTCTTGCCCCTTTCGTCCAAAGATCGCAGGCGCACGGTCCGTAGCGCTCAGGGGCGGGAGGGGTATCTGATGTGGCTGGTGTAGCCACAAGAGCAATTTCGGAAAAACCAAAACATTAATGTGCCCCGGCAGCTCCAGGCCCGCTGAGTCGGCCCCGACCATTCCTGGTCGGCCCCGCTTGGCCCCGGCAGCTCCAGGCCCGCTGAGTCGGCCCCGACCATTCCTGGTCGGCCCCGCTTGGCCCCGGCAGCTCCAGGCCCGCCGAATCAGCCCCGACCATTCCTGGTCGGCCCCGCTCGGCCCCGGCATCTTCAGGCCCACCGAGTCGGCCCTGACCATTCCTGGTCGACCCCGCTCGGCCCTGGCAGCTCCAGGCCTGCCGAGTCGGCTCCGACCATTCTTGGTCGTCCTCGCTCAGCCCTGGCATCTCCAGGTCCGCCGAGTCGGCCCCAACCATTCCTAATCAACCACGCTCGACCCCGGTGTCTCCAGGCCCGCCGAGTCGGCCCCAACCATTCCTGGTCGGCCTCGGCGTCTCCAAGCCTACCGAGTCGGCCCCGACCATTCCTGGTCGGCCCCACTCAGCCCCGGCAGCTCCAGGCCCGCCGAGTCGGCCCCGCTCGGCCCCAGCGTCTCAAGGCCCGCCGAGTTGGCCCCGGCAACCCTAGGCCTGCCGAGTCGGCCCCAACCATTCCTGGTCGGCCCCGCTCGGCCCGGCATCTCCAGGCCCACCGAGTCGGCCCCGACCAGATATGCGTCACACAGATAGGTATTCTAAAGTAATAGCACTTGCAACATAGAGCTTTTTGAGATCTATTATTGGACTCAATTCTTAACCTTGCCAAATAATAAGCTATTTCACATATTATGTTACCTCTTGCATTTGTTGAGGGTTGCTAACTTGCCATGAAGGTGACCAATTTACAAATTACCAGAGAACTAGGGCCCATCATGTGCACACAGATTATATTTATATTCATAAAATAGACAAAGAAAATAAAAACACATTTTTCATTAATATTTGTAGAAGTTAATATTTATGAATGTATTTATAAATTGATAATAAAATATTTATATTTGAATATGTATAAATGTAAATGCAGGTAATATAAATGTAAATTGTAATATAGACATAGAAAATAAAAATATTTTCATGAATATTTATGACATATAAATACTTTCATTCACATTTCAATATTATTATAATTATCCTAAACAATTTGCATACTTAATTCACAATTATAAAAGTTAGTTTTTTTCTCCATTTTTATAGCATAGTTCCATATATATATAGGTTATATAAAATAAATGCGTGCATGTAGCTAGGAGGGACGCTTACCTCTAATATGCAAAAAATTTAAACCAAACTGTGCAACCTAAGTCTGAAACACGAATAATAAATGATAACATATAATATATATATATATATATATATATATATATATATATATATATATATATATATATATATCTATATATCTATATTATATACGTATATATATCTATATATCTATATATATATATATATATATATATATATATATATATATATATATATATATATATATGTATATATGTATATATATATATATATATATGTATATATGTATATATATATATATATATGTATATATGTATATATATGTATATATGTAGCAATCTATAGGATCTTAATTTCTTGTGGAAGCATTGTGACCATAACCTATTCTAAGACTAACCCCAGCCCTAGAGTTTCTTTGATATACCATAAATCTATTTTATTTATACAAATTAAAATATGATGAGACTAGATTGTAACGACTCAGAATATAATTAAAAAAGCTAATTAGAAGATATTATTTTGGTTTCTTATTCTCCTATGAGTATTTACTATCTTCCCAATATACAATCAATGTGGTATTAAATACATGCCTTAGTACAAAATACATGCCAATGAGTTTTGATACACTCTTTTTAGGCTCTGATGTACTTATCGAGGGTTTAAATCTAATCATAAATATCATAACCATTTTAAAGTCAGCTTCAAATGGGTCCATGCTATAATGTTACATTTTTTTATTCTATATTGTTATCTAAGGTTTTCATAATACATAACCGTTGTGGTACATGCCGACACGGGCTCTCAAAGGCACCCTTTTTCCGCTTAACAAATGCTTTTATCATGCAACAAAAGTAGCAATAGAAGCGACTGAAGAAGCGTGCTCTCCCTCAGAACAAACTCCTGCTGCCATTCCGCCACAGCAATGGGTTGGTCATTAACAACCCACGGGCGATGAAGGACATAATCCGTGGCCTGTGCATCCTCAAACCGAAGAAGATAGTGACGATGCGCCAGAGCCACAACTTCTATCTT
This sequence comes from Calamus simplicifolius, assembly GCA_900491605.1. NCBI lineage: Eukaryota > Viridiplantae > Streptophyta > Magnoliopsida > Arecales > Arecaceae > Calamus > Calamus simplicifolius. The sequence goes on along the minus strand of UESW01004685.1, from coordinate 436,282 downwards.
CCCCGAGATGCCGGCACAATGAAGCTCACGAACTAGCGCCTCCGGAGGAATCCGCCACGCCAGGCTGCGAGCAAAGATCGCCTTGTCCTTCCACTTGGCAATCTCCTCCTCTAAAGACATCACCAGAACTTGGATGATGTCCGGAAACAACCTCTCCAACTCCGCCACAACCACCAGGGAGGGAGAAGGAGAAAACCCTTTTGCTGTTGGGTGCCCGACTAATTGGACTAGGTTTCCTAAGTCCTGTGGGGTTGGTCTGTCGGGCCTGCCGAAGAGGGCGTGGCCTATGGAGCCTGTGTCCCAGCGGACTGTATCCAAGGCATCCAAAGCCAAGGGGAAAGCGCCTCTCCGAGGGAAAGTTAGTGATATGGGCTCTTTTACTTTTTCGGCACAGCCTGAGTCCCCTAGGGGCACGGAGGGTTTGGCCGGGATAAGAAAGATTAAATCCCATCGCAAGGACAATCTGATCCTTGGTTCTCTGCTAGGATCTTCTCAGTCGGATCAGGTTGTCGGTTCGGATCATGACGTGGCAGTTGCCCGTCTTAAGGATGCCATTCTGAAGGAAGGCATCGCTGAGGCTATGGACTCTTCACGGGTGGTTGAGCACTGTGATCAAGGAGCTGAGGGTTCTCTGGTGTCTAATGTTCATATTGTGGAGCGGGTAATGGGGGACATGGTTGGGGTCCCCCTTTCTCCAGGTTAAATGAAGATTCTTGCTTGGAATGTGCGAGGGGCTCTGAAACCCTTGTTTCAGTCTTCTTTGGGAGACTCAACCAGCTTCATTCTTTGATATTTGTATTCTGTCGGAAACTCGATTGTCTGGGGATAGTCTTACTTGGCTTCGGAGACAGATCTCTAGACAGTGGGAATCTTATTCCATTGAGTCAGTTGGTCTTTCTGGAGGCATTTTGGTATTATGGAGACCGAATAAAGTCCGTGTGGATGCCTTCCATGGGTGTGGCCAGCAGGTGGCTTTGGTCATCTTGGAGGGATCCTCTGCTCCCTGGTTGCTTTTAGGGGTTTATGCCAGTACTGATTTTAGGGCTCATCGTGTGCTCTAGGATGAGATCCTATCGCTTCTTGGTCAGGGTTTTCCCTCCCTCATTGCTGGTGATTTTAATTGTATAGTGGGGGCCTCTGAGAAGTGAGGTGGTAGACAGGTGGTTGGGTCTTCGGACATTGTTGAGTTTAGAGATTTCATCTCCTCGGCAGGTCTTTGGATCTGGGCTTTGCTGGCTCCCAGTTCACCTGGTGTAATAACCATCAGAGGTCTACCAGAGTTTGGGAAGACTAGATAGGGCTCTAGCTTCGGCCAGCTAGCTTCAGCTCTTTCCTTCGGCTACTGTCACTCACCTGCCCAGAATTAGCTCTGATCATTGTCCTATCCTTATATCCACTGACGTGACTATTCAGCGTTCGAGGCAGTTCAAGTTTGAGAAATTCTGGACTTATTATTCTTCTGCTAGGAAAATCATTTCTCAGGTATGGCGGATGCCGGTCAGAGGGAGTGCTGCTTACCGACTATCTTGACGGTTGCTTATTACTAGCCGCAGGCTCTCTAGCTGGAACAGGAGGGAGGTGGGAGATATTATGAGGCAAGTTGAGCAGGCAGAGTCTATTATCTCTTCGCTGCAGGCTAATGAGGATCAGGAGGGTTTCCTTCTGGATTCGGATCTATCTACCCTCAGATCTACCGTGGCCATCCACCACTCTCTATTATTGCAGCATGAGACTTACTGGAGGCAAAGATCTCGTATTCAGTGGATCAAGGAGGGGGATCGTAATACGAGATTCTTTCATCAGACTACTTTACGTCGCCGTGTGGCGAATCGCATCAGGTGTTTAGTTGATGATGAGGGGCATTCTGAGGATGATCCGCAGGCGATCAGGGATAAGTTTCTTAACTTGTTTCAGTCTAGATGGACTGAGTTGTCTGGGAATGGGATCCCAGTCACTCCAGTTCTGCATTCTTGTAAGGTCTCTGATATGGAGAATGCTTTCCTCACTAGGCCTTTCTCTATTGAGGACATTCGCCTTGCTCTTTGGGACCTTGGCCCTGACAAGGCCCCTGGCCCTAATGGGTATCCGCCGTTATTTTTTCGTCACTACTGGGACATTGTTGGTTCGGATGTAGTCTTGCCTATCCAGTCTATTTTTCAGGCTAATCATATGCCATCTGACTGGAAGAGGACTCTTGTCACTTTGGTGCCTAAATGTTCAGACGCTTCCTCTCCCCAGCATTTCCGGCCTATCAGTCTGTGTACCACTCTATATAAGATCTGTGCTCGTCTTCTGGTTAGTTGGATGGTTTCGGTGATCCCTCATCTCATCTCTCGGGAGCAGGGAGCTTTTCTCAGGGGGCGGAGTATCACGGACAATGCTTTGTTGGCTTAGGAGTTTATGCATGACCTTCACAGAGCCTCTGGACATCAATGCCTTATGGCTATCAAGCTTGACATGGAGAGAGCTTATGATAGACTGCGGTGGGATTTCCTGTATTGTATTCTTTGTGAGTTTGGCTTCCATGAGATTTTTGTTGATTGGGTGATGGAGTGTATCTAGAGGCCATCTTTCTCTCTCCTAATTAATGGGGTTGTACGGAGTTCTTTCACTCGGAGGTTGGGTTGAGACAGGGGTGTCCTCTCTCTCCATTCTTGTTTATCATTTCTGCAGACACTTTGTCCCGGGATCTTACTCTGGCTATGCGGTCTTCAGCTATTGACCCATATTCGGCAGGGCCCCTTGGCCCAGCGCTGTCCCATCTCCTCTTTGCTGATGATTGCCTTCTTCTTGGGAATGCTTCTACTGATAATGCCACCACCTTTGTGGCTATTCTTTTCTCCTATTGTCGAGCCTCGGGTCAGAAGGTTAATCTCAGTAAATCTTTGATCTGTTTTAGCCCGAGGACATCCCCTACTTTGAAGAGGACTATTTCTCAGATTATGGGCATTTTAGCTCAGTCTGATATGATGTCATATCTGGGGATTCCGATTACTGGGAGACGGCCACGTTGCTCAGATTTCAGCTTTCTTGTGAGGCAGATCCATGATCGTCTAGATGGTTGGCAGGTTTCCGGCCTTTCTATGATGGCACGGATTACTCTTATCCGATCTGTGCTATCTGCGATGCCTTGCTATCTTCTGTCTAACACTGCCATTCCTTTGGCTTGTCTGCGGAAGATTGAGCGTCATTTTCGGAACTTTCTTTGGGCATCGACGCAGGAGGGCCACGGTTTTCATCTCCTAGATTGGGACACTGTCTGCTTGATGACGTTAGAGGGTGGGCTTGGGATCCAGTCGCTGTCTGTCCGTACAGAGGTATTGACTGCTAGGCATGCTTCTCGATTTCTGCTGGACCCGCACTGTCTGTGGAGTTCCTTCATGCAGGCCAAGTACGGCTGCTGGAACTCTTCCACTCCCTCTCAGTCTACCTAAGGGTACTCCTTTTTTTGGAAAGAGGTATTTCGTTCTGCTCCAACTATCCTGCAATGTACCTCTTGGATGATTGGTAACAGAACATTGGTGGATAGAGGTGGGCACTGGGCCATGCCGCCCATGGCACGGCATGGCCCAGGCCCACATGGGCCGTGCCATGCTACAGTACCGGGCCGTGCCGGCACAGCCTAGTGAATCATACCGTACCGGGCGCGAAAAAATTTTCTGTTGGCCCAGCACGGCACGGCCCATGACGGGCCTGGGCTGGCTCGCCGTGCCGTGCCGGCACGGCCCACCTGGGGCATGGCCCATGCACGACTCAAATAAAAAAAATTGTAAAAAAATATTTTTTTGATAAATTAAAAAATTATTAGGCATAAAGAAATTTTATTAATATAAAGCCACCTTACAGGTGGGGGGTTTTACATAGACCCCTACCAGTTTATTAATTTAAAATAAAATGGTACAGAAGGGAGGGGGCTAGGCCTGACCTCCAGAACATAATACAATAAGCAAGGAAAAAAAAATAAAAGAAAAAAATAAAGATGACTTACTTTAAGTTTTTAACAATTTAAAAAATAAAAATATACAATTATAAAAGTAGAAATGACTCACTCATCACTCATCAGTCAGCATCCAACCAATCTTTAAAGCAGATAAGCATCTCAACTGTCTCGCCAGTCATCCTACTTCTCTTTCGTCTAAAATACATCGACCTGCATTGAAAGCGGATTCCGATGCTACTGTAGACATCGGCACAGCTAAATCATCTCGTGCAATGGCAGACATAAAGGATATTGATTTTAACACTCTTCCACCAAGCTAATACATCTAGACTTTTATTTGATCTTCATCATATGCAGAATGAAGATTGTTTCGTAAATAAAATTCCAATTCATTACTTAAAGACGAAGAAGATGAAGAAGATGATGAAGCATGTGCGTGTCTTCTAATGAATGAAAAAATAGATGACGAACGAGATCTAGAAGAAGAAGCAGAGCTTTGAACAGGTATTCTAGATCCATAAATTTTATCATTATATAAATAATAAATATCATTAAAAAGTCATGTTACCTCATCTTTAGCAGATTCAGGATTTGATTCATGATTTCATCAATTAAAAAATTACACCATTTAATTTAACTCTAGGATCAAAAATAATAGCTAAGTTATGCAATGGACATATCCTATTCAATATTCATTCCATTAGTTTCCATATTATGTATAATAGGCATTAAAACTTCATGATATCTATATTCTTTAAATTTTTCACTAATTACATATACTTTTTGTAAAAATGAACAAGAAGTTGGATAATAAATACCTGAAAGAACATTTGTAGCATCATAAAAGTAACCAAAAAATCTTCTAAAATTTTACCTTGATTCCAATCAACTTCAGTCAATGTAAATCCTAATTCACGCTCATTAATATAAGCACTTAATAAGTTCTTATATGGGTATGCATCATGTATCATGGCACAGGTACTATTCCAATGAGTTATTACATTAAGTTTAAATTTTTTAAAACGTTTACCATAATCTACACATAATTGTTTAAATTCTTAAGTCTTGACCTTGAAGCATGAATAAAAGAAATTGCATTTCTAATTTTTGAAATAACCTCTTGAATTATGTTCATGCCAGATTGAGCAGAAAGATTTAATATATGACATGCACATCTAATATGAAATAATTATCCATCTAAAATGGGATGTAAAGAGTCGTATAATGCAACAGCAGAATTATTATTAGATGCATTATCAAAAGTAATTGACATTATTTATTATTAATATTATATGAGCATGCAGTTTGATAAATAATATTTGAAATTTATTGTCCTGAATGCGGAAAATCAAAAGCATGAAAAGCAATAATTCATTTATTTAATTGCCAATCATTATCAATATAATGAGTAGTAATAGAAATAAAACAATTACTACCTACAGATGTCGTCCAAATATCAAAGTTAAAGAAATTTTAGCATTTAAATTTGAGAGGCTTTCCGTTAAACTTTGTTTCATTGCTAAAAAGTTTGTCATAGCCACTCTTCTAAAGGTACGCCTACTAGTTCTTTTATAAGCAGGTTGTAGGACTAATTGAATATATCTTTTAAAATTATAAGATTCAGATAAACTAAAAGGTAATTCATCTGAACTATCCATTGTACCAGTAATTTTCTTTGATTTTCGTGGTTATATGCAAAATTGCCTACAAGTAATCCCTCTTATATTAAGGAGTCCTTGCTGACTGGAATCATGCAACCTATGACTCTCTTGATTTCTTAGATGCCCTGTTCCCCTAGTACTAGAACAACTGTAAAGTTTTGCACATTTTTATATTTTCTTTATAGACTCCATCAACCATAATTCTATCGAAATCAATCCAAACATTACTAGTCCTCTACGAGAAGAGGTTTGACACTCACTGACACTAGATCTAGATGGAACTTGGAGTTGGGATTGGGGTTGGGGTCCTTGGGATTAGTTTCCTTACCCTCAGAAAAAGCGTGCATGTTAAAATTACTTTCGTTAAAAGATGTCATATCTAAAATTTTTAATTAATAAATGCAAAAAAATAAAAACTAACCCAGAAAAAGGAATTGAGAAAAGATTAGAGGTGGAGGCGTGGAGCCGAGATTGTGAGCTTCCCTTGCGCTCTCGCCTCTCAACAAGAATTGATCTTGTAGCACGTTGACTACTTGCTTGAGCACTTGCCACTTGTAAGAATACTTGCAAACTAAAAATTAAATTGCTAATCTATTAGAGCACTTGCTGGAAGAGAAAAATGGTAGTATTAGAGGAATTGGTTTGGTGTGGTAAGAATGAGGGAGAGTTCATCTATTTATAGAATTTCTAATTTTTTTTCAAAATTACCCTTTGATATAGCCATTATATGACTGTTGGGAGGGGTAAAATGGTCTAAACCCCTCCCAACAGCCTTTAACGGCTATATAGCCGTTAAAAACGGCTGAAATACTTGGTGCAGTGCCTAATTTGAATTTTTTTTAATGTGCCGTGCCGTGCCAAATTTGCATGGCACGATAAATTTTTAGGCACAGCGGGCCTGGGCCGTGCCTGGCATGGCACGGCCCAGTGCCCATCTCTATCGGTGGATGCCATTCAGGACGTGTGGATTGCTGATCTCCCTCTGTCTCATTGGCCGACCTTTGTTTGCCCCGACATGCCTAATGGTATGCATGTCAGTGATTTTATCTCTCTTGATAGTTCTGCTTGGTCGTCTTCTTGGGTATCCAGGTTTTTCGGGAAAGAGCTCTGTCAGCGTATCCTATCTATTCCTCTCTTTCCAGGCACGACCTCTGATACCAGGGTGTGGAGGCGATCTTGCTCACCTCTTGCCCCTATGCGAGACCTCCTGTCTATTTTTGGACCCCACCCTCAGGAATCTTTGGAATTGGATTGGATTTGGCATCTTCTTGTTCACCCTAGAGTGAGACTTTCATCTGGAAGTTGGTGCGAGATATTCTTCCGACCTGCTCCCTTCTGTCTCATAGAGGATTGAGCATTCTGCCTACATGCCCTCTGTGTGGTACTGAGGAGGAGATGATAGATCATGCTATATTTGATTGTGTCAGGGCTAGACAGATTTGGCAATTATCTGGTGCTTGTCCTTGGGTATCCAGGTTTGGTTCCCATCGGATTTCTTTTCTGAGTCTATTAAAGCAGGGCAGGGGAAGGGGTATTCATCAGAGAGGTCCCTTGTGGCGTACATTGCTTATCAGATCTGGTTGTCTCGGAATCAGATTATATTCTCAGACAGGGTCCTTCTTTTTGGTAGGATTCTCAGGGCGGCTGTCTCCCTTTATGTTGAGTACACTTCCCATCAGGGTTTTATGGATTTTGCGAACCCTAGCCACTGGGACTCCCATGCTGCTGCGGCAGCGAACCGGCTAATGGTTTTTATCTCTTGGGAGCCCCCTCCTCCGGGGTTTCTCAAAATAAACTTTGATGAGAGTGTCCGTGGTAGAAGTGCTGGATCAGCTTATGTTATTCGTGATATGGGTGGGATGATGCTGGCTGCTGGAGGGTTTGGTTTGCTGGATTCTTCTGTGCCTCAGACTGAGCTACATGCGGCTTGGGCGGGGTTATCCTATGCTATTGGAGTTCTCGGCGCTCGTCGTCTGATCATTGAAGGTGATTCTACCACCGTGATTCACTGGATTCAGCGGGAGCCCAGCTCCCATTTGCCTACTCTCCCCTTATTGGATGATATCTGCTCTATGATTTTGGAAGCTACTAATATCCAGATTTGCCACATCTATCGTAAGGCCAACGGAGTCGCTAACTGGATTGCTGCCAGGATGGCCTCTCAGTCTGGTAATTGAGATGGAGTCAGGGTGACCCTTGCCCTCTTATTCTCTCCAGTTATTGTATTATGATATTTCAGGTCTGACCCGACTTAGAGTGGTGTAATCATCCGTCTGTACCAAAAAAAAAAAAAAAGTAGCAATAAGTTTCTTACCCTATTGATATTGATATCATCTTTTCCATTAAATGCACACGATCTGATACCAACTACACAAAAACACAGCCGATATTTCATACAGATAATGTAGAGCTGGATGCCAAATAGCAGCTATCCAAAATCTGATTAGAATTGCATAAAATTTAATCCAACCGAAACCTTGGCAGCAATCTCAATAGCTAGACGAAAAATTCCAATTACGCAATCTAATAGGACAAAATCCACCTAAAATATGATAATAATTACATAAAATCCAACCCAATTCTGTATGAGCATTGGTAATAGAATACAAATTCACAATATCAGAAATTTAAAACCACAACCAATACCTAATTGCCAGCATTCAACTTTGAAAGAACCAAAACTTTCAAAATTTCAGTCCACATGTTAATTTGGAGCAAAAGCATTGCTATACAATGGCATTGGCTGCATTTGCGGTCATCTTTTGAATGGTTGGTTAAAAAAACAAAAAGGAATTGGATTTGAGGAGTGTTTGAAACACATTCTTTTCTTGCTATGATTGAATTGAGTACCAAGCAATTCATCTTCAACATACAATGAAGCCCCAAAACTCCCTCTAGAAAGCTTGTGAAAAGATTCTATGGATGAGGTAGAAGAAAGTCTATTTGTAATTAACGAATAGACAGAATTGCTTTTGATAGCTTTAAGACTATTCAAAACAAAGAACACTTGAGCATCTCTTGATCAATTTCAAGCCTAATTGCCTCAAGTGCCCATGTGCACTTTCAAAGTTTTAAATAAATGTTTATTCCATTGCACATTTGGCATACTTGGATGCATATCATCATAAGTTAATACTAGTAGTGGTCCCTACTTATAAAGATTTTTAACTTTTACTTCCATTCCAATGTGAAACTAAATTCTAGTTGAAAGCTAATATTATAATCTAATCCAACATAATCAGCCTGCACTTTTGTTCCTTACAAGTCCTGTAAAAAGCCTGTAGCTAAAAACATGACCAATTGTTTGATCACTTCTTCAAGTCTTAGAAAGTTTACCAGTAGCTTGTTTATCAAAAACGGTGAAAACATGCAAAATGCATAATGCATAGTGCATTCTTGATCGAGAATTTGATATGCTAAACATGCAAAAGAAAAGATCAAATTTGCTTCAAAAAATATAAAAAAAATCCTCTGGGGCAAGATTAAGAGGTTCTACAAAGAAACAAAGGCATCACACATGAAGGCTAAAGGTTGAGACTAGTGTATATTATTTTTGAAGCCAAAAGCAAAAGTGCAAGTGTTGACAATATGATGGAATGGCAAATACCCTTCTACCTACATTTTGAGGAAATGCAAATATATACATATTATACTTATATGCTAGTATATACTTAAGTCTTATTTAATGGAGTTGTTAGTAGTAGAGCTTTTAAAAGTAAATCTTTAAGTTTTAACAATAGAGCTTTTGAAAGTAGAGCTTTTCAAAAAATTATTTTTATTTTATAACTATATTATTAAAGTGTTATGAGTTTTAACATCTATTTGGTAATCAAACTAAGAAAATATTTTTAAATAAAATGATGAGAAACATAGCATTATACTTTTGGCCATCTAACTAATTAAAAATTATTATTATATATTTTAAAAGTATTATAATATAATAATATTAAAATATATCATATATAGTATTATTATATAGCATAAGATAATAAAATAACTTTCTAATATAATAATGATTATAACATAAAATTATTATAATATATATTTTACAATTTATTAATATTATATTATAATATATTATTAAATTATGATTATTATTGGCTAATAATATAATACCATATTATTGTGGCTTATAATAGTGATATTATAAATTATACCATTATATAGTTCAAAAATATATTTTATACTATCTTATAATATTTTTAATATTATTATATTGTCTTTTTTGCATACGTAATATGTTATAATTATAATTATATTTTTATACAGTTATAATAACTATGTTTTTTTATTTATTTTTTTATATTATATTATAGTTGTATTATATTTTTAAATATTAATATAAAATATTATTGTTTTTGTAATTCGAATCTATGATCTTTTAAGTCAGAAAATAGTTTTTTGATATTTGACAAGTAGATCTTTAAAAAAATGTTTTAAATTGGAACTCCTCTAAATAAAGCTTTTAATAACTTTTGATGAAGCTAAAAAGTATTTTTAAAAATTTTATCAAATACTAAAAATTTTGTGATGATTACGAAATGAGATTAAGGCAAACTAAGCTAGATTAAGCTTAATTAAAACTCACTCGTTAAACTGATGTTTCTTCCACCTATGCGAATGCTCCGTGATGGATGGAGAGAGGAAATTAACCGAGGATGATCGGTCGTGGGAGGAGAAACAAGAGGCAGCTGGACCACTATTTTCTTCCTTTTTTCTTCTCCATTCACCTCTTCTTCTTCTTCTTCTTCCTTTCGTTCTTCCACCGGTGAACCACCATTGGAGGGTTTAGTTTGAACCTCCCTCACCGTGGAGCATCGCCAGAGCTAGAGCTAACATCGTCGGTAGGGTAGGGAGGCCGAAAAAATGTCGTGTTAGCATGTCCTCAATTCCAGCTGTGGGAGATTTTCCAAGTAAAGAGTAGGGGAGGATCACGGGAGCTAGAGGATCATCTGGGGAAGTTCAGATCGTCGCCGGCAACTTCGTCAAGGCAGAGGTAAACTTGTCCTCCTCTGTTTTCTTGTTTAGCTGAGAACGCAATGGAATTTTTGAAAGGTTAGGGGTTGCTGTTGTCGGAGAAACTCGTCAGAGTGGAAGAGGAAGAGAGAGTCGCCGCTGCTTGCCCCAAGGTGGCTGGCGCGAGGGAGAGGGTCGGCTTGGGAGAAGCAGAGTCTTCTCCCTGCTTCACCCAGTTTCAGCCGGGGGAGGCCGTCTCGCCTGGTGGCGAGCGCCGCCTCCCTTCACCGACGGTGAACGGGCGACGGGAAGGGCAGGAGCCTGCGATGGGTTGGGGCTGGCGGGAAGAGAGAGAGAAGAGAGGGGACGAGAGAGAGAGAGAGAGAGAGAGAGAGAGAGAGAGAGAGAGAGAGGAGAGAGAGAGAGAGAGAGAGAGAGAGAGAGAGAGAGAGAGAGAGAGAGAGAGAGAGAGAGAGAGAGAGAGAGAGAGAGAGAGAGAGAGCGAGAGAGCGCCCGTGCGAGCGGGAGAAGAAACAGAAGCAAGGGTGGCACGCACGTCGAGGTGGAAGGGAAGAGGGACTTCGTGCGAGCGCGTGAGGAGGAGCCTGAGGCTTTCTTATTGGGTTGGGCTGGGCTTGGCTTGAACCAGTGGGCCAGCTTGTTCAAGTTGGGTCAAGTCTTGAGGCTAGTTTTTAAATTAAAAAAATATTAAGATTTTATTATAGAATTCATGCTCACTCTGTAAATTCAAATTTGGGTTTAGAGATGCATAATCTGATCTCTATTTCACTCAAAAATCATATAATGTTCATATTGAGTTAAAATAAAATGGGTTGAATGAGCCTAAGAAAATGTATTTATTTAAAATTATATTGATCAAATCCAATCTTGGGAACTAACCATGATGATAAATAGTGAGTCTAATTTTGATAATGAGAATTATTTGTTTCTTGAATAAACATATACTAAACTGTTTATTTTTTTAATGTCAATTTTATTAGTTTCTTGAATAAACATATGTATTGTGATATTATTTGTTTAAACATATTTTGATTATACTAAACTATTTATTTCACATCTTTATGATAGTAAGTATAGAAGTTCTTTTGGGCTTTTTAACTCATTCTATTATATTATATTTTTTTGCAATAGATGAGGATGATGTATACTTGATAAACCATAGCTTGAGGGAGGGACCCCAGGAGTGAGATCAGGGAGCTGTTGTAGTTATTCTTTTGGGTGTATAAACTTTTGTATGTATCAGATGAGGATGATATGTATAGGTTTGGTGATATAATATAGAAAATAATATACGTATGTTTTAGCTTTTATAGTTGCATCTCATGAAAATAATATTTCTACATTTTGACAAAGGCACATATACATATTACACATAGATGTCAAATGCTCAATACAGAGATATTTGTGCATTTTAGTATAGGTTCAAACTACTGCTTGCTTCATCAGAAGCCAGAAAGCCAAATTCTCAACATCAAGCATTGAAGGAAAATAGTTATTCAAATGAGCAATTTGTGTCATTAATTTCTCTTTCCAGATGATGCAGGATAATATTTTTGATACAAATGAGCAATTTGCAATATCTGATAGCAAATATTGGTTCTTGTCATATTTGATATGAAATGTCAGTTTCAATCAAGATGATGCATGGTATTGATTTCACTAATTAATCAAGAAATCATTAGTTTCTGACATTACAAACTAGGATGCAATATCATATTCAATTGGGCTAATTGATGTGGCTGGTAGCGCCATGTAGGCATTAACGGCAGACCTGACTGGCAAAACTCAGGACAGACGGCCCCGCTCTTCAGCGGTGGCCCTGTTTCTCTAAAGCGGCCCTCGGCGGCTCCATCTCTTCAAGACGGCCCCACTCTTCAGTGGCGGCCCTGCTTCTCCAAAATATTATGGCCCTAGGCGATCCCATTTCTCCAAGGCAGCCCTGCTCTTCAGCGACAGCCCCGCTTCTCCAAAGTGGCCTCGACAATGTAGTTATAAAATTACGATACCCCAGTTATAAATTTATGATAATAGTTATAAAATTATGACACCCATTCAGAAAACATATCTATATACAAATTCTAAAAAAGCTGAATGGGTACATCATGTCAAAATTTAAGATGACACCCAGTTGTAAAATTATGACACCGTAATTATAAAATTAAGACACCTATTAAGAAAGCCAAAAAAAATTACAATACTCATTCAGAAAATGTGTCTACACATAAATTTCAACAAAAAAAAGCTGAACGGGTATTAAGAACATCATATCAAAATTTAAGATGTCATCTACCATAATTATAAAATTAAGACACCCATTCAGAAAGCCAAAAAAAAATGACATTCCAATTATAAATTTACAATACCATAGAGTTGCTGCTGAAATCCGTCCTTCGACTCGGACGCGATCGGACTCCCTCCTGGGCGAACTGCAAAACAGTCCTCACGCGAGAGGCATTGGGGGTGGCCCTCCGTGGAAAACCCTCTGATGCTCAAGTTAGCGGGGATCGGCAATCAACAAACGAGAGGAGAAGGCTCTCGCTGAAGAGTCTCTCCAGGGGTGGCCTTTCGAGAGCTCTGAGCAGAGCGTTAATGGCGGAAAGAGGATGAGCAGAGATAGAAGGAGAGTAGGCCAGTGAGCCAGTGCGCCATACCTGAGGAGCCGGGAGATGGCTCTATTTATAGGGGATCACCTAATTCCTTGGGGGCGTCGTGGGTCCGAAAATCGTTTGGATTTGAATCCAGTTTGTTATAAGTTCAGTAAGATTCACATCTTGTTGGTTAGAGGATCGACGACTGGGATAGCTGGTTGATGTCTCGAGATTTGGCGATTGTGTAGACTCCATGGCTCTAGGCCACTCTAGTGGATCCTAGGCCACTCTCGGGTGTGATTTCTGTTTGGAATCTTACGAATTTGAACTCTCCCGTGCCGGATTCTGCGGAGGTGCGCTTGAGCGCCTGAGTTTGGCCGGGACATAAGGATAGCTCGGCTGGTGAGACATAACGGATAGCTCGGCCAGGATCGAGAGATAGGAATAGCTCAGTTGGGGCCGAGAGATGGGAATAGCTCGGTTGAGGCCGAGAGACAGGGATAGCTCGGCTGAGGCCGAGAAGCAGGGATAGCTCAGCTGAGATCGAGAGATAGGGATAGCTCGGCTGAGGCCGAGGGCTGAGACCGAGAGATAGGGATAGCTCGGCTGAGGCCGAGGGACAGGGATAGCTCAGCTAAGACTGAGAGATAGGGATAGCTCGGCTGAGACCGCGAGAGACGTTATAGTTCGACTGATAGCTCAGCTGAGACCGTGAGAGATGTCATAGTTCGATTGATAGCTCGGCTGAGACCGAGAGATGGGGATCAGTGCCTGGGAATCCTTGGCTCACTGAGGGGTTAAGGCACCCCGATCCACTGAGGCTGACTCATCCCTAGTAGGTATTGCATAGCAAGCGGGAGTCAGGGTTGATCCTAACCCTTTGCACAATTATTGATGCAACAGCAATTTTACCCTCAACACATGCCCCCCACTCCCTAGTTCAAAGCGTAGGTTCGGGCGTAGGGAGTATAACCCCGGGTGGAACGATCTGAATGGGTTTGGATTTGACAGTCCGCGTAATGGTGCCCTAATTAATGCTGCGCGGCCACCTTGCTTTTACAGGATGGAGCCGTCGCTTTCTAGGGGCAACGGTTAGGGAAGCGCCACGTAGCAAATCCCAGTTCGGGCGTAGGGAGTATACCTTATCCTCTCTTTGAGGCGGTTTCCTTCGGGGAGAAGCAAAGTCAAAACAGCGCCATCCCTATTTGCGCCACCCTTTCATTTCTTCTTGGAGAATCTTGTTCCCCTGCCTCCTTTGCGACGTCGCTCAGTGTTTTTGCAACCATCAGCATGGTGAGGCCCAGCGACCTGGTCTCATAGATTGCCACCGAGGATTTGGGAAAATACGCCAGAGATATGGCATTCCCTCGGATGTCATTTTATGGCCGCCGGAGCCCGAGCATAGGGTTTCGCAAGAGTTGGAGGGCAGGGTCTTTCTTTACAAAGATAGCCTGAAGGCAGGCCTCCGATTTCCCCTTCACCCCTTAGTGAAAGAGATCATGAGGTTCTACAACATCTGCCCAACAATGGTGGCTCCCAATAGCTGATGGAGTATCATCGGATTTATCTAGATGTGCAACCGGGTTCAGGTAATAGTGACCCTATCCCTGTTCTGTGTTTGTTACCACCTGATGTATGGAGAAGCTCGGAGTGGTCCTATATCGGACCTCGGAAGTCATTCAGGATGATCATAGATAAACCATCGTCCATAAAGGAATGAAAGGTTCGATTCTTTATCACCAAAGGGAACATCGGTTCCGGCTTCCCGCGGGGATGGAAAAACCCTGTTAGGGATATGGAAGCGCATCCAGCCTTGTCCAAACAGGAGGAGGAGGACCTAGGGGTCCTTCTTGATGGTCGAGTGTTCTCGGCCACTGTTTGCTANGGCACCCCGATCCACTGAGGCTGACTCATCCCTAGTAGGTATTGCATAGCAAGCGGGAGTCAGGGTTGATCCTAACCCTTTGCACAATTATTGATGCAACAGCAATTTTACCCCTCAACACATGCCCCCCACTCCCTAGTTCAAAGCGTAGGTTCGGGCGTAGGGAGTATAACCCCGGGTGGAACGATCTGAATGGGTTTGGATTTGACAGTCCGCGTAATGGTGCCCTAATTAATGCTGCGCGGCCACCTTGCTTTTACAGGATGGAGCCGTCGCTTTCTAGGGGCAACGGTTAGGGAAGCGCCACGTAGCAAATCCCAGTTCGGGCGTAGGGAGTATACCTTATCCTCTCTTTGAGGCGGTTTCCTTCGGGGAGAAGCAAAGTCAAAACAGCGCCATCCCTATTTGCGCCACCCTTTCATTTCTTCTTGGAGATCTTGTTCCCCTGCCTCCTTTGCGACGTCGCTCAGTGTTTTTGCAACCATCAGCATGGTGAGGCCCAGCGACCTGGTCTCATAGATTGCCACCGAGGATTTGGGAAAAATACGCCAGAGATATGGCATTCCCTCGGATGTCATTTTATGGCCGCCGGAGCCCGAGCATAGGGTTTCGCAAGAGTTGGAGGGCAGGGTCTTTCTTTACAAAGATAGCCTGAAGGCAGGCCTCCGATTTCCCCTTCACCCCTTAGTGAAAGAGATCATGAGGTTCTACAACATCTGCCCAACAATGGTGGCTCCCAATAGCTGATGGAGTATCATCGGATTTATCTAGATGTGCAACCGGGTTCAGGTAATAGTGACCCTATCCCTGTTCTGTGTTTGTTACCACCTGATGTATGGGAGAAGCTCGGAGTGGTCCTATATCGGACCTCGGAAGTCATTCAGGATGATCATAGATAAACCATCGTCCATAAAGGAATGAAAGGTTCGATTCTTTATCACCAAAGGGAACATCGGTTCCGGCTTCCCGCGGGGATGGGAAAAACCCTGTTAGGGATATGGAAGCGCATCCAGCCTTGTCCAAACAGGAGGAGGAGGACCTAGGGGTCCTTCTTGATGGTCGAGTGTTCTCGGCCACTGTTTGCTATCAGAGGAGGCTCTTTTTGCTGCCGGGCTTAGCCCCATTGACCCGCAAGGTAAGTCCCTCTCTTTCTCCCCTCCATTGATTTCATTCGAGTGAATATGTCTCGGTCTGATTGTTTGCCTACCGCTCACAGCCAAGAAATTTGTGCTGGAGGGTCGCATAAAGAAAGAGTTGGGCAAGCGTCCGAGAGAGGCTGTAGTGTAGATAGGCGTAAGCCTGAGAAGAAGGTTCGTCTTTCTGGAGAGCACTCGCCGGAGGCGAGCGAGTCAGGGTCAGTCTGTGCTCTTTACCATCAAAGAAAGAGGATGTGGGGGAGCCGGCAGTGAGAGAGGGGTCCCTCAGTTGGAGGAGGGAACAATAGTTATGACGGAGGAGCAGAGGGTGGAGGAGGACTCAGAGAGGGTTGCCGAAATCCCTTGTCCTCTGGTGGTGGAGATAGTGGATAGCCCGGAAGAGGCTCCATCGGAAGTTCAGGGTGAGCCTGTCATTGAAGGCCTCCCTTGGAGGGATTAGAGGGCGGTGATGTTGGGCTAATGGCAATGGAGGCTCAGGAGGAGTTTCCTGCTGGAGAGCTTCCTCAAGAGGAGGTCAGAGGAGCTGGTGAACAATCGAGGCTTTGGTGGAGCTCGCGGGGGAGGAGCAGGTGCCGATGATTGAAGAAGGTCCTTTGGGTGAGAAAGAGGACAGGATGATGACCTTCCAGCCGAAGCCTCTCCCACTAGAGCCTCGGGAACATTGGGTCTCGGCTGGCCGAGTTATCCGAAGAATCGCAGGCCAGACTCTTGCTGAAGGAGGCCAGGAGATTGAAGGCTTCTTAGTCTGAGATTGCTCAGACTGGTCCCTCAGATGTGCAGCTTGGGAGTTTGAACCCGGCTATCGAGGAGGCGTTCTCTGCTCTGATGAAATTGGCATTGTATCCGAGCGTTGGTTCCTCGATGAACGAGTTTGCGGATTTGGACCTTATCGACGCTGCATTCGGTCAGCGGAACGTGGCGAAGGATGTTCATCTTCTCCCTGAGATCGGCAATTCCACCCTCATGGAGCTAGCTAGGTCTTACACCTCCCGGGCAAGTTGCTATTCCAGAGTAGTGGGTGTTTTATGGCGAACTCGATCGCGCTTTCTTATACTTATTTGAGTTTTGTTTCGCAGAGCGCTCTGATCACTAGGGCATTGTGCTGGCGTTTGAGCTTGGCGATAGGGGCCAGTGTCCAGGCCAAGAGAGTCAGTACGACTCCGATTGCGAGCAGAAGCGTCTGACAAATTTGAGCGAGTTCTGGACATCGCCAACAAGAACTTGGCGAGGGCGAGGAGATTTCATCAGGTCACCCTGATGACGTATCCAGATTAAGGCTCGAAGTTAAGGAGCTACACGGGCTCAGGGCAAGGTATGACGAAGTATGCTTGGAGTTATCACAGGTCACATCCAGATGTGCTGAAGAAATGGAGACTGCTAAGAAGCAGCTCGACGAAAGTCGAGACAGGCTGGGGAGAGAAGCTGCCGAGAAGAATCGCCTGAATAGAATGCTTGGCGAGTCGAAGGAGAAAGTCCGGCAGCTAAATCATTGCATTGCTACCAAGGATGACAGATCAGATGGGATCAGGAGAAATTGGCCAAGCTTGATAGTGAGCTCTCCCAGTCTAGGGAAGAAGCCAATAGTATGCAATCGAAGATCAACGTCCTCAAGGACAGGGTCAAGCTGGTTAAGGCTGACAAGCTAAGGGCCTTCGGCAAGGTCGAGGAATTAACCAGAAGATTAGTCAGCAGAGGAGGAGGTACGATATCATCTTTTTAAACTTCCTATCGGCTCACTGTTGCATCGGCTAACCCCATGTTTGCAGATGGAGAAGGCGAGGCTCGAGGGCCAAGGTCAATTAGAAAGCCTACAAGAGGAACTGCGTCGAGTCATCGGAGGAGCTCAGAGCTCGAAGGGTGGGTCGTCGAGACTGAGGAGCAAATCACCTCATTCCGGAGCCAAGTTGTTGAGGCTGAAAGGGACTCGCCATGCTTCGGGCAAACAAGATGCGACTTGTGCCGAGGCTTTTCAGCTTGGCACGGAGGAGGTCCGAACCAGAATATCTCGGGAGCATCCAGAATGGGACCTCTCCTTTTTGGATGTTGAACCTCTGAGGCCTGCACCCTAGGGGCTGAAGAAGCGAGTATGAAGATATCTCAGACGTCGATCTTGATGATATTTTGGGTTCTAATGAGGCTGCGGCTCTCAAAGAATACTCCAAGCCTACCGCCAAAGGAACGATAACTTTTGAAGTGGGCGAAACGAGCGAAGCCTCCCTGAATGTTGTTGAGGACACTGCTGGGAATGATCCAACCCCCGATCCTTGAGGGTCGTTTGTGTATTTTTGCTTTTAGATATGTAATTTGGTTGAAATTCCCAATGAACGGGTCTCTGGCCTCCACTTGTTTTTTTGGCCAGTCTTTTTTGTCTTAGGCTTTTCTTTCGACTGTGAACAAGTTATGACTCGTTCGCGCTCTTTGGCCGATTTAGTTCGGACTTAAGTAAATGTCTCGGTCGAAGCCGAGGTATAAGGATAGCCCGGACTAGGACCGAGATATGAGGACAGTTTGGTTTGTCCAAAGTAAAGTCTGGCATGCTCGGCCAAGGCGTTGGATGGTCCGGTGCACAAGTTCGGACGTAAGGAATATAGCTTAAGTAGCATAATTCGAATGGAGGGGGTTTGGTCCCAGAAAGGGGGCGCATCCTGAGCGCCACAAAGTTGTTAATGATCCTCTTCGATAAGGGAGTGGAACTCTTCGTTTCCTACGAGCGCCCGCTGAGGCGGTGACACATGGCGTATCCCGCTGTAGTAGTGTTGGAATTAATGGTCCTGGCGATCGAGATACCCGTCAGGAGCAGTTTAAAAATGAGTGGGGGATCGCCATCGTTAATCATCTTTTCAGCTAATCTCGTCAGATTTCAGATACTGAGATGGCTTCCAGAGGTGAGGGGCGATCGACCGAAATACCAAGCAATGGCATCGGCGGCCGCAGGGGGGCCCTTTGGGGCCGTACCACAATAACCATCGATGGGGAGGTTTTAGCTCACTGTTCGCAGATCATGAACAACTTCGGAAGATGGCCGAGCAATATCTGGCCGTTACTACAAGAGAGATCGAGCTCCTCCATCAAGACAACAGCCGGCTGGAGAGGCAGGTGGCGTCCCTCCAACGACAAGTGGCCGGGCCAGCTATGCAGCGCGGGGAAAGCTCAGTGGCGCCTGGAGAAGATGATAAGCCCCTGTGAGGGCTCATGTACCTTTTTTTTTCCTTTTGTTTCTTTTTTTTTGTGGTGAATGAAAAGGAGTTTTCGCAATTTTTGTATCTGCTATCACCTTCGAAACATTCTTCTTTACCGTTTGGGTCGTTACGAAATGAACCACCCTCGGGGAATCTCTAGTAATCTTAGCGAGGCTAGAGCACGGCGTCCCATTTTGACCGAGGTAAATGGAACTCGTAAGTTCCAACTGGAGCATTGTATACTCGGCCCTGCCGAAGCATAAGGAGTGTTCGTAGTTGTTGAGGCAAGGGCAGCTATTCGATCTGGATCGAAGCATAACATAACGCTCGGTTATATTGAACCAAGAAGAGATACCTCGGTTTAGTCCGAAGTATGGAGGCATCTTGGCTTTGAGTTAAAGCACAAGATGATGTCTCGGTTTATGCCAAGACATATGGGCGGTTGGGCCGGAGCAGGGGATATCAATGTGCCTTTATTGAGGAGTACTTGACTTCTGCGCCTTTTTATTACCCTGCCAGTGCCTTGTCTTTTCCAAGGCGAGTTGACCTTCTTTTTGCCGAAATGGATAATACGGCTTTGCAAGCTGCAAAAGGATGCCTCGCTATTTTCGGAGTCATCTATCCCGTCGGCTTTTTCCAATGTAGGTCTTTTTAGCGTGTGACATAAGCACTCGTTCGCCATTGGAGCACGTCATTTTCATCGGGCGATTTCCCAGGCCTATCCGTATCTCAAGGACCGGCGGTCGATTTCTGCACTTAAGGCTTTTGATTCGGGATCAGAGGAGATCTTCTGGCGTCATCATGGCATGGGTAGCGCATTTGGTGCGCTTCGAGGAGCGCTCTTTTCATCTTGGAATGCCACGTGGTAGTGTGGCTAGGGCATTTTGAATCTCGGGGCTTTCCGCTCTGATAGTTGCTCCCGGTCCGTTTGCCTATAAAATGGGAGGAGGGGGCCGTGTTAGGCTATCCCCCAAGGCTTTCCTCTGTGAGTTGTAAAAACTTTCATGATGTATGTGTCCCCTAGGTTGAGGTGGAGAGAATGAGTTTTCCTTTTGCGAGTCGACTTCCCCGGATAGCTAGGGTGATGAAGAGTTGCTGAAGAGCAAACCATCCTCAAGAGAGGAATTTCGTAGATCATATGGAGAGCGCACAGGAGGTCCACAGAGATCACATGAGAGCGCACATATGCGCTTCCTGTGTGTCCTTTATGGTTTGCTATGGGGGTCGCAGGGTAGGAAGTGCACATGTACCCCCGTAGCACGCACAGACTTTTCCTTCTCCCTCGGCTGGTTCCCTTAGCTCATCCGGCTGGGGGATCTTTTGCCTGTGAAGAGGGAGTTAGAGCAGTGTCGGTCTGCTTGTACCCTGTCTTTCATGGTCGGGCAGTGTCCAGCAGCCCGACATCCCACTTGGGGGGGACGCATCCTCAGCATCAGCATCCACGGGTCTTCCTTCTGTCCTTGGATCTCTTCGCCAATCCAGAGGACCTGTGGGAGGCCGGCTCGGCCTTAGCCGTGGTTCAGGGCGAGCTGATTGGTTGTCTGATCTTTTGGGTCAGATGCCGAACATCATTATTAACCGAAGCTGACTGAAGCAGTCCAGCCGAGCTATTTACTCGTTTTTATTTCTGTGCCGTGATGCACTTGTAATGCCTCCAGGAGGTTGTAACTCTTTTTCACTGATGAAGAACTAAAGAAAGTTTTATTCTTTCTTCTTTTAGCACCTGCTTCTTTTCGATGGGATTATGTTTAAGAGTTGCTACACCCGTATCACGCTTTTTGTGTCATAGCATATTTCGGCAGCGTTCTTGCTACCTTGTTTTGCTAAGACCGATATTCGGTCCCAGTGGAGAAAAGCGTTTATCCCTGCTTGGGTCAGAGGTAGACCTGGGCGGTCTTATGAACCCATGTGGTGAGCATGATCTCGTTTGTAGAACGAAGCAGGTATTTCTTTGGAAAGAGACAGCTTATGTGCCTTAACTGTGGAGCAGAAGAAGGTTGCTTGCTTCTGCCGAAGTATAATAGGACGTTTTAGTTGCGTCAGGTGTTTGAGAGATTGCTTGTCTAGGCCGGAGCTTCAGGTAACGTTTTGTGAGTACGTCATTTGACTTGACCGATTTCAGATAATACATTACTCGGTTGTAGTCGAGGCTTCAGAATATCGCTCGGTTATGGCCGAGGCTTAAGAATATCACTCGGTTGTTGCCTAGGTTTAAGAATATCGCTCGGTTGTCCGAGGCTTAAGAATATCGCTCTGTTGTTGCCGAGGTTTAATAATATCGCTCGGTTGTTGCCGAGGTTTAATAATATCGCTCGGTTTGGCCGAGGATTTTGGTAAGAGACGTGCACCGGCTTTAGCCGAGGCTTCTGCGCCATTTGACCCGATCGAGGCTTGTAAGCTGCCCGAATCCGATGAAGTTTCTTTGCCATTTGGTCCAGCCGGGGCTTGTAAGCTGCCCGAATCCGGATAAAGTTTCTTNGAAATAAAGAAAGCTTTATTCTTTCTTCTTTTAGCATCTGCTTCTTTTTCGATGGGATTATGCTTGAGAGTCGCTACACCCGTATCACGCTTTTTGTGTCATAGCATATTTCAGCATCCTTGCTACCTTGTTTTTGCTAAGACTGCTATTCGGTCCCAAGTGGAGAAAAGCGTTTATCCTGCTTGGGTCAGAGTTAGACCTGGGCGGTCTTGTGAACCCATGTGGTGAGCGTGATCTCGTTTGTAGAACGAAGCAGGTATTTCTTTGGAAAGAGACAGCTTGTGCGCCTTAACTGTTGAGCAGAAGAAGGTTGCTTGCTTCTGCCGAAGTATAATAGGACGTCTTAGTTGCATCAGAGTGTTTGAGAGATTGCTCGTCTAGGCCGGAGCTTCGGTAACGCTTTGTGAGTACGTCGTTTGACTTGACCGAGATTTCAGATAATACACTACTCGGTTGTAGTCAAGGTTTCAGAATATCGCTCGGTTGTCGCCGAGGTTTTAGAATATCGCTCGGTTGTTGCCGAGGTTTTTCGGTGTTTTACTTGGCCCTGCCAAGGTACGGTGATATCACTCGGTTTGGCCGAGGATTTTGGTAAGAGATGTGCACCGGCTTTAGCCGAGGCTTCTGCGCCGTTTGACCCGGTCGGGGCTTGTAAGCTGCCCGAATCCGGTCGAAGTTTTCTTTACCATTTGGTCCGGCCGGGGCTTGTAAGCTACCAAATCCGGATGAAGTTTCTTTGCCACTTAGTCCGGCCGGGGCTTGTAAGCTGCCCGAATCGGATGAAGTTTCTTTGCCATTTGGTCCGGCCGGGGCTTGTAAGCTGCCCGAATCCAATGAAGTTTCTTTGCCATTTGGTCCGGGGCTTGTAAGCTGCCCAAATTGGATGAAGTTTCTTTGCCATTTGGTCCGACCGGGGCTTGTAAGCTGCCCGAATCCGGATGAAGTTTCTTTGCCATTTGGTCCGGCTGGGCTTGTAAGCTGTCCGAATCCGGATGAAGTTTCTTTGCCACTTGGTCCGGCCGGGGCTTGTAAGCTGCCCGAATCCGGATGAAGTTTCTTTGCCTTTGGTCGGCCGGGGCTTGTAAGCTGCCGAATCCGGATGAAGTTTTTGGCGATCACTCGGCCTGGTTCGCCGCACTGGGGTACTCGGCCATACCAAGTTTTTGTGAAATAGGACTCGGCCCAGCCAAGGTACGGAGATTTAGCTCAAGACTCAACCCAGCCGAGGTACGGAGATAGCTCGGTTGTGCCGAGAATGGATGCGCAAGCAGCATCTGTTTTCTATTATGATTTTTTCGAAAACGATTGTAGCGGTCATGCCGCAGATAATAGAAACAAGATGTCAAAGCTGCGAATGGGGAAAGTCTATAGAAAGCGTACCCTACCGATGGTATATACGGAGATTGTCCGAATTCCACGTTCGGGGAATAGATTTCCCGCCCAGATCCTGGAGCTTGTAGGCGCCAGGTCCGATGACTTCCGCCACTTGATAGGGGCCTTCCCAATTTGGAGACAGCTTTCCTTGCTCCAGCGGTTTGGAGACGGATGCTTTCTGAAGGACCAGATCGCCGGGTGAGAAGGATTTTCCTTTGACTCTGGAGGCGTGATAACGAGCCACTCTTTGCTGGTATGCCGCAACCCTGATTCGAGCTTTCTCTCTGATTTCTTCCATCAGGTCGAGATTGGTGCGGAGCTGCTCGTCGTTAGCTTCCTCCGAGTAGCTCTCCACTCATGGAGAAGGAAGTCCTATCTCCACAGGGATGACGGCTTCCGTGCCGAAGGCCATCCAAAATGGGGTCTCGCCAGTGGGGATTCTCTGAGTGGTGCGGTAGGCCCATAGGACGTGGTGAAGCTCGTCGCCCATCTGCCTCGGGCTCTGGCAAGCCGAGCCTTGATCCCTTGAAGCAGGGTCCGGTTAGTCACTTCGGCCTCTCCGTTGGCTTGTGGATGCCCTACCGACGTGGGGCGGTGGAGATCCCATGCTCCTCGCAGAAATCTCGAAACTTTGGGTTGTCAAATTGCTTGCCATTGTCGGTGATAATAGTGTGCGGAAGGCCGAAACGGCAGATAATGGATCTCCACACGAAGTCCCTGGCCCGAGCTTCGGTTATTTGGGCAATTGCCTCGGCCTCCACCCACTTGGTGAAGTAGTCGATGGCGACAAATAGGAACTTTCTTTGTCCAGTGGTGAGGGGAAAAGGGCCAAGAATATCCATCCCCACTTAGCAAGGGCCAAGCGGAGGAAATAGGGACCAAACTAGCGGAGGGGAGCCTCTGATGCTGGAATGTCTCTGACATGGGTCACAAGCTCGGACAAGGTCGTCAGCATCTTTTTGCATGGTGGGCCAATAGTACCCTTGGCGCAGCACCTTGTGGCATAAGGACCGGCTCCCCAGATGATTGCCGCAAATTCCTTCATGTACCTCCCGGAGCATAATCAGCTTCAGATGGGCGAAGGCACTTGAGCAGTGGCATGGAGAAGGACCGCTTATACAACTGGTCGTCGATCAGCACATAGTGGGTGGCTTGCATTTTCAGCTTCCTTGCTTCCTTTCGGTCGGCTGGGAGCAACCCTTCTTTAAGATACCTTAGTATGGGGTCGAACCAGGATGGTTCGGCCTCGACTTGCATCACTCGGTCCGCCTCTATGATGCTAGGCCTCTCCAGGATCTCCAGGGGAAACTTCGCTCGAAATCCATCGACTCTGCGGTTGCCAGCCGAGATAATAGGTCGGCGCGGGCATTTTCGGATCTTGGGATCTGGATAACTTCAAATTCAAGAAGTGGGAAAGCAAGTCCCGCACCTTTTGGAGATACCGAATCATATTTGGCTCCTGGGCCTCGAACTCGCCCCGCACGTGATCGGCCACCAATTGAGAGTCGGTAAAGGCATTCAGCTTTGTCACTTTAAGATTGCGGGCGATTCGAGTCCAGCAAGCAGAGCTTCATATTCGGCTTCATTGTTGGAGGCTGGGAAGGAGAAGCGAACGCCGTACTCGAAGGCCCCCTCTGGCTGGTGAGGATCAAGCCAGCACCGGAGCCATTAGCATTAGATGATCCATCAACATGGAGCAGCCATAGGGCGCCGGGTCTTGGATGCTCAGAAGAGTCTGGAGCAAAGCCATCTCCGGGATGGTGCATTCAAGGAGGAAATCAGCCAGAACCTGCGCTTTGATGGCCGGCGAGGTTGGTACCGGATATCATGTTCGCTTAATTCGACGGCCCATTTGGCCATTCTTCCTGATGTCTCCGGGCGATGCACCACCGCCTTGATGGGTTGGTCAGTAAGGACCGTCACAGAGTGCGCCTGGAAATAAGGCCGCAGCCTCGAACCGATGCTATCAGGGCTAACACCAACTTCTCGATTCGGTGTATCTTGTCTCGGTGTCTCGGAGCAGCTTGCTAACATAGTAGATCGGCTTTTGGGTCTTGTTCTCTTCTCTGACCAGCACCGAGCCAACTGCGCCTTCTGAAACTGCTAAGTATAGAAATAACATTTCTCCTGGATTGGGACTGCTGAGGAGGGGTGGAGAGCCGAGATATTTCTTGAGGTCCTCGAATGACTTCTGACATTCAGCAGACCATTGGAAATTCTTGGCTGATCGGAGGGCTTTAAAGAATGGAAGGCACCTTTCAGCCGACCGAGCCACGAAGCGGTTGAGGGCCGCGATTCTTCCAGTCAGGCATTGGACCTCTTTGACAGATGTTGGGGGTGCCATTTGCCGAAGGGCTTGAATCTTCTGCGGGTTGGCCTCAATGCCTCGCTGAGAAACCATGAAGCCAGGAACTTCCCAGAGTTGACGCCGAAGGCGCACTTCGTTGGGTTGAGCTTCATCTGGTATTTTCAGAGCGTCATGAAGCTCTCAGAGAGATCCTCAATATGCTGGGATGCTTCCTGCTTTTGACCAGCATGTCATCAACATACACCTCCATGTTCCGACCGATTTGCTCCTTGAAGACCTTGTTCACCAGCCTTTGGTAAGTAGCACCTGCATTTTTAGACCGAAAGGCATAACACGATAGCAATAAATACCTCGGTCGGTTATGAAGGCGGTCTTTTCTTCATCTTCGGACGCCATTCGGATTTGGTTGTAGCCTGAATATGCGTCCATGAAGGTCAACATTTGATGACCGGAAGTGGCGTCCACAAGCTGGTTGATCCGAGGAAGAGGAAAGCTGTCCTTTGGGCATGCTTTATTAAGGTCGGTGAAGTCGATGCAGATCTGCCATTTACCGTTCGACTTCTTCACCATGACAATATTGGACAGCCAGCTCGGATAATTTACCTCCCAAATGAAGTTTGCCTTGATGAGCTTGTCAACTTCTTCCTCAATTGCCCTTTGCCGTCGGGAGCGAAGCTTCTTTTCTTCTGCTTCATGGGCCGGACATTTCGTCCACATTAAGATGGTGGACGAGAATGTCTGGGCTAATCCCTGGCATGTCAGAGGCTGACCAGGCGAAGACATCAGCATTCCTTCGGAGAAAGTCTATCAGCTCCAACCGGGGCTTCCTGTTCAGTAGCGACCCGATCCTTATGGTTCGGTCGGGCCGAGCTTCGTCTAGTGGTACCTCCTCCAGCTCTTCGGCTGATTCTCTCGTTGCTTAGTAAAGTCCTCCCGAGCGTCCGTCAACCTGGGGCAGCTTGGACTGAAGGCTGGTGATGAAGCACTACCGAGCTACAGCTTGATTTCCCCGAACTACTCCCACTCCCCATCCAGTAGGGAACTTCATTGCTAGGTGCGGGATGAAGACAACGGCTTTAGGGACATCAGGCCGGGTTTCCAAAAATTGCATTATAGGGCGACCGAAGCTTGGTCACCAAAAAATCTGTATAAACAGTGGCAACACTAGGCCAAGCTCCTGCGCGGACCGTTAAGGTCACGATCCCCTCCGGGGTGATAACATCTCCGGTGAACCCCATGAGGGTGGAGTCCATGGCTCGAAGATTCTCCATAAGCAGTTTCATCTTCACAAACACATCAAGATACAAAACGTTGATGGAGCTCCCACTATCAATAAGGATTCGTCTACATCATAATTGTTTAGATTAAGGGATACAACCAATGCATCATCATGTGGGAACTGTATCTCATGGAGGTCGCTGTCGGAGAAGGAGAGCTCATTGGTCCGTGCTTTCTTTGGCGCTGAGCCTTCTTCATCGTCCCGCCAGCTCGACGGACTACCAACCGCCTCGATCACATTAATGTGACCGGCGACCGAAGGATTCGGAGGAGGAGGCTGCTGAGGCTCAGGCTGGCGGTCGCCCCTGTTCCTTGGCTCGGGTGCTCTTCTGAATTGATCGAGCCTGCCCCGCTGGATGAGCCTCTCAATTTCATTCTTCAACTGCCAGCACTCCTCATGTCATAGCCATGATCCCGGTGGTAGCGGCAATACTTGGCGGGGTCTCTTCGGGCTGCATTCCTTCAGAGAGGAGGTGGTCGGGAGAGCTGGTGCTCTATTGCCATGAGGATCTCCGCCCTTGGGGCAGTGAGCGGAGTGAACCGGTTGAATCTCCTAAACGGGCTTCGGGTGCGGTTTCTTGGTGGTGGCGGAGGAACCCTTTGGCAGCGAGGCGGGCTTGGCTGGCGGGTGGATCGGTGCTTATCTGAGCCCTTGGGCTCCTTCTTCCTTGTCAACTCGTGCGCATTCCTTGACTCTGGCATATTTGTCCACCAGAGCCATCATGTCGGAAGGTTCGAGGGTAGCTGACCTCCAGCGCCAGTAAAAGTCACTCTCCTTCAACACTCCGCCTGCTAGGGCGGACATAGCCACCTCATGATTAAGGTGGTCCACCTCCAGCATGGCCGTATTGAAACGACCAAGATATTTCTTCAAGGACTCCCCTCTCTCTGCTTAACCTCAGAGAGGGAGTTAGATCTCCGCCGATGATGACGGCTACTGATGAACTGGCTGATGAAGAGGCGGCTCAGCTCGTCAAATGAACCAACAGAACCTGGTTTCAAGGCATTGAACTAGGTTCTAGCAGATCCCCTGAGGGTAGATGGGAAAGCGCGGCAGAGGATCGCATCTGATGCCCCATGGAACATCATGATCAATCAAAAGCTGCTGAGGTGTCATCGGGATCGGAGGATCCATGGTAGGGCTCGATGGTGGGCAGCTTGACATGGGAGGGAACACTTCCTCCATGATCTCTTTGGAGAAGGGAATGCCCTGTTCCGCCTTATGCTAGAGCGGGTGGGCCTGCTTGGCAGCATCCAACTCCTAGCGCATCTCCCGGAGCTATTTGCGGATCTCCTCAGGCACGGCGGGAGGAGCTGGGTGAGGAGAGAAATGAGACGGTGTCGAGTCATGACGAGAGTCACCGGAGAGAGAGATCAGGCCCGCTGAGATCGGGAAGATCCTTGCCACAGACCCCTTGGGGGGCTGGCTCAGCTTCCCTAGGGCGGCGAGGGGGGTCTGCCACCCCATGCGGGCCAGAAGAAGAGATTGCTGGATGAGCGGGGGCTGCATTCTCCTCAGAAGATGTGGGGTAGGTGCAGCTGGATGGGGGGCTTCGAAGCGCCCTTGGATCAGGTGGGCCAGAGCTTGGACCTGCTGGATCAGCGAGGCAAACTGGTCCTGGGTCATTGGGGCCGCTTGTGGCGATGGGGTTTCCACTGGTGGCGGTGGCGGCGCTACGCTACTCACTGGATCAGGTCTTTGGGAGGCGACCTGATCTTGAACTTCGAAGATAGCCTTTCTTCGATTGGCCATGGGAGAGGTTCTCTTTCAGATCGAGACCCTTGTCTCCTGGATCACAAGTTTATGGGACTTGAGGGCCCTTCCTCTAGCGCCAATTTGTTGCTGCTGAAATCCGTCCTCCGACTCGGGCACGATCGGGCTCCTCCTGGGCAGACCTGCAAGATAGTCCTCACGCGAGAGGCGTTGGAGGTGGCCCTCCGCAGAAGACCCTCCGATGCTCAAGTCAGCGGGGATCGGCAATCAACAAAAGAGAGGAGAAAGCTCTCGCTGAAGAGTCTCTCTAGGGGTGGCCTTTCGAGAGCTCTGAGCAGAGCATTAATGGCGGAAAGAGGGTGAGCAGAAGCAGAAGGAGGGTAGGCCAGTAAGCCAGTGCGCATACCTGAGGAACCGGGAGATGGCCCTACTTATAGAGGATCACCTGATTCCTTAGGGGCATCGTGGGTACAAAAGTCGTTAGGATTCGAATCCAGTTTGTTATGAGGTAAGTACGATTCGCATCTTGATGGTTAGAGGATGACGTCTGGGAGAGCTGGTTGATGCCTCGAGATTTGGCGATTGCGTAGGCTCCAAGGCTCTAGGCCACTCTCGCGGGTCCTAGGCTACTCTCGGACGTGATTTCTGTTTGAAATCTTACGAATTTGAACTCTCCTGCGCCGGATTCCGTGAAGGCGCTTGAGCGCCTGAGTTTGGCCGAGGCATAACAGATAGCTCGGCCAGGGCCGAGAGATAGGAATAGCTCGGCTGGGGCTGTGTTGGCCCAGATGGCAACCCAAGAGGGGGGGGTGAATTGGGTTCTTTAAAAAATTTAAGACTTTTAAAAAATATTGGCTTGTGAAGTGAAATTAATGCAATAATATAAGCACAAAAAGGAGATAGAGATAGAGAAATAAGCACGGCAAACACAAGATTTTATAGTGGTTCGGTGTATCCAACACCTACGTCCACTCCCAAGATTCACTTGGGTCCACACTATAATCTCTCTAGATTACAGCCGAGTTGTTTTCCAAGCTCACAACTCAAACTTGTTGTTTCCCGGGATCACAACGAACCCAGCTGGTTTTTCGGGCTCACCAGCACAAAACCCTAAACTCAAGCTAATCTAGCTTGACCCGAGGTATACAACCTCCACTAGTTCAATCCCTTGATTGAACTAGCACAAACAAAAGAATAGATTTTTCAATAATACAAAGCTCCTCTGAGCAAATATTCAAAAATAAATAATAAGGTTAGAAAAGCCTGATTTGAAGTAGATTGGATTTGAGCTTTTCTTCTTTTCTTCTTTTCCTCTTCTCTTTGAATGTTGAATCAGGCCTCAGCTGATTCTTCAGGTTGCAGTTGAGAAGTTGAAAATGCTTTTCTTCTTTTTGAAATCCTCCGATTTTTCTTTGAATGCCTTGGATTCCTCTTTGAGCTTTTTGGAGTGGAAGGATTTGAGTTTGAATCTTTTCTCTTGGATTTCAGGCTCAAGACTTCTCGGATTTTTGATTTGAAATTTCTCTATTTAATTTTTCAAATTTTCCCTTTTTATAGATTTGGGAAAAACTAGCCGTTGGAGTGTACCCAAAATATATCCGTTAGATTAGGTAAAAAAAATATTACCGTTAGAGCTGATCTGGCATTTTAAAAGACAGGTTGGAGTCGGCTCCAACTTTTCAGGTGTCGGCTCCAAGTCGTTTACCAAAAATAGAAAGAGTTCGTTGAGGAGTCGGCTCCGAAAAGTAGGTGTCGGCTCGCGTCAGGTGTCGGCTCCAAAAGGGTGTCGGCTCCAAGAAAAAAAACGTTCTGTCCCCGCATCGGAGTCGGCTCCAGACACTGTAAGTGTCGACTCCGAAACTCTGGGTGTCGGCTCCGAAACTTGGTGTCGGCTCGGACCGTATCAAAAATCAGAAAAATTTGATTGGCCATGGGGTCGGCTCCAGATTTCTAGGTGTCGACTCCAGGTTCTGAAACTTTGAAATTATGATTTGCAATTGATTCAAAACATTTCTTAATCCTTTAATTGATCAAATATTTTTAAGCCTGAAACACTTATCAAATCTATTAGTAATCAAATAAATATACTCAATTCCTTTATTAATCATCAAAATCAATAATTGGGTCAACAATCTCCCCCTTTTTGATGATTATAAAAACATTGAGTATATGCATTATAAATTAAAATTTTTGATCTTCACAAGTAGGCTCCCCCTGAATGAGGTAGCTCCCCCTATGAAGTTCAATTATAATTGTTCTTTTTAAATCTTAAGATTCTTTATCAATTTTTTGTTTATCTCCAATGCACATAATTAATGCATATACGAATAACTTTCCCCCCTTTTTTGTAATCAACAAAAAGGTTTAAGTCAAAAGATAAAATTGATAGATCAAAGATAATTTCATTTCATCAAAGTCAAATTATAAAAAGAAACTCTTTCATTACATCAAAAAAACTTTCATTAGACTTCATTACATTTTCAAATGATCTAAAATCTTTCCCATTCCTCACTTTGAGTCTACAAATTCTTTTTCATCAACAAAAGTACAAGCAGTCATGATTTTATCTTGAAGCTCGCATTGCATTTGAATAAGTCTTGAATCTCCACAATATCCTTAAGTTCTTCAAAGATATTCTTCAATCATTACTTAAGGAT
Source organism: Calamus simplicifolius (assembly GCA_900491605.1). Classification (NCBI taxonomy): domain Eukaryota; kingdom Viridiplantae; phylum Streptophyta; class Magnoliopsida; order Arecales; family Arecaceae; genus Calamus; species Calamus simplicifolius. The sequence continues at coordinate 405,085 of UESW01004685.1, read as the reverse complement.
CCAGCAGAAGAGCTAAGAGTGATTCAATCTTGCAATCGATCATCTAAGAATAAAGGTTTCTTTAAGATTCATAAATTTATTATCAAACTCAGTCTTCATTCTCCTTTGAGCAGCAATAAGACTTTGAGTTGCAATTGAAGGTCTGAAAATCCAACTGAAAAGTAGATGGCAGAACAAGAGCAGGTGCAGGGGCAGGAACAGGACTCCTGGCTGGGAGAGGAACCCTCAAGATGGACCAGCCTCACAAGGTCCAGAAGTCTAGGCTCAGGGGCTCTCTCATCCAAGTTCCTTTCCTTTCCCATTCCCATTTTACAAATCCCATCCGATGCAAAGTAGCCAAACTATAGTAATCAGTATGTCTTAGGTTCTTTGGTTCATTCTCTGAACACAACCCTTGGCTTCTGAATACCATAGTCAAATCATGCCATAGGGTAAGCGATCTTCTTTTCCCTCCAGCCTCTGCCATATAAAATCATCATAGCAGCAAATTAATGGTTGACCAGTCAAACACTGTCCATACAAAATGTCGCTCGAGACATACTCAAACCGTCTTGGGAAAAAATCCTGCTGCAAATGTTGTGAAGTAATCTTAATTCCAAGGGCAATTGATTAGCCCTAATTCTTCAAATTCAACTCTCTTCCTAACATCCTTGATAGCTGCTGATCTATCACTGTGCAATCAATCCAGTAATGGGGATGCTATTTCCTAATTTTTGAAAGTAAGATGAATCTTTCCTCTGCTACTAAACCACCATCTCCTCTAGATAAATTGAAGTAAAATTCTTTTACTAGGCTGGATAGTGGAACATCAAGAGAACAAACTTATCCCAGCCCATTCTTTAATTGTCTACCAATGAAAACCCTCGGATCAAAGAATCAAAATCAACTTTCTACCCATGTATACCTCCCTGCTAGGGTATCTACCTGAGGGGAAGTTGGGATTGTCCGAAGGGTGGAATCCGCTTGGAGACGGCTCGCGGACGGGTCGCCTCACGGCTTTTCCTCACCACGGCGCTCCAATCACTGATCCTCTCCTTTAGGTGCCATTGATCTTGGAATTTTAGGAATTAGAGATGGGGAGGTTTGAGAGAGTTTTGGAAGAGTTTGGAAGGATTTGAAAAGATGAAATGACGAGGTGTCGACTCTGCCCTAATAAATCGATTTGGGACCCCAGGTGTCGACTCCCGCAAAGTCGGGTGTCGACTCCAAATCGCTAACACAGTCAGCGCTCGAACTGGAGTCGGCTCCACTTATACGGGTGTCGGCTCCAAGGTCAGGGACCGAGAGCGACACAGAAAGGTGTCGACTCCTCATCTGAGGTGTCGACTCCAGACAGTTTCAGAGAAAAATAATTGAGATTCAAAATCTGAAACTTGTCAAAATAAATTCATAAAATTTGAAAAATTTTGGATATGAAGAATCAAATTTCAGATGACTAGATAATTTGTCCTTAAAATTTGAAAGAATTCAAGAAATTAATAGAAATCTAGATATCATTCCTTAGGTTTCAAAATCATCCAAAGGGTCACAAATCCCTAATTCACCTCTAAGATAACAAAATCTCTCTTCACTCAAAGGTTTTGTAAATATGTCAGCTAATTGTTCTTCAGTATTAACATAATCAAGACAAATTTCATTATTAGCTACATGTTCTCTTATAAAATGATATCTAATTTCTATGTGTTTTGTTCTTGAATGTTGAATTGGATTTTTAGTTAAATTTATTGCACTTGTGTTATCACATCTAATGGAGTTTTATCAAGTGTTATACCATAGTCTTCAAGTTGTCGCTTAATCCATAGGATTTGAGCACAGCAACTTCCAGCTGCAACATATTCAGCTTCAGTAGTTGATAATGCAACTGAATTTTGCTTTTTGCTAAACCATGAGATTAAGTTACTTCCTAAGAATTGGCATGCACCACTTGTGCTTTTTCTATCTAATTTACATCCAGCATAATCAGAATCAGAATATGCAATTAGTTTAATGTTGAGTCTCTAGAATACCATAAACCTACATTTTTAGTTCCACTTAGATATCTTAAAATTCTTTTAACAGCAATTAAATGTGATTCTTTAGGTTCAGATTGAAATCTAGCACATAAACATACTGCAAACATGATATCTGGTCTACTTGCTGTTAAATAAAGAAGGGATCCGATCATACCTCGATAATATTTTTGATCAACTTTCTTACCTTCTTCATCTTTGTCCAGCTTGCATGAAGGACTCATTGGAGTTCCAAGGGGTTTCATTGACTTCCATACCAAACTTTTTGAGTAGTTCTCTTGTGTATTTGGTTTGGTTGATGAAAGATTCCCTCTTTGCTTTGTTTGATTTGGAGTCCAAGGAAGAAGTTGAGTTCTCCCATCATGCTCATCTCGAATTCACCCTGCATCAACTTAGCAAATTCTTGACAAAGAAATTTAGTAGCACCAAAACAATATCATCAACATATATTTGTACTACTAATAAATCTTTACTTTTCTTTTCAAAAATAGTGTTTTATCAACATTTCCTCTTGTAAAATCATTTTCAATTAGAAATTTACTTAACCTATCATACCAAGCTCTAGGTGCTTGTTTCAAACCATATAGTGCTTTGTGCAATTTAAAAACGTGATTTGAAAATTCATGATCTTCAAAACCTGGTGGTTGTTCTACATAAACTTCTTCATTTATAAATCCATTTAAAAATGCGCTTTTAACATCCATTTGAAATAAATTATATGCATATGACATGCAAATGCAAGTAAATCTAATGGCTTCTAATCTAGCTACAGGTGCAAAGGTTTCATCAAAATCAATACCTTCTTCTTGATTATATCCTTTTGCAACTAATCTAGCTTTGTTTCTAATTACTATGCCATTTTCATCTAATTTATTTCTAAATACCCATTTTGATCCTATACAATGATTTTAGGTCTTTCACTAAGGTCCAAACATTATTTCTAGTAAATTGATTTAATTCTTCTTGCATAGCTAACATCCAATTATTATCTTTTTCAGCTTCTTCAATAGTTTTAGGTTCAATTTGAGATACAAATGCAAGATGATTACTATATTTCTCATTGATGATCTAGTTCTTATTCCTTGAGATGGATCACCTATAATCAATTCCTTTGGATGACCATAGGCATATCTCCAATCTCTAGGAAGATCTACATCATTATGATTTGCATCAACATCATCAACCTTAGGTGAATCATCATCTTTAGCTTCTTGTTCATGATCAGAAGATACATCAATATTAATTTTTCAAGATCTTTTCAATTATGTTTGTATCTTCCTCATCATCAATCTTTAGAACTAGATGCTAAAGATTCATCAAAAACTACATGAATGATTCTTCACAATTAAGTTTTCTTGTTAAAGACTCTATATGCTTTACTAGTTGAATATCCTAAGAAAATTCCTTCATCAGATTTAGCATCAAATTTTCCTAATTATTTTTACCATTATTATGAATGAAACATTTACAACCAAATGCATGAAAGTATTTATATTTGGTTTTCTATTCATTCCATAATTCATAAGGTGTTTTCTTAATATTGGTCTTATTAAAGCTCTATTAAGAATGTAACATGCTGTGTTAATAGCTTCCGCCCAAAAGTACTTTGGTAAGTTGCTTTCACATAGCATGGTACGGGCCATGTCTTCTAGAGTTCTATTTTTCTTTCAACTACACCATTTTGTTGTGGTGTCCTAGGCTGAAAAATTATGATTAATTCCATTTTCATGCAAAATTTTCAAATAAATGATTTTCAAATTCAGTTCCATGATCACTTCTTAGAGACACTATGGTAGTGTTTTTCTCATTTGTGACTTTCTTGAAGAATTTCAAAAATATGAGAAAGTCTCATCTTTGTGAGCTAAAAATACCCAAGTGTATCTAGAATAATCATCTACAATCACAAGACCATATTTCTTTCCTCCTAGACTTGTGGTTCTAGTAGGTCCAAAAAGATCCATGTGAAGTAGCTCAAGTGGCCTAGAAGTTGAAACAATATTTTTAGATTTAAAAGAACTTCTAGTTTGTTTTCCAAATTGACATGCATCACAAATTTTGTTATTTTCAAAATCTAGTTTGGAAGTCCTTTACTAAATCCATTTTAATTAATTTTGAAATAAGGTGTGTGCTTGCATGACCTAATCTACGATGCCACAACCAACCAATCATTTATATTAGCATTATCAGCAACTAAGCAATGATTACTAGTAGACAAATTGTCTAAATCAATCAAGTATACATTGCCATTTCTATTTCCAGTAAAAACAATGCTATTATCAATGGGATTAGAAACAGTGCATATAGAAGATTCAAATGAACTTTAAAACCTTTATCACATAATTGACTAATACTAATTAGATTATGCTTTAAACCATTAACATAAAGTACATTTTCAATAATATGGAGGGAGTTATTTGAATTTACCAAGGCCCATATTTGGCCTTTACCATTGTCGCCAAACGTAACAACTCCTCCTCTTTTCTTCAAGGGTGATGAATTGATCTTTGTCACCCGTCATATGTCTTGAGCAGCCACTATCAAGATACCACTTTTTCTTTGATCTTTTGGCCGCAAGACATTCCTGCAAAAATAATCAAACTTATATTTAGGTACCCAAGCTTTCTTGGGTCCTTCATGGTTAGTAGCATAAAAAATTGTTCCTTTCGGAACCCATATTTTCTTTCTTTAATATTTAATTTTTTGTTATTTTCTTGCATTACATTCAAGGATTTATGACCTTTTTGTTACATAATGACATTAACATTATCTTTTTTGTTCTTTTCTAAAAATTTTTACAAATTTTTGTTTTTTAGGTTATATCCTAAACCAGCTTATCAAAATAGCTCTTTGATTATCTAATAAATTAAGTTTTTGAACTTAAGTAAATTTATCAACAATATTTTATATTTTCAACTTCTTCTTTAAATCATTTTCATTGGAAATTGATTCTTTTTCTTTTAAATTTTTTTTTTTTTAGATTTTAGCATCTTTTCATTATAAGATTATCTTTTTCTTTCATTTTTCAAAATTTATATTTCTTTTTCAAAATTTAAAATCATCAAGTTCATTGAAAGCTTCAAACATTCATCAAATGTAAATCATCAGGGTTTTCAGAACTTACCTCATTGTCGTCGTTTGCCATAAAGCAAATATTGCAACTTCCTTTTGTTCTTCTTCGAAGAGGATTCATCGCTGTCACTCCATGTTGCAATATAGCTTTCTTCTTTTCTTGTAGGCTTTTTCAGTTGAGGACAATCATATCTAAAGTGCCCCGGTTTTTTACACTCATAACATATCAAGGGGTCTTTCTCTTTGTCCTTGTCCTTTTCTTTTTCTTTTTCTCCTTCCATTTTTTCCAAATTTCTTTTGTGGAAGGGCCTTTCTTCTCATAATTTTTTGAATTTTTGCCAGAAGAGCAGTCTCATCATCATCATCATCATTATCACTGCTGCTCTCTTCCTTTCTGCAGCCTTGAGGGCATGTTTTTCTTCTTTTTTCCTCAACATGCTGCTTCATTGTTAGCTCATGGGTCATTAGGATCCTAGAAGCTCCTCTAAGGGTAAGTGTTGAGGTCCTTTGCTTCTTGGATTGCAGTCACTTTTGCTTCCCACGATCTTGGTAGTGACCTAAGAATTTTGCGAACAAGATCAGATTAGTATAAATTTTACCAAGACTTTTCAAACCATTCACAATATCAGTAATCTAGTGAACATGCATGTGATGGTTTCAGTTTGTTCCATGTAAATAATTCATATTTATGAACCAAAATATTTATTTTGATTCTTTAACTTGGTTTGTTCCTTCATGGGTAATTCCAACCTATCCCAAATTTCTTTTGCGGAATTACATGTTCGGTTGAATTCATTTGATCTAAGGAACAATATAAACATTAATGGCTTAGCATTTAGTTGTGCCATTCTCCTATCATTATCATTCCAATCCCTTTCGGGCTTTAGGAACAATAGTGCCATCAATAAGTGTGTGGGTGTACTAGGTCCATTAATTATAACACCCCAAATTCATAATCAGAAGCTTGAATGAATATCCTCATTCTAGCTTTCCAATATGAATAGTTGGAGCCATTAAAAAGTGGAGGTCTATTCGTAGAATGACCTTCAGCAAAATGAACCAATTTGTGTTGCCATTTGGATCTTTAGCTCTTGATCGTGAGATCAAATTCTAAATGAGCACTTGCTCTGATACCAATTGTTGGCCCAGATGGCAACCCAAGAGGGGGGGGTGAATTGGGTTCTTAAAAATTTAACCTTTTAAAAAATTGGCTTTGTGCAAGTGAAATTAACTAAAATATAAGCACAAAAAGAGAGATAGAGATAGAGAAATAAGCACGGCAAACACAAAGATTTTATAGTGGTTCGGTGCAACCAACACCTACGTCCACTCCCAAGATTCACTTGGGTCCACACTATAATCTCTCTAGATTACAGCCGAGTTGTTTTCCAAGCTCACAACTCAAACTTGTTGTTTTACCGGGATCACAACGAACCCAGCTGGTTTTTGGGCTCACCAGCACAAAACCCTAAACTCAAGCTAATCTAGCTTGACCCGAGGTATACAACCTCCACTAGTTCAATCCCTGATTGAACTAGCACAAACAAAATAATAGATTTTTAATAATACAAAGCTCCTCAAATGAGCAAATATTCAAAATAAATAATAAGGTTTAGAAAAGCCTGTTTGAAGTAGATTGAATTTGAGCTTTTCTTCTTTTCTTCTTTTCCTCTTCTCTTTGAGATGTTGAATCAGGCCTCAGCTTTGATTCTTCAGGTTGCAGATGAGAAGTTGAAAAAAGCTTCTTCTTCCTTTTTGAAATCCTTCGATTTTTCTTTGAATGCCTTGGATTCCTCTTTGAGCTTTTTGGAGTGGAGGGATTTGAGTTTGAATCTTTTCTCTTGGATTTCAGGCTCAAGACTTCTCAAATTTTTGATTTGAATATTCTCTCTATTTTCTATTTTTTCCTTCTTTTTTTTCAAATTTCTCTCTTTTTATAGATTTTTTTAATCCATTTTTGGGAAGAAACTAGCCGTTGGAGTGTACCTGGAAACAAAATATATCCGTTAGAAGTTAGGTAAAAAGGAAATATTACCGTTAGAGCTGATCTGGCATTTTAAATTTCGTTCCAGACAGGTTGGAGTCGGCTCCAACTTTTCAGGTGTCGGCTCCAAATCGTTTATCCAAAAATAGAAAGTCTGAGTTCATCGAGGAGTCGGCTCCGAAAAGTTAGGTGTCGGCTCGCCATCGTCAGGTATCGGCTCCAAAAGTCTGTGTGTCGGCTCCAAGATGCTAAAAAATAAGCGTTCTGTCCCCGCATCGGAGTCGGCTCCAGACACTGTAAGTGTCGACTCCGAAACTCTAGGTGTCGGCTCCAAAACTTTAGGTGTCGGCTCCGGACCGTATCAAAAATCAGAAGAATATTTGACTGGCCATGGGATCGGCTCCAGCATTTCTAGGTGTCGACTCCAGGTCTCGAAACTTTGAAACTTATGATTTGCAATTGATTCAAAACACGTTTCTTAATACCTTTATATCGATCAAATATTTTTAAGTCCTGAAACACTTATCAAATTTATTAGTAATCAAATAAATATACTCAATTCCTTTATTAATCATCAAAATCAATAATTGGGTCAACAGGCTGAGAGATGGGAATAGCTCGGTTGAGGCCGAGAGACGGATAACTCGGCTAAGGCCGAAAAGCAGGGATAGCTCGGCTGAGACCGAGAGATAGGATAGCTCGGCTAAGGCCAAGAGACAAGGATAGCTCAGCTGAGACCGAGAGACAAGGATAGCTCGGCTAAGACCGAGAGATGGGATAGCTCGGCTGAGGCCGAGAGATAAGGATAGCTCGGCTGAGACCGAGAGATGGGATCCGCATTTTGGGAATCCTTGGCTCGCTAAGGGGATTAAGGCGCCCCGATCCACTGAGGTTGACTCATCCCTAGCGGGTATCGCACAGCAAGCGGGAGTCAGGGTTGATCCTAACCCTTTATACGATTATTGATGCAACGACGATTTTGCCCCTCAACATTTAGCATAAAATCGCCTTAAAAAGGAATTGACTAATCTATTCGAAAAATGTTTCTTTGTGTTTGTCACTTCTTCTAAGATTAGGATTATCAAGAGTTATCTAATATAAGAGTTTGGCTTTAAAAATAACTTATAGCTCTCAAAATAACTTCTTTAGACATCTATAAAAGCAGCCCTAATCACTTTAAATAAACAAGTTTTCATTTGTTCCTTGTTTAGCTCCAAGATAACTCATCCAAGAGCACTCAAGATCCTCCTTGTCTACATTTAGCTAATCTAAACATCAAAAGATTTTCTTCAAAGGAAGATTTTGAGACTTTTTATGCTTTCTTTTTTTTACATAAGAAAACCGACATCTGGTTAGAAGGTACTCTACCATGCATGTGAAAATCAATCTCATTCATTGGCATGCGAAGATCAAATTTGAATTTCAATAAATTGGCACCATCTATGGGAATTAAGTAAGAGCATCTAGCCATGTCATCCAAGAAAAGAAATTAAGAAGCAAGTAAAGCTCAAGCAAGCATGGATCATGGTCAAGTCAGTCGAGAATAATTATGGAGCATAGTCAAGATAAGAGGTAATATGGTAAAAGACTTAAAAAGCTATGGCTAATAATCTAAATCAACCAACCTAAAGAGTTATGATTAATAAGCTAAATTAGTTGACCTAAAGAGTTACGGTTAATGAGTTAAATTGATCGACCTGAAGAGGTATGATTAATGATTTAAAATCAACTAACATGAAGAAATATAGCTAATGATCTAAATCAATTGATATAAAGAGTTATGGTTGTTGAGCTACATCAGTCGATTCGAAGAGCTAAGCCTAATAAGCTAAATCAACCAACCTAATAGCATGGCCACACAAGAAAAGTTCAATTAACATGAAATAGATTAATCATATAAAAATTTGAGTTATTTTTATGACTTAGGCATACATTTATGCTTAACCCTTGAAAGTGAAGGGCAAATAGTGTGGTCTGATTTGGCTAGTTAATTTCATAATGACATGTGACATGCTAGAGACTTGGTATGTTAAGATTGGTCAAATCATACCAACATATCAAGGAAGTTTTAGTTGGAAAAGGCTTTTTCTACTGGATCAAACTGCCTGAGTTTCTTTTTATTCAAGGTATAGATTATATTAAGTTAAAGTTTGCAACCTCATTACAAAAAGAATCAATCATGGTAGCCAAATCATCCAAAGATCATACGTATTAAAGCCATTCACTCACAAGTGATCAATTTCTAAAAAAAGTCCTCCTTTGCGACAATTGATTGATTCTAATTTGATTAGAATTCCCTTATTTAGCATAAAACCATTTTAAAAAAAATCAACCAATCTATTCAAAGAATATCCCTTCGTGATTGTCACTTCCTTTAGAATTAAGATTATTAAGAGCTATCCGATACAAAAGTTTAGCTCTAAAATAACTCCTCCAAATATCTATAAAAGTATCCCTAATTACCTTAAGATAAGCAAATTTTTACTCTTTCTTTGTTTAGGTCTTTGGATGGATCATCCAAGTCAACTTGGGATCCTCCTTGTCCAATTTTAGTTGGCTTGAGTGTTGTAGAGGTTTCTTCAAAGGGAGACTCTGAGGCCCCTTACAATTCTCTTATTTTTTGGCATAAGAAAGTAGATATCCAGTTTGGAGGTGCTTCCTATCATGCATGTAAGATCAATCTTGTTCATTAGAATGTGAAGATTGATTTTGTATATCAACAGAAGTAAACTTCAACTAAGCTAAATTACTTTTGGATGCCTAGCTATAAGCCTATAGCATTCTCTTCTATCCCTATAGCCCACATGTCAAAAGCATTTCCAATGTAGTGGCCTTCTATTTAAGAATGATTATTTCCTCAAAATTTTCAAATACTTACATGCCTTTGCTTTATTTAGAGAGGAGCCAAAAAATAGATATAAGTACAAATATAGACATACATATTCATACTTATATTTATAGCCTTCTCTTCTATCCCTATGGCCCACATATTAAAAGCATTTTCAATGTAATAGGCTTATATTTAGGAATGAATATTTTCTCAAAATTTGCAAGTACCTATCTGCCTTCGCTTCCTTTATAGAGGATATGGAGGTCTATATATATATATACGGATATAGATATATATGGCAATATCCATCATAGATGATAATGGTGTGGATGTAAAGATTTTCTCACCCTATCCTATATTCATTGTACCTACCAGTAAAATTGCTTAATATAAGTGTTTAAATTTATATATTTTTTAAATTGCTCAACTTATAACTTTAAACTTTTTTAAGGTGCTGAAATAAAGAAAAGACTGAAAAATAATGCATGAGTTTAAAGAAACAAAGTAATGAATGATATTGCTTGAATTTAAAAAGAATAATAATTTACTTTTATATTTTATGCTCATATTTTATTCTTAGTATATCAATATAGGCATCTTAATTTTGTTTCATATAGTTTAGTTGTGGAAACTACTCATGAAACAAATATTTTTTTATTTAATATTTTTTGTTGATGTAGTAGAACATTGAATTGCCTTTAAATATTATTTAGATATTTATTATAATTATATTTATTATTAGTGATTAAAATTTAATTATATTTTATTATGAATTTGGTTGAAATTAGTAGTTAGAAATTAGTCAAATTACTTAATTTTAGAAGAAAAAAAATTTAAAGTGGTGGATAATGGGTACAGAGTGAGTATGGGATGATTAGAGAAATCGGATTATGAAGTGAATATAATATTATATAATTTTTATAGGTACAGATATGGGTACAAAATTTTATACTTGTAATGGATATAAAACGAGTACAAGTATACATTTTTTGACAGATAAGAATATAAAAGTATCTTCTTTAATCTTCTTTCCATTACTACTACTCCTTCTATTTGCTGCCATTTTTGCCAAACTTAAATAATTTTTTTATTGGCATTGATGAATCATTCACCCCTATGCTATAAGGGATTGGATAATCATATGGGCTGGAATAATTGGCTTGCCTGGTTTCTCATTCAAAAGGCATGCAGTTTAGGCCCCTTACAGCTTAGAAAACCAAAGGTTTTACTTTAGGTCTACCTATTATTAAGGATGGCAATCAAGCATGAATTGACTCAAATACAAGTTTAGATTCAATTCTTATCATTCTATTAAGTAAATAATCTAAGCCCATTTATAATGGATTAAGTTAAACAGATTAAATAGGACAAGCATTGCAACTTCTATTTATCACGAATTTTAAATTTAAAGTATATGTCGTAGAAATTATATTCAATATTTATGTGAAAATATACTTTATTCCTCAAATTTTCACTTAAAAAATTACTTTGTTCTCAAACTTTCAGTTATTACTATTTAGTTCCTTATATTTTAAAAAAATATTAATTTTCTAATGTCTCATCACATGAGTTCAGCTAAAATTAAGAGAATAATTGAAGCATCATCTGTCAATCAGCATATATTTATATTACGATGATACATCAGCTATTCTATCAATTTTAATTATCTTATGTAATGCAATATATATAGATATAAAAATAAACTTTTAACAGTTAAATGCTTGAGGATCTAAATAGGCCTTGAGTGAAAATTTGAGGATTAAAAATATATTTTACTCCAAAAGTTATAGGGATTTATTGTGTGGTCCTTTTGCTAACCGCATCTTAAAAAAAGGTTCCTCTGCTATTTATCACAAGCTTTCGGTCCCACACTTATAGTCTTTCTAACCCGTGTTAAAATTTCAAAATAGCCATTTTCCACAATCCCCCCTCTCAAATCCCCCCTCCCCCCAAAACACACGCACAAAAAAAAAGCTTTCGATCTCCTTGCAAACCTCATTCCATGCCATTTCTTCTTCCTGCTCATTGCAAATTTTGTTTTTTTTTAAGGAAAGCAAGTTATCCACTTTATCCTCTAACCTTTCTCCTTTCTTTCATTCCACTGTTGCTTCAAATTTTTCAAGCTCCAACTGTTGCTTAAAACTTCCCAAGCTCCATGTTGCTTGTACGAAGGAAAGATGCCCATTGAATATTTTTAATGAGACCAGGTCATCTTTAGAGATGTTTAATGTGACAAGAGAGACCGACATAATTTTTATAAGAGCCTGTACCTTTAGGTAATTATCATTGAAAGAAGAGAGTACATGATAACTCTCCTTCAATAGCAAAATGGTCAAAAGTTGGGTAACTCTTTCCGTGCTCAGTATTTATCATTGATAATTAATTTTATTAAATATATATTTCTATTTAAAATTTTATTTATATAGATAGAAGTTGAAAGTATCTATAACATGATAGTCAAATATTTATAGGTTTGTATACACTTAGATGAATATTATATACATTTAAAAAATTAGGTAGATACTTAGCCCTTTTCTGTGGATACTTGAATTTTGATTCTAAACAAACTTGAAAGAATTTCATATGCACTTATACTACTTTATGCATACTTGAAAGAAACCTATATATATTTATATTTAATTTTATATACATTTAAAAGAATTATATATACATACACTTATATTACTATTTTAATACTAAGCCTTTTTCTATATGTACTTGAATTTTGACCCTGTGCATACTTAAATTTTAATTCTATACACACTTGAAAGATTCTCTGTACACACTCGTAAGACTTTGCAAACACTTAGTTTTTCTTTGTACAAACTTGAATTTTAATCTTATACATACTTGAAAGAATCCTATATGCCCTTATAAAACTATGTATACACTTAGTCCGTCCCTATATGCACTTAAATTCAGACCTTATATACATGAATGCTATATGCACTCAGAGGACTATGTACGCAATTTATTTTTGCCTGTGCTTACTTGAGTTTTGATCTTGTATGCAATTATAAGACTCTGTACATACTTAGTTTTTTTCTTGTATATACTTAAATTTTAGCTTTATATATGTTTGAAAGAATTCTGTGCATAATTGCAAGCTTATGTATACACTTAATTTTTTTTATACATATTTAAATTTTGATCTTATCTGTACTGAGCTTATTTGCTGAATGGACTTTTTTTTTTTTACTTTATATATACTCTCTATATCTAAAGGCAGGTCAATCTTTCAGGCTGGACAATTGACATAACTTGATAGAAAGTACTATCTTTCAAAAAAAGGAGCAGTGTGGTCATTTGATTTTTCTAACTTGACGGAAAGCGTTGTTCTTCGTAAAAAAAAAAAAAAAAAAAGGAGCAGTGTAGTCATTTTGAACACAGAATTATTAATTCTTTTTTTTAGGGATCAGGAGTTATAAGCCCAACCGATGAAGATTGATACTGTACTAATAAACATTAACGGACCAATGATTCAAATTATGACGGTTTTTGGTTTTCGTAACATGTTCAAAAAGCTTAATAATTATTTGTCATTATGCCAACCACTTATAAATATTTGTTCTAAATTTTTTTTTTTAAAAAAAACCTTTTAAAGCTCAAACAGCATTCAGAGCTTTAAAAAAATTACTCTTAAGAAACTTTTCTTAAGAGTCTTCTTTTCATATCTCACATATGCCTAAGTATTAGCTTTAAAAAAAAAACAAACGTCAAACGCTTTTAAAATCCCAAATGTCTGGCCGTTTTTAAAACCCAAACGTTCGATCATTTTTTTAACCATTTTTTAAAACCCAAACGTTCAATCATTTTTAAAAACCCAAATGTGACTGTTTTTAAAAACCCAAATGTTCGATCATTTTTACAAACCAAAAAAAAAAAGTCTATAAATAGGGCATCACCCTAGTCTTTCAAAGAATAAGGAAAAAAATGAAAGTAACAACAACTCTGTATTTTTCTTATTAATTTTTTTTAAAGATTACTGATCGGCGTCTTGTTGAGATCGTGCCACCAACGGACGTTGGAGCTTTAGCTTCCGGGTTATATTTTGGCTTCCGGGTTATACCTTGGAGGAGAGCTTATGAGTGTGTGGTCCAATTTTTCTTTGCACGAGAAGGGGACCAAATCTTCTTTAGAGCAATGATTTAATCGCTTTCCAGGCCTGACTCCTTTAACTTATTTTTATTTTGAAACAATTTTTCTTTTCACCGAATATAATCTGCCACACACCACAAATATTATTTTTAAAATATATATATATATATATATATATATATATATATGTGTGTGTGTGTATGTAAATACATATATATTCCTAGTTAGAAGCATACAGAAATCATTTTTCAATAACAATCTAAAGGAGATTTGGTTTTGGATGCGATCTGATCTCTTGGTTTGGATGCGATCTGATCTCTTCGTGGGTTCAAAGTTGTTATCTTTTTTGTTTTCATTTGCCTTTTGATCTGAATGAATAGTCCGCTTCTTTGAGTGGAAAAATGGAATCTTTATCAGATCCTGCCGTGATTTAAATAGGAAAAGGGAAAATATTAAATGGTTGGCCTTCCAATGTTTTTTTTTGTGTTTTGTTATTTATATTAAATAGTTTATATTTTTTTTATTTATGTGTGTGTGTTCATCTATGAATTTCATCCATATCTTCTCATGTTGATGATGTCAATTATAGTGTATGATGTTGTGTATGATATGATTATTAGTTATGTCATGGGATCATTTTTGTTTCACTAAAATTTTTGTACTGTTTGTTACAATCCTAAAAAATGTTGTTATTAAGGTGACAATGATGGTTATTTCGCTAAGACAAGGATGGCCTTATTTAAGGCTAGTTTGGTAGTTTCTTTTAGCTAATTTTAGAGTGACAAAAAAAAAGTTAAAATATTTAATGTCATCAGTTAAGTCTCCTAATGATGTGACGTAGTAGTCTCAGTATTGTGGGGTAATGGTGCACAACATGTATTTTGGGTAGTGAAATAATTTCATGAATTCATTGCTATGTAAGTTTATGATGTTCATTTATAGATTATATTTTGTGGTAATCTTGGTTTACAATGGGGGCATCAATGTTTCACTTTTGAATATTTAGGATGAATTGTAAGTGATGAAATTCAAAATGTTCTTTCTGAGTTTTTGATGAAAAGGACTATCAGCAACTTTGAATAGAACAAGTAATTCAATTATCTCTCTGCTTACAATTTAGTTGCATTAGTTATTTGTTCTTCTATTTTAGTTCTTTTGTGAAGTAGCATGGTCAATTATTGTCATTCATGTAGCATAATTAGTCTTTCTCTATTTAATGGACATTACTGCCCATATCATTAGCCCATCCATAATTTGCATATAAAATGCTACAAGTGGCTTGAGTTATTCTTTTCTAATTGTGCATGCATGCTCAAGTAGTTATTACAATTGCAATCCTTTGTTCAAGTAGTTAAGTTATTTAGAAATGTAAAAGAGGATATTTTTAAAATATAAGATCAAAACATAATTTGGCAATTTTAACCAAAGGCCTTTCGAAGGCTGAAGTATTTGAGATGTCGAGGGGGATGGGGCTTAAGCCCATATATTAGCCACCAGAGTGGACCCTTACCGTCATGTAACCCCATAGTTAAGGTTCAAAGGGAAATGATCTCTGAGGTAATATCTGAAAGCACCACTTTAGAAGTCTATCTCCATTCCATCCCTATGATGTGGTGCTTTATTGTGACGGTTAGGTTGAGCATAGCTCTTAATAGATCCAAGGCTGTAAATTCAGCGAGGTATGATTTCGTTGCATGTACCCTTGAAGGATCTACCTTATTGAGCATAGCTATTAATAGATCCAAGGCTATAAATTCAGCGAGGTATGATTTCGTTGCACATACCCTTGGAGGATTTACTTTAGTGAGAGTAGTCGTGAGGCCGCGACTATGGGATCAGGGCGAATCCCTAGTAACTCTCATGAAAATCAAGGCAAGCGCATGGCCTAGATAGCGCTAACCCGCATTATGATCAGCTCATCTTCATACTATGTGTATTTTATACTAAATGCAAGTTCAAACCTAGAAGCTACTTGCATTAAGCACAGTAAAATTTTAAAGTTTTAAAATTGCTTACTAAATTTAATAATTTATTTATTATTCTTTTTTTTATTTTTTATGGGGGATTGTTACGCCAAGCGTTAGCTTTAAAAAAAAACAAACGCTAGCCGTTTTTTACCGTTTTTGCAAACCCAAACGCCATTTTAAGGGAAAAAAGGTCTATAAATAGGGCATCACCCCAGTTTTTCAAAGAATAAGGAAAAAAAAAAGAAAGTAACAAGAAAGTAACAAGTCTGCATTTTTTTTGATATTTAGATCGTACCACAATGGACGTTGGAGTTTTGGCTTCCAGGTTATACCTTGGAGGAGAGTGTATGATCTTTTTTTTTTTTTGCACGAGAAGGGGATCAAATCTTCTTTAGGGCAGTGATTTAATCCGCCTCCTAGGCCTGACTCCTTAACTTATTTTTATTTTAAATAATTTTTCTTTTTACTAAATATAATCTACCATACACCATAAATATTATATTATATTATAATATATATATATATATATATATATATATATATTCTAGTTAAAAGCATACATAAATTATTTTCTCAATTATAAGGTCTTTCACAGGGATTATTCTCAATGTTTTCTATGTGAGAACTATCTTGCAGGTCCATTCAAATGAAAGGATGATATTCACATTCGAAGATGATGTTGAACAACGAATTTCTACATAACATATTCATAAATTATTCTAAAATTTATTGGGTATGGTAAATAGAACCCGCATAGGACCTCTTCACATCCTTGAAGCAGCAGCGTAAGAGGGACTGGGATGACATTTGGCCTTGAATCGCCCTCTCTCTCCCACCTGCTAGCCACGTGCGAGGCAAGTTGCAGGACAACCGCGGCCAATTGGAGGAGGGTACCAAGCTGGACCGGGACCTTACGAGCTTCTAGATCTATATCTTTCATATTTATGTAGCGTTCGCTTCTATAGACTATAATAAAGACCCTAGCATCGCTACTTCTGCGACTAGTAAATAAATGTCCCCCCCACCCGTCAAAAGTCGGCCTGAGGACGCTCCTCCAAGACTCGAAGGGACGGACGCGTGCTAGCAGATGCCATGGAAGAGGTGATTAAACAAGTCAAATTTTTTTGAAAATAATAATCCGTTTAATTTTAATTTTAAGGATCCAATTTTAACTAATTTGATCCTAAAAGTCTCTAAATCATTCCAAAATCAGTGCACGTCTCTATCTGACCTAGTGTCTTGCTAATAAATGATGATGAATCCTCCTACAACCCAGTTTCATTTAATTTGTATATTTTGAATTCAAAACTGTTCGTAAGGTAACCTTGGAGGACAAATTATCGGTATTGTTAGTTGGCAGGATTTCTTTTGCGTTATTTTTTGTTTTTAAAGTTAGACTCAAGCTGGTACTATGGTTACATGAAAACAGGAGGCAGTACTGTGGCTAAAATTAACCCCAGCTTCGTTCAAATGAGTGACTCGGAATAGGCCTAGAGAGTATAGAAGCCTAACATAGAAGTTTCGTTATTTGTTTTTCGTATATCCATTTTTGGAGCCATAATAAATATACTGCTAAGAGGAGGAGGATGGGAAAGCCCTATCCTAAGCTACTCATCTGCTATGCCGGTTGGTATCAAATAATTATAGCTTCCACCAATCAATAGGGTGGTACCAGACGGTAGCTTTCGTGTCCATGAATATCTTTTAAGAATAAGCTGCTTGTGGACGGTGGCTTACAAACCAATGGATTGGTCAAATAGGAGGCATCAACTTTATGAAGGCGGATCAAGTGACCATGAGGTTGGTTATATATATATATATATTTATTTATTTATTCGTTGCTTTCGTGTTCGTGAATATCTTTTAATAGCGAGCTAATTATGGACGGGGGCTTACAAACCGATGGATTGGTCAAATGGTAGGCATCAACTTTATGGAGGCGGATCCAGTGACCATGAGGTTGGTTAGATGTTCTCTCTCTCTCTCTCTCTCTCTCTCTCTCTCTCTCATTTCTTCAAAAAATATTCAGCTGCCTAAGCTTGGCGCATTGAATTTCGATGTGCCACTCATTCCATATTCGATTGTCGAATATTACATTAGTAATTATGATGATGAAGCCAACACTGACAGAAATTCTAGCTTCAATTGATTATTGAGGATAAAAATTTTCATTCAATAGCATATTTTTTAAGGACAAATGATTAAGATCATGAATGGTTTTATATTTAATTTCTTAATTATCAATAATAGTTGTGGTAAAACCATAAATAACTAGCTATGAGTGATATGCCCTCTTTTCTTTTCCCTATTTTTTTTTTCCCTTTGTTTCTCCTAATACTGCTTAGTTTGGCTAGCATTTTCATCTTTTAACACGTGCAGATATTTAATGGTTAATTAAGCAATTTTCATGCATGCCACTGGTTGTCATTCAATTGGACGCAAGGATTTAATTTATTTAACATTGCCTATTCTGTGTGTGTGTGAGAGAGAGAGAGGGAGAGAGGGAGAGAGAGAGAGAGAGAGGCCAATTTGAGAATTATTGTAAGAAAATTTGGTAACATTTTGGTAAGATGCATGGTTATATCATATGTTTTGAGGGACATTAAAAATTGGAAGTATGAGCCGGTTGAAATAGAATTATAACACTAATGCACGTGCACATATATTAGTTCGTTATGGAAAATGCTTCAAGGCACTAGTTATGTCCACTCTAAAAGGTCATCAAGCTTCCAGCCACCAGCTTGCCAACTTTGTAATGTTTGGTGACAAATCCACAAGTTGTATCAATTCTCTGCTGCCATGTAGCAAGAGAGCTATTCATGCGAACATAATAAGAGCCTTGCAACATTGCTCTTAAATTAGATATAGATGATAACACATGATTGCTAATTTCATTCTTCTATGCAAGGAAATTGATGAGTTGTTGAGATTTTGCAGTTGCGCAGGCTTGCTGTGTGCAATTCCCCCTCTTTGCCAAGTGTCACGTAAAAATCTCGCAATAATCGCTCGTTATAGAAAATAGAGAAACCATTACTTGTTTCCTACCTACATTGCTGCATTTTTTTTTTCCTATTTATTTTGCATGTTAGCAAAATAGGATCTTCAATAAATAATTTATTACATAAAATTAAATATAAAATACTTATCTGATGTGAAATTCATCATAATAGTATTTACCTGATGCGGAGTTCATCATGATAATATGTAGACTTGAGACTTGAATCTGGTTTGATTTTGATAACCTCTTCATATTTTGACAGCCTCTTCTACAAAATAACTAGTTTCTCTCCCTTAACCTCATTCCTTTTATAGCATATAACGATGGATTTTTGCTAACTTCTTTAAGCAGAGAGAGGGCTAATTATATATATATATATAACATTCAATTGGTATTTCCATAAAACATCAATTAATGACTTTAATTTTTATTAATACCACGGCTTAATGTTAATGGCTTAAACTTTCGGACCATTAACATCCGATTCGGTAGCCCTTCATCTTCTTTACATATGCAGAAGAAACAATGGGTGGCCCTTCACCTTTCGCATACTAGGCTAGATCTGGCCCTTCACCTTTCGCATATATACTAAGCTAGATCTGGTCCTTCACCTTTCACATACTAGGCTAAATCAAGAAAAGAGTGATTCTTTGCCTTTGTAACAATCTTACGCTAATCTAACATTCTTCCACTTGGGCCGGAAGTTTATGACATTAATATTTAATAGTGTAAACATTAGGCGCGCAAAATTAAATTTCATAATGTTATTTGTTCATCATGATTGACTTTAACATAATAAATTACATAATAAGAGTTATGGCAGTCATACACATCCAATTTGCATACTCCCTTCCATATACTACTGTATTAGCAACTTATCATGTTAGGTCATGTAATTTATATATAAATAACTTAATATCCATTTAATTGTCTGAAAGACACAGTAAATTTCTTGTTCAAAACAGTAAGTGTATTCAAGCATAAGAAACAAGAAATAAGAAATAAAACAAGAAACATATCATATTAATGAGCTCAAGAGTGGCACAACATCATCATAATCAATCTTCAATTCATAATATCATCATAATCAATCTTTAATGCATAACATCATCATAATCAATCTTCAATACAACCAAGACCCATTCTAGGTACATGTTCTTTAAATATTTTTGATTGTAAACCTTTAGTCAAAGGATCTGCTATCATAAGATCCGTTTTAATATATTCAATGCACACTCTTTGTTTCTGGACCTCCTCCTTGACAGTAAAATATTTTAATTCCATATGTTTAGCACCTCTAGAATATTTGTTATTCTTGGAGAAGAAAACTGCTGTGGAATTATCATAATAAATTTGTAGCGGCTTGGTAATGGTGTCGGCAACCCCAAGTCCTGAAATAAAGTTCTATAGCCATAATGCGTGAATTGTAGCTTCATAACATGCTACAAACTCTGCTTCCATAGTGGATGAGACAATAATAGATTGTTTGACACTTTTTCCATAAAATTGCTCCTCCTTCCAACAGGAACACATAGCCAAAAGTTAACTTTCTAATATCAACACAATCGAAAAAATCTGAATCTAAATATCCAATCACTTCCAACTGATCAGATCTTCTAAATGTGAGCATATAATCCTTAGTTCCTTAAAGATATCTCATCACTTTCTTTGCAGCTTTCCAATGATCAATACTAGGGTTACTCTGATAGCGGCCCAACATCCCAATCGCGAAGCTGATATCCGGTCTTGTGCAAGTTTGCAAATACATCAAGCTTCCAACAATAGAAGCATATGGAATAGATTCCATTTGCTTACGTTCCACATCATTCTTTGGACATTGCATAAGACTAAATTTATCCCCTTTTTATATTGGGACAATACCTGCTGAACAATTATTCATATTAAATTTCTCAAGAATTTTTTCGATGTAAGTTTTCTGAGACAACCCTAACAATCCATGTGATCTCTTTCTGAATATGGAAATTCCTATCACATAAGATGCCTCTCTTATATCTTTCATCTCAAAATTCTTAGAGGAAAAATTTTTAGTCTCATACAAGATACCTAAATCATTAACAGCAAGCAAAATATCATCAATACATAGAACCAAAAATATAAACTTACTTCCACAAATCTTTCGGCAAATGCATCGATCAACGATATTTTTATGAAAACCAAAAGATGTAATAGTATCATTGAACTTAATATACCATTGTCTGAAAGCCTGTTTAAGTCCATATATTGATTTCTTAAGTTTACACACCATATGATCCTTTCCTTCCATGGAAAAACCTTTAGGTTGATCCATATAAATTTCTTCCTCTATATCCTCATTAAGAAAGGCTATGATCACATCTATTTGATGTAACTCTAAATCATATTGAGCTACCAAATCCATAATGATTCTTAATGAATATTTCTTTGAAACTGGTGAAAATGTCTCTTTATAATCAATGCCATCCTTCTGGGTATAATCCTTGGCAACAAGTCTAGCTTTAAAACGTTCAATATTGCCATTCAAGTCACGTTTGGTTTTAAAAACCCATCTACATCCAACTTATTTAGAACCCTCTGGCAATTCGACAAGATCCCAGACATTATTTTCGGCCATTGATTTTAATTCATTTTTCATAGCATTAATCCATTTATCAGACTTATCACTGTTAATGGATTATGAAAATGAAACAGGATCTTCATAAATGCCACAATCAAAATCTGACCCTTACAAATAAACCAAATAATCATCTGAAATAGCTAATTTTTGTATCCTTACGGGTTTACTTAAAGCTATTCCATATGGTTCAATTTTGTCAGCTATTGGTAGGTTAGGCTCTTCATGGGGTCCTGCTTCATTCAAACATTGTTCATTGTTGTTTTGTTTTTATAATTATGGAACAATATATGGAATGATTGTAGATTCAGAAACATTTATGGGTAACGAAACCTTAACCCTTACTTCATTGATATCCATAATCTATTTGTCAGCACTCCCACTAACTTCACCATTCTCAATAAGTTTGGCATTGCCTATCTCAATAATTCTAGAACTATGGTTTGGACAATAAAATATGTACCCTTTGGATTTCTCTGGGTAACCTATAAAGTAACCACTGACAGTTCGGGAATTCAATTTCTTTTCATGTGGATTATACACTCGTGCTTCTACTGGACAACCCCAAACCACGCAGGTGTCTTAAACTAGTTTTCCTTCCAGTCCATAACTCAAAAGGAGTTTTAGAAACTGCCTTATTAGGAATCCTATTCAGTAAATATACTGCAGTTTTAGAGCATACGTTCACAAAGATTTTGGTAACGAGGAATTACTTATCATACTTCTAACCATGTTCATTAATGTTCTATTTCACCTTTCTGCCACACCATTTTGTTGAGATATGCCTGGCATAGTATACTGTGCACATATGTCATGTCTTTCGAGGAATTTTGCAAATGGACCTGGATTTTGCCCTGATTCATTATACTTTCCATAATACTCACCACCTTTATCAGATCTTACTATTTTTGCTTTTCTATCTAGTTGTCTTTCAATCTCTTTAGTAAATACCTCAAGAGCATTTACAGCTTGAGATTTTTCTTTAAGTAAATAGGCATATCCATAACGTAAAAAATCATCTATAAAGGTGATAAAGAACTTTTCTCCACCAAAGGATAAAGATCAAAAGGTTCACATACATCAGTGTGTATAATTTCAAGAAGCTGAGTACTTCTTGTAGCTCCTTTCTTGTTATGTTTGGTTTGCTTTTCCTTAATGCGATCCACACATAAACCAAGATCAGTAAAATCTAGATTTGGTAAAATCTCATTCTTTACTAATCTTTGTAGTCGTTCTTTGGATATATGACCCAAACGTTTATTCCACAAGAAAGCATAGTTATCATTTGTCATACTACACTTAATTTTAATATTTTGATGGACACACATCAGGGATGCAGAAAATTTATCATCAAGTTTCAATTTATATAATTTATCCATAAGAATTCTAGAACCAATAAAGGAACAATCTTTATGAAATAAACTGAAACATCCTTTTCCAATCTTAAAACTAAACCCATTAACATCAAGTTTCGAAATAGAAACTAAATTTCTAGAAAGTGAAGGAACATAAAGAGTTTGTAGTAGATTCAGGTGATGCCCAGTATCTAAAGTAAGACGATAAGTCCCTATGCCTTTAATTGGGGCCTTCTCTCGGTTCCCCATAAATAAGAAGTTTTCATTTGGGTTTATGCTCTGGATTGTAAGGAATCCCTGCATTACATTAGAAGCATGAGTAGTGGCACCAGAATCCAACCACCAAGTGTTAGAAGGAACTTCAAATAAGTTTGATTCATAAATTGGAGAAGCATAATGAAAGATACCTTTCTTTTTGAACCAAGCTTTCCGTTTCAGACAATCTTTCTGATAATGTCATTCTTTCTTACAAAAGTGACATTTATCTTTCTTCCTTTCTTTCTTATCATTATCAGCAACTTGTGATACTTTAGTGGGTGCTTTCTTCTTAAATTTTTTGGATTTTAGTTTGATAACTTTACCAGCTCCCTGACCCACTAGGTTTATTGAATGATCCCCTTGTGCTTTTAATCTCCTTTCCTCTTGAGTAAGCTTACTGGCCAATTCATTAACATCCTATTTATATTTAATAGTGTTATAGTTAATTTGAAAAGGCCCATACTCTTGAGGTAATGAGTTCATAATGAATTGTACTAAAAAGGAGTCATCCACAACCATTCCTAGGGTCTTAAGTCTTGCTGCAATATTAGTCATATCTAGGACATGTTGCTGCATACTTCACGACCCATCATATTTCATGATCGTGAGTTTAGCTATCAGTGTTCCTGCAAGTGACTTATCAGCAGAACGAAAGCACTCTTCCATAAGCTTAAGATATTCCTTAGCTGCTACACTTTCTGGAAGAGTAGCTTAATGTTGTTGGCAATTATCATTCGCATGAAACTTAGACATAATCTATTAGTTATGCCCCATACTTTATGTTTTAACTTCTTTGCCTCACTGCTCATATCCGTAATATCAATAGGCTTTTCTTCTAATAGTGCCAAGTCAAGATCCAAGACACCTAAATGAAAATTGACTTGCTCAGGCCATTCAGAGAAGTTTAAGCCATTAAAGATAGTAACAGCAAAAGCATGTAAATGTAGAGAAACAGCTACAAAAACATAAATGCTTAAATTCAGATAATTAAACACAAAATATATTATAGATTTCCTTTTGGTAAATACAACAACATACATCATAATTAGAATGCTATTTAAACTTTTAAAGAAATTAATATATCTTATCATAAATATATAGTATCTTTGGATATCCATATTATATTTGACAAGAGAATATTAGATTTTATTTTTTATGTTTGTTAGTTATAGAATATTAATCCACCTTTGGGCGAATTCTTAATTTCTATCGACCAACAAATCTTTAACAGCATTCTATAAAATTTCATAAATTATATGACTGAATGTAAATTAATTTGGCCACTTTGGTGACTAACTAACTAATTTAATCTTGATGTCATATTGTTAAAATTTTTTATAAATTATATAACTGAATATAAATTAGTTTGGCCACTTTGGCAACTAACTAACTAATTTAATCTTGATGTCATATAATTATACAATAATACTAATATCAAAAAATCTCATAAATTATATGACTAAATATAAATTAGTTTGGCCACTTTGGTGATTAACTAACTAATTTATCTTAATATCATATAACTAAAATTTTATAAATTATATGACTAAATATAAATTAGTTTGGCCACTTTGGTGACTAACTAACTAATTTATCTTAATGTCATATAACTAAGCAATAATACTAATATTATTAAAAATCTCATAAATTATATGACTGAATATAAATTAGTTTGGCCACTTTGGTGACTAACTAACTAATTTATCTTAGTGTCATATAACTAAACAATAATACTAGTATTATAAAAAAATCTAACATTCAATTTTGATAATGACATGCTATATGCATTAGCCGACATCAACCATCATACATTATCAATCTGCTTTAATCTATAAATATTAGATTTGTCATACATACTAATATAACACAATGATCTAATCGATGCATGCCATTAATTCGTAACATGATCAGCCAAGGTTCTCCTGGCGATGAACCTCTTTATGGAATAGATTAATGGCCAATAATACAACTAATCATAACTTAAGAGATTAAATATTCATCATCAATTCATTCTGATGAAAAATTAATCAATCACAATATACGAATAAATTATTTATTTTAGAACCTTGGCTCTGATACCACTTGTTAGCAAAGTAGGATCTTCAATAAATAATTTGTTATATAAAATTACATATAAAATACTTACCTGATGCGAAATTCATCATAATAGTATTTACCCGATGCGGAGTTCATCATGATAATATGTAGACTTGAGACTTGAATCGGTTAGATTTTGATAACCTTTTCAGATTTTGACAGTCTCTTCTACAAAATAACTAGTTTCTCTCCCTTAATCTCATTCCTTTCATAGCAGATAACGGTTAATTCTTGCAGGGATTAATTATTTATGTATATAACATTCAATTGGTATTTCTATCAAACACTAATTACTGACTTTAATTTTTTTTAATACCACGGCTTAATATTAATAGCTTAAACTTTCGGACCATTAACATCCGATTCGGTAGCCCTTCATCTTCTTCACACGTGTAGAAGAAACAATGGGTGGCCCTTCATCTTTCGCATACTAGGCTAGATCTGCTCCTTCACCTTTCGGATACTAGGCTAGATCTGGTCCTTCACCTCTTGTATATTAGGCTAAATCGAGAAAAAAATGACTCTTCGCCTTTGTAACAATCTTACATTAAAAGGCTAATCTAACATTGCAATGCCAACTTATCTTCGTCCCCGGTCCTATTTTAGGCACTAGAATTACAGTTTTGTGTGCGCGCGCGCGAAGGGCCCCGAGGGAATCCGGAACATACTTGGCCTTCAATCAGAAGAAAGGTTTCTCTAGCATTAAGCTTGTTTCATGCAAGGATTGGACTCTTTAGCATGGTGCTATCATTATCTTTACAGCATTTAAATTTTGTCATGCAGTCGATGGCTTTTAGCATCAAAGACACATAAAGTTTTCCTCTATGAACATGCATCTCAACACCCTTTAGCGGCACGGAAGGGCCCAGCGCAAGCTGAAAGTAGCTACGCAGACCATGTGTTCGCAAAAGATCGAGCATTTCCCTGGTTTCATGTCCACTAGTATATAACCGAACGCAAAATATTTTTCTCGTTTCATGGCGCCAAAGCCCCAGACCTCGGATGGGCCATGCTCTGCCACTTGTCCACTATGGCTGGACAAAACTAATCGGATCGATTCCCCGATAAACGAAAGTTGGCCCGTCATTAAGACCAAGTCACCAAATCCTTGACGGCATTGAAGACGGAAAACATACGCGTGCCCATACGCGGGACATCATCCTCACCGCCAACAAATCAAGAGAGATTATCAGCCCAGCTGTCATCAAATACCGGTTATTATACGATGTTGAAAACCAGGTCACAGCCCAACACATCCGACGCGCGTGGAATCTCCACCGGCTTTCAACACAGACAACAATATCATCGAACGGGTCCATCCATCCACACCGTGTGATCCAAAGCAAAGTAACAATATTATAACAATAATATTACAATAATGACTCGAATCACAACCCCGTTGAAACAGAATTGATGCTTAAACATCGATGTTTAAATAATAATATAAACATTAATGTTACAATTAACACTATTATTATCACTAATCAGCAAAATTATAAGAAAGGAAAGAGAGAAGTTGGTAACGACGACGACTGACGATGAGGAGGAGGATAATAATAATAATAATAATAATTAATCATATGATGATGATGATAGCCTCAGCCTAACACCACGCGGAAGCGACGGTGAGGACCCGGCCCGACCAGCCGAAGGAGAGCCCGCCAGCCTCCTCCTTGACAGTGAACCCCGAGTTCGACCGGGGCGAGGCGAGCCGGGCCTTGACCGGCTCGGCCACGGCAGGGCCGAGCGGGACGGGTCGGAAGCCGGCCATTCCCATGCGGGCCCGCCACTTGCCGAAGACCTCGCAGCGCTCGACCCGGTCCGCGCCCTCCCGGGCCACCGAGTTGGACGCCTTCCGGGCGAGGCAGGCCTCCACCCGCGCCCGCGGCACGCTCTCCCGGCTCTGCGTCGCCTCCAGCGACTCCAGCAGCGCCCCGTAGTGCCCGCACGCCTCCGTGAAGCGCGCCGCGAAGGGCGCAGTGTTGCCGTTCATCTCCTGCTCCACCAGCGCTACCACCCGCGGCCCCAGGGCCCTAACACGCCGGAGGAGCTCGTCGCGGGGATTCGCCAGTGAGACGCTTTCGTCTGCCACCCGCGAGAGCACGAACGCCAGGTTCACCACCAGGGCTTCCCCGGACTCGCACCCCAGAGCCGCCTCGTCCAGCTCCGCCGCCCGCCGTTGCACGATGTTGAATCGGAGGCCCACTCCGAACTGCTCCGCCAGCTTCGCCAGCTGTCCGCTAACCATCCTCAGCCCGCCGCTGCCGTTGCTGAAGGAATTGAAGGGGGAGGTCGGGTCCACGATGGCAGTGATCTTGACGTTCGGGGCCCCGGCGGAGGGGCGGTGGCGATGGCGCTCAGCGAGGGCGTGGATGAGGTCCATGTACTGGTTCCCCTGCCCGACGTCGAAGTCGACGATGTGGATCGTGGAGGAATCCCTGGTGGCCTCGAGGATGGCCAGATTGGCGGCGAAAAGGGCGACCCGGAAGCAGGGGGAGAGCCTGTAGAGCATCTGGGTGGCCAGCAGGTGCTCGGCGCTGTAGAGCTCAGAGATGGGATGATGAAGCGCCCCGGACGATGGTGGCTGCGTCTCGATCCGTGAGTACAGCGCGTCCACCATCATCGCCGTGAGCCGATGCTCAGGTTCGCCGCGGGGGTTAGCCGTCCGCTTCAAGACCGTGAGATTCGCCGCGGCAGCCTCTAGATTCCCGTCTACGATCGCCGACACAGTGTCGGAGAGCAGCTGCCGCGAGGGCGTGGCGGAGGGAGGGGAGCAGGAAGCTGAGGAGGACGCGGTGGAGGAAGAGGACGTGGTGGGCGAAGGGGAGAGTGGGTGCTGTGCTGCCACTGCAGCTGGCGGCGGCGGCAGTGGCGGCGGAGAGATGAGCTGCTGCATCGTTTCGTTCCACTCGCTGGTGGTCACCGCCGAGCAGGCCGATGCGCTGACCTCGTCCTCGTCCTCGTCGTCGAGGAGCCGCCTCTCGAGCTCCTCGAGCAGCTGGTTCCGCATCGCGGACTTGTTCTCCGACTCCGTCACACAAGACGGCGCAGGCGAAGGCGCCAGCGCCGCCTGCGCCGTCGAGAAGGAGAAAACCGGCGCGCTTGGTTCCTGGTGCTGCCTTCTCGCGTAGCCCGGACCAGAAGAAAAGGAAGAGGCAGACAGGGAGGAGGAAGAAGAGTTTGTGAAAGCAGAGTGATCAAGGGAAAAAGAAGACGCCGACGACGACGAGAGGTCGACAGGATAGAGAGGGGAGATGGGAGAGACAAGATGGGCCCTCTGCTTCACCGATCGGAGGAAAAGAGCGTGCTGGAGCTGCAACGGGTGCTGCCTCTCCATCTCGTTGAGCGACCGCTTCAGGAAACCTCCAGCCGCCGCCGCAGCTGCTGCTCCTCCGCCGCCGGGGGGCTGCGATCGGTTCGCGAACGGGGTCACCTGGATCGCGGATCCGGCCCCGAGCCCGAAGCCCCCGTGGAGATCGCGCCCCTGGAACCCAGACGCCATGGCTTTGCGAAGATCACGAACCAAGGGGCGATCGATGATCAGAACCACCGAATCTATGAGCCCTCTCTGCCGCTGCTGCTCTTCTCTCGCGGCAGCTTTCTCCCTGCCATCCCATCCGCCGAACCTCTCAAATAAAATAGCCTACCCTTTTTGCCCTTTTTATATCTATTTTTCCTTCCTCTTGATTTATTTACTCATTATTATAGTATTAAATGCATATAATAAGCGCGGGGGTGTGGTCGCGGGAATGGGCATTGGAGAAGGGGGGGTGCCGCGGACTTCCATCACCCCTCAGAAGACGGGGAGTGACCGGTGGGAGGAGGGCCCGCCGCACCGGCACGCGTCGGTGGGGATGCCCCTTTCCGTTTGTTTCAAAATTTTGGAAAACCATGTGGCCCCGGCCCGAGCCCGGCCGCTCGAACCCAGTTGCTCTCCGGCAAAACCTCCATTTTGCCCTCCGAAGGTTCATCCGCCTCCCGTGGCTTCACCAGTTAAGAACAAGTCAGGCCAGGGGTAATCTAGTCAAATCGGGAGAATTATTTTATCAAGGGAAGTAAAGAAAAGAAGATGGTAGAAGCAAGTCTACGGAGGGCGTGAGAGGCCGAGGTTGCGTGCGAGGGGTGGCGGAATTGGTTAGTAAGCTGTAAGCCGAGCCATCCAACAACCCACCACCCGTCGCCCTCCTCCCATTTCTATTTCTTCCCTCCGCGAGAGGAGCGGGAACATGAGAGATGGAGGGCTCGCCTAGCGACACGTGTATGCCAACAAAAGCGAATGTTCCGTGCCATCGTTAAAATCACCTCCGGGCCCACCCATCCCGTCATATTCCTTGGGTTCCCAAGTAGGGAAGGTTGTAGCCCCACCTGCCGAGCGGGAGACCCACATCCACTCGTAGCGCCGGACATCGCCTCTCCAACGCTAGACTAGTCAAAAGAGCTAGCGTCAGGGAGAGAAGAGGAGGTTCCTTAAAGGAGCGATGCCTTCGGGCCAATATTTATTTCGAGACTTACCACCGTCGCGGTGCCGAAAGGGCGGTTTTGACATGCTCCACGTGGACCCCATTCACCGTGAGGCCTACCACTGCAGGCAAGAGAGGCGGGTTCACGTTAATACTATAGTTTTGAAATGGATTAATTAATCATGCTTTTGATTTCCATACTTTCACTCAAAGCTCATTTTTATTCTCAACCTTTTAACTACCATAATTTAATTTTTTAATATATCATTATAATATAAAAAAATTATCATCATATCAATAAACATACCCAATGTCTAAAGCGAGCTATAGAGCTAAATTACTGGCCAAATTTTATAGTCAAACCATATAGCTGAACTATCTCAGTACCTCGGAAAGACCAAGCTATATATCCGAACTTCAGCGGGATCGAACTATCTTAGTACCTCGCCGAAATCAATCATCATTCCTTCAACTTAAACGTCATTGCTGATTCAAACCACATCGGATATCTCGGAAGATGAACCATCCTATTCGTAAGAATCACGGAAAAAGCCTCCCAAAATGGGAACGAGAGCCAAATACAGCACTCCATGATCAATGGGATAGCTTCATCAACCGTCGATCCCCATAACTATTGGGATTCCGGCCTTATTAGATGCCAACTTCATAAAACGTGCCCCGAAAATTAGGTAACGTCTCACCTCCTTGCAGCATACAAATATCAAGTCCCAAAACCCTCAAGGTATGCTCTCGAAGGCAATCTAAGCCCAAAAAATAACTATAACAAAGGTCAAGAAGGAAGATCCTTCTGCTTGAGTCTTCTTCTTTCGTATGTTTGCTCAGAATCTTTACTGATTTGGACATCGAAGGGTCTTTCGCAAGCACCATCCCCCTGTGATTCCTGCATAAAGACTTCCTTGCAAGTCCACCCGAATGGAAGAGCGTTATCCGGATTCCAACGTGCACCACCTCCAAGCCGAAGAATGAATTTTCACAGCAACCCATTATATTAAAACATATTATTTTAATACAAGTTAGTGGAACTTCAAATAACAATCCTCTTATTTTCGTCAAAAAGAAAGTAAAACGTCATATGTGAAATATTTATAAAATATAAAAAATTAAGCTATAACAACATTAAGCATTTCTAAGAAGACCAACGTGTAGGCCCATCATGCAAATTCTGGATTAGCTTTATTGGCTACTTTGGGTTGCGTGTTCTAAATTCAAGCAGGGTATCCGATCGACTAGACCTGTGGCATAATCTTCTTTATCACGGTAGTTTAGTTTGCTAATAAGTTGACATCATCTAGGAATCATTTTAGTGGTGATCAGACAAACAATTTGTGTGGATAGAGATCGTGATTTGGATCAAGCATTCAGGACGGAAAGGAGAAATTAGTTCGGGGCTTGGTTTGGCACTCGCCTTGCTCTAAATTTTGAGATTGTGCAAATGCTATATAAAATCTTGTTACTAGCTAGTTAGCCAGGTTGAAAAGAACTACTGCCAGGCTATTTGATGGACCATTGAATGAGGAGAATAGTCAACAATGTGCCCAGTGATGCACCAAGCAAAACGATATTTGTGTTCTAAACATAAATGCGCACAAGGGACTGCATTGTCGAATTTATTGTTTTGCCTGCCCACGCAATATCACTAACAAGCGAATTTAAATGGTGGGGGCGAACTGCCTCGTAGTCTTAATTTCAAAGCTCGAGCAGGATGCTAGCTAGCTAATCTGCTAATGCAAGAGCATTGATCAATTCTTTTTCGAAAAAGTTTTATTGCACCGGAGTGGTTTAACTCTTGCTGCACTATATCTAATGATTAATGCGTGCTGCATGTATATGCATCAATTAAAATAGAAAAAATAATTATTGAGTAATGGGCCAAAATAGGTCATGAAAACCCTAATGGGCCTTGAAAGCCCATTAACCCCTTATGTATGTGAATGAGAAATTGCGGGGACATTTAGTCCCACATCGAAAAGAACAAGGAAGGAAGGTTCACTTATATGGAAACCTCCTCCTTAAGCTTGTGTTCCTTCGGCTCACCATAGAAGGAGAGCTTGAGGGTGATGCGAACGCACATGCGAAGGGCGCAATGGGCGCTTTGTAGGCGCACTTTGCACTTCGCACGTACGCATCGTCGCGAGGAGCTTGAGGGGCTTTAATCTTTTTGATGATGAAGATCAGACGGTAGAAACTGATCAGGATTGAGATGAGGGGCTGAGATCAAACGATGACTTAGATTGATCACAACCATTGGTGATCGCTGATCAGGATTGATCATGACCGTTGATGATTTGACAGTTGGAAGGTTGACCAGTCAACTGGTTAAGGTTGACCAGTCAACATTTGACCGGTCAACGGTTGACCATCAGGACCATTGATAAGGTGTCCCTTCGATCAAATGATAAGTCAATCGAACCGTTGATGATAAGGCGTCCCTTCAATCAAACGGTTGTAGATAAGTCATGTCAAAAGACTTATCTGATAACGTGATTATCAGATCACAATTGTGAAAAGACTTATCTGATAACGTGATTATCAGATCACAATTGTGAAAAGACTTATCTGATAACGTGATCATCAGATCACAATTATGAAAGGGCTTATCTGATCTTCAGATCTTCAGATCACAGCCTTGAAAAGGCTTATCTGATAACATGATCTGAAAATCACGAAGTGAATGGGCTTATCAAACATCCTTTTGATCAAAAGAATTCGAATTAATTTAATTCGTAAGGTTGCTTCCAAGGGGCATAAGGTTGCTTCCAAAGGGCATAAGGTTGCTTCCAAAGGGCATCTAAAAAACTATAAATAGGACTAGAGACCCTCTCATTCAATCATCCAATTATCCATTCCGAATTGAATCAAATTCAATTCAGTTCTTCCTCTCTCTTAGGCATTTGCATACTTTCCTAAGGATAGTATAGCAATAGTGCATTGAAAAGAGAGTTGCATTCTTGGTTCGATTATTTTGGTGAATTGTAGTGCTGCTTTCATCAAAAAAGAGACTGTTGTATCCTGGGAGACAATCGTCATACTGACCGTGAGCACCATTGCGGGACGAAATTGTCTTAAGGACATAGAGTATAACTCTAGCCTCAGTCTGATTCAAGTAGGTAGCCACCATCTGCCACACTATACCCACCAACAATAATTTTATCTTTGATATACATGTATGCACGTAACACACGTTAATCATTAGAATCAATATGCACTTACTGCATCACCTTAAATGCAACAAAACTTTTCCATATTCTTTCCTTTTCTTTGCACTTCTTAACCAAACGGATGGAGCTAAGCCTTTAAAAGTCATGCTGCATCCTTCTTGCTAGCGTTGCTATTCAAGAATTGTTTTGAGCCATGACAAAAAAAATGGAGAAGAAAGAGAAGGAAAAAAAAAAAAAAAAGCTAATTTTTTAAGAGAAATTAGAATAACAATGTTGACTTTTTAAAATGTTAAACAAACTAAATTGGATGACAGCATGATGCACACCTCCTCTTCATGCCACGGATGGATTTGAGATTTTTTTTGTCAAACCTAAGGATTTTATTAGATCCCATATATTTTTTAAAGCCAAATTTGAGTATTTTATTAGATCCCACATTTCTTCTTGCAATGAATTGGGCTTTAACCTCGGGCTC
This sequence comes from Calamus simplicifolius, assembly GCA_900491605.1. NCBI lineage: Eukaryota > Viridiplantae > Streptophyta > Magnoliopsida > Arecales > Arecaceae > Calamus > Calamus simplicifolius. Next base: position 371,695 of record UESW01004685.1, on the reverse strand, counting down.
TATTGATCGATTATTTAACACCTAGTCGATAGTATTAAATTTCTTTGATTTTTAATTCCTCTTAGCATACAATAATTATATTTAATAAAAAATAATTATGTTTAAAAGGACTAAATATGTGGTTTATTAGCCCGCAAAGGCTAACCATTAAAGTCTGCCCTACCAAAGAATCAGGCATCAATTTATCCTTGCCTCTTTTCTCTTTCTCTTTGTATTTTTAGTAGCCTAAGATATAGGGGTTAAGATTGCCTTTTATATTTTTAGTAGCCTAAAATACAGATTTTACTATGTTAAATATCATCCAAATTTTAATATGGTGGCGTGTGTAAAAGGTTTAGAATTTATTTCACAAAACAAGATTCATGGCTGTCATATTTCTCTCTCTTTTTTTTTAAGACAGACGGATGATCATACTATCCTAGCGCGAGTCAATCCAAATCTATCAGAATACAAGATTTGTTTAAGAAAAAAAGAGACAAAAGTCATTTTAGTTTCATATCCAAAATTCTGCATGATGGGCAACAAAAATCACCACTCAGTTCGTCGCAGAATTAGTTGCAGCTTTCAAATACTGATAGATTTTCAACTAGGGTGTCGCGAATGATTTTCGGCCGAATTCCACAGGGGTGTCGCGGGGATTCTCTCCGTGATCATTTGTAAGCACGGGTGTCGTTGCCCTAAAGCTAGGGTGTCGTCGCCCTAAAGCTAAAGGTGTCGCGGGGATTCTCTCCATGGTCAGTTTTAAGCACGGGTATCGCAGCATTGGTACTAGGGTATCGCAGTATTTGGCTTCCCCGCACTCTCTTCATTGATGGTTTCTGTTCACGAGGGGGGCGAGGTACTCCTGGGGTGTTTGCTGCCATTCGCTCTTATCTTGTTGAAACACACGATATCCTAGTTCAAAACCCACGACACCCGTGCTCAAAACCCACGATACCCTAATAAATCCCACGACACCCGTGCTCAAAACACACGACACCCGTGCTCAAAACCCACGACACCCTAGTTCAAATCCATGACACCCTAGTTCAAAACCCACGACATCCTAGTTCAAAACGTTAAGACAAGCAACATTAGTTCAAAACCCACGATACCCTTGCAAAAAAAACCACTACACCCTAGTTGGAAACTCGCCACGACACTATAGTTCAAAACGTTAAGACAAAGCATTAGTTGAAAACCCATGACACCCTAGTAGAAAACCCTATCGTCAAGATCATAAACCGTAACAACCTCATAACGAAAGAATGTTTTGTGTTGCGAACGACATTTCTTCTAGAAATTTTTGTATAAAGACTCCAGTAGCCAAGTATTCCAGTCTCGAAGCTGAAATATTTTCATCGTTCGTAATATATACTTATATGAGAATGAATATTTTTTAAAAATCTTAAATATAATTATAGATATTTATATCTGTATGACAACAATTCAGATATAAACAGCATTTTAGGTTTAGCCCTGAGATCACAAAGGGTTCCATCAGTGTGGCATCACTCAACGTGAAAGCGGGTTGGCAAACAAGCCCACAAATGTTAGGCGGGTAGTTACGGCAATCATGTCAACGACCGGAAATAAATTCAAGAGTTAGTTAAAGAAGAAAGTATAGAATGAATGGATTGAATAAAAAGGGTGTGGTAGGTAAGCCTTCCCTCTCTCTGCGATGATAAGGAGTGATGTTATACAGCTACGAAAGGGAGCCCCAAAAGGGACATAACAGGGGTGTCGTGTGCTTCACTCAGAAGGTACCGAATCGGTCTTCAACCCAGGAGCTTCTACTCTGCATGCCCTGCTGGCCGCTATTGTTACTGAATCCACTGTAGTACATGAAAAACCTTTGAATTCCCGGGGGTTGCATGGTACGGTTAATTTTACTCTTTGACTCGATCTGTGATGCAAAAGCTCTGGTGGTGGCAAGAAGGGCATTGCTATTTGCTGCTAGCTTTAATTCGCTGCAATGACAATTGTGCTAGCTCCTCGTGACATGACACCAGCCCTTCCAATTAAGGACACGATGAAGCTTGGAACACGCCACAAAATGGGTTCGATTACAATGATGGTTTAGTCGCACAAGGTGGGATCGATGATGCGACGGAGAAGGAAGTGGAGCCTAAAATGTACATGGACCGGGATGGTTCGCTAACATAAATCCATGGAGGGCTTGTTGCCAGGATTAGGGTGTAATCGAACCGAGTCAAGTTGATACAGTGCCAAGCCCGAGCTCGACTCGACTCTAAAGTTTGAAGCTCGAAACTCGACTTGAGCTCGATCGAGTTTTTTATTTCGAGTTCGAGCTCGATGAAATACTCGATGTACTCGAGCTCGGCTTAACTTTTTAAGAAGATTTTTTTTAAACAATGATGTCCTTGGGGTGGGAATGATGTAGAGCTAGGGGAAGAGAGCTGGGGGAACTTTTTATTCGGTGTTCGGTCACAGCTTTAAAAAAAATACCAGCTAATAATCCACAGGGCATGGGCAGTAAAGTTAAAAGTTAAACGACCCTCCAGCAGGCAGGCTTTTAGTTGCCTCTTCAATGGTGTTTTAATTGCTTGAGAGGTGTGCCTAACCTCATCATTTAATTCCATGCCGATGGCGGTGGGTTTTAAGTTTTAACGGTGGGGACCCAACGTGCCAACAAGGAGCATCTGAGCCACCAACGCGAGAGGATGAACTAATTAAGACGCTAAGGTGGTTAATATTGATGAGTCCAGAATGATAAAGATAGCGTAACCTTATGAAGGAAGCCTTTGGACGTCTCCTAATGGAGCAGGTTTAGAGGACAAAGGAAATATATACGAAGGAAGTTGAAAGTTTATTTGATCAAAGCCGTCTAATACTTAAGCCAATGAGAGAAGATAAAAAAAAACCAAATAGACTTTGTAGGCATGTTCTTACTGATAAAAAGTATAGAATGTAAGAGACTTGAAAAAAAAAAAAAGAGAGATAGAAAGCTCCCTACAAAAGGGGGATGCTTATCTTTACTTTATAACCCTATTGGTGCAGTGGAATACGATGGAATTTGATGGTCTAATACGATGGGATAGGGACATGTCTCTGGCTAAGGACGAGCAATCTTTATCCTGAGTTGACTTTCATATCCGATGATAAAGATGGATGGCTAGCCTAGATCATGCACTGCATGCTATATCATAATAAGTTTGCCCTCTACGTCACATTCTTATTGCTGTTATATATGACATTCTTTAGAGGAAGTGAATGATTTTATCAGCCTACCATAAATTGTATGCATTTTTATTGGTCGGTCATGCAATGCCTGTTAACCTGTTGGATATATATGCATGCTTCTGCTTTTGAGATATTAATGGTTGCTACTGAGTGGTTATCCTTTACATACCCTGTTGGAAACTCATGATAAATTAGGTCCCATGAGATACTTATATGACAAAATAAATTAGTTACATTAGACTATCTTAAAAATCATTCTACCAATTGACTATTTGACTTAAGCTCCTCCCATGAACATTTCAACAAAATTCACTAATTTGCATGTTCATGTATATGTGTGTTTATGTATATGCTTGTATCCATGTATACATGTGTATACCTACCTACATATATATACATATGCCTACATATACATATGCATGCATGCATGTACTCGTATATCAAATATGCTGAATAAAAGAGCTCTTGAGCATAAAATCAATAAATATATATATTGAAATCAAATATTTATTGAAATCAAATATTTATATTGAAATTAAATATTTATATTATTTATCATGATTTGTGCCATTAAAAATATTTAAAAGTTAAAAACATGCATTTTAATACTCTAACCTATGAAACAAATAAACATAAAAAGATTGTTTTTGTTATATTGGCATGCTAAAATAAATGATAAATATTTGTAACAAGAATCTATCTTATTAATCATGATTTGCATATATTAAAATGTGCAAATTAAAAATTAATATATTTTAATGTTAACACCATAGCACAGCATGGTTTTATATCATTTTAACCATTTGTTTTATGTCCAATGGATGCATAGGACTCACCAAAACTTATTTAGTTTTTAGATATTTTTAGATATATAAAATCATAATAAATAATGTAAATCTTCAATGTAAATCCAAAAGAACAAAATATGTGTGAGTGCATGCATAAAAATTATACATACATACATACACATATATATTCATATGTATATATGTATGTATATATATATACATATATATCAGACATTTGCTATTCAAGCCTATTATAGTCAGTCGGGATAGTCTCTGAACCTTTAGAAGTCAATGGTTTAATTTAGACCAAGGATCTTTACTATTGTGGTATTAGAATTGTTGGATATTTTAGGTATTTATCATATTTCCTCTCTTAAATCTTATTTGGGGGTTCGAGTTATAGGCTCACTTCTTTCGATATTCAACCATGGAAAGAGAAGATTCTTAATCGCATGAAGCCTTGGACATTATGATATCTTTCAAAGTAGGAGAATCAAACTTGGCACTCAGGTTTTCCAGTTCCTTGAGCAGGTTAGTTTTGGTTGATGTGCAAAGTGTTATGTTTTTTAGATGGTAAGCCTCATTATTCTTGTATTATCTAGAAAAGTAAAAATAAGAACCATTCAAGAGTGCAATCTCAATCCTTAAATTTATTAAGTGATAATTGTCTAAAGATAGTGGAGCATCTATTGAAACTTAGCTAATTATTCTAAAGGTTTATTTGGTTGTTAACTCCTACATTTATTAAGTCTATAGCTTTGCTGCCTCCTTTATTGATTGATTATTTAAGCTTTTAAGAGCAATGAAGATCCTTGCTTGAATGACTATGAACTTTATATTTAAAACTATCATAATGACGCATCACAATCTAAAATAAGACAAAAATAATTTTCACAAAATCTAGCATTTTACTTTATAAAAAGAAAAGAAAAAAAATCATAATTTTTTTGATAATAATTACATCAGTAGTGAATCTACATTTAAAATATTGATAAAAATATTTATATCACAATAAAAGCATCTTATAATGGCATAGTCTTTCAAAAGTGCTCGCTATATTTATAGATATACAATTCTCTCTCTCTCTCTCTCTCTCTCTCTCTCTCTTATATATATATATATATATATATATATATATATATGTATACTATTTAGTGGCACTCAAGAATAGTAGAAATATGTACGCTATTTAGTGGCACTCAAGAATAGTAGAAGCCTCAGTAAATTAAAACCTATTAGTAATTTTATAATAATTATTATATAAAAGAAAAGGGGGACATAGATAAGCTCTGGAACCTCAATTAAATTTGCTTATTTTTACCTTAAAATTCATATTTCTATGGTTGAAACCTTATTATAAAATCAAGAGCAAGTGATTTGGATCAACTTAGGCTATCCTAACGTTATTATTCAACACTAGATTTTTATTGTTGACTGATGCCAGGCGCAAGATGATGGGTGATCAAAGAATGGTACAAGAACAATGGAGTGGTTAGAAAGCAACATCGGCTTCTAAAACTTCGAGACGGTTATCGGAGATCAATTTCTAATAGGTGATGAGTTTTTGAGAGGAAAATACAACCACAATCAAGATGTATCTACATCACTTCAAAGCAACCTATATTTTCTGCAAAGAGTGTTCATGTAGTGATCTTTTCATGAATATTTATATTTTGATTCTTCAACAAAACTGCCATTCCACCCTAAGAAAAATCTTTATCTTGTACTAAATTATTTGTGCAATTAATCTTATTTATTTATTTCACTTATATGTGAGTTATTAGTTCTCCTTTTGTTTGGTTTTTTAAGTATTGCTTACATCCTGATATAGGTTTGAACTCAAACTCCTCAAAGAAACAATGATCTGTTTGCCCAATTTGGCATATCAGCAATTTAATTACATATTATTTTAGCTTCTTAATGAACACTTCTAGAAATCATTATTTTTTATTATCATCTATATTTTAGCTTCTTAATGAACACTTCTAGAAATCATTATTTTTTATTATCATCTATGCTTAAATATTTTTGTTTTTTTAAATAAAAATAAAGGAAAGAAAATTTTCCCATGAGCCTCCACTCCCACTCCTCCCTCCGCTCATCCCCTCTCTCACAAGTAGACATGGGCTGGGCCGGGCCGCCCAGGCTAGCACGAGCCTAGCACGGCCCAATAGCCGTCATAGCCCAGTAAAAGGGGTCGTGCCGAGCTTAAAAATTCTGACCCGCGGACCAAGCCAGGCATGACATAGTCCAATCGTGACAGGCACCGAGGCACGGCATGGCACGCATGCCAGCCTGGTACGCGTGCTAGCTTGGCACGGTCCACAAGGGCCTGGGCCATGCCAGTTCGGCATGGCCCATAAGGGCCTTGACCGTGCCAGCCCATAAGGGCCTAATATTAAAAAAATTAAGTAAAAAAAATAATTTTTTAATAAATTAAAAAAATTATTGGAAACAAAGGATTTATTATGAAGCTACCTTAATGATGGAGGGTTTGGCATAGACCCTTACCAGTTTATTAATTTAAAATTAAAAAATACATGAAGGGAGGAGGGTTAGGCCTGACCTCTAAAAATAATAAGAAAAAAAAATAGAAATGACTCACTTTAATTTTATATATATATATATATATATATATATATATATATATATATATATAATATAAAAATAGAGATGACTCGCTCATCAGTAGTATTTGTATCATCATCATCTTCGCTGGTTAAGTCATGTCCACCTTTATCTTGAAGCCTCGCCTCAGCATCCAACCAATCTTTGAAGCAGAGAAGCATCTCAACCGTCTCGCCAATCTTCCTACTTCTTTTTTCGTCCAGAACACGCCGACCTGCACTAAAAGCAAATTTCGATGCTACTGTAGACATCGGCACAACTAAAATATCCCGTGCAATGGCAGACATAATAAGATATTGATTTCTAATACTCTTTCATCAAGTTAATACATCTAGATTCTCTATTTGATTTTCATCATATACAGAATGAAGATCATTTCATAAATAAAATTCTAGTCTACTACTTAAAGATGAAGAAAATGAAGATGAAGAAAATGAAGCACATGTATGTCTTTTTTGTGCAATGAATGAAAAAATAGATGACAAACGAGAACTAGAAGAAGAAGCAGAGCTTTGAGTAGGTCTTCTAGATCCATAATTTTTTTCGTAATATAAAGCATAAATATCATTAAGAAGTCGTGTTACCTCATCTTTAGTTGGTTCATGATTTTTAACCATGTTTTCATAATGTGCATCAATTAAAATTAGTAGGCCACTTAATTTAACTCTAGGATCAAAAATAGCCGCTAAGTTATGCAAAGGACATATCCTGTCCCAATATTCATTCCATTTAGTTTTCATTTGATGTATAATAGGCAATTAAAATATCATCAAATCTATGTTCATTAAATTTTTCACTAATTACATAAGTTTTTGTAAAAATGAATAAGAAGTTGGATAATAAATACTAGAAAGAACATTTATAACATCATAAAAGTAACCAAAAAATCTTCTAAAATTTTACCTTTACTCCAATCAGTTTCAAACAATGTAAATCTTAATCTACGATCATTAATATATGCACTTACTAAGTTCTTATATGGATATGCATCATGTATCATGGTATAGGTACTATTCCAACAAGTAATTACATCAAGTTTAAATTTTTTAAAATGCTTACTATAATCTATACATAATTGTTTAAATTCTTGAAGTCTTGCTCTTGAAGCATGAATAAAAGAAACTGCATTTTTAATTTTTAAAATAACATTTTGAATTATGTTCATGCCAGATTGAACAAAAATATTTAATATATGTCATACACATCTAATATGAAATAATTATCCATTTAAAATGGGATGCAAAGAGTCATTCAATAATACAACATCAGAATTATTATTAGATGCATTATCAAAAGTAATAGATATTATTTTATTATTAATATTATATGAGCATGCAGTTTGTTAAATAGCATTTGAAATTTGTTGTCCTAAATGCGGAAAATCAAAAGTATGAAAAGCAAAAATTCGTTTATTTAGTTACCAATCATTATCAATATAATGAGCAGTAATAGCAATAAAATAATTACTACCAAATATCATAGATTAAGGAAACTCTAGCATTTAAATTTGAGAGTGTTTCAATTAAACTTTGTTTAATTGCTAAAAAGTTTATCATAGCTACTTTTCTAAATGTACGCCTACTAGTTCTTCTATAAGCAGGTTGTAGGGCTAATTGAACATATTGTTCAAAATTATAAAATTCACATAAATTAAAAGGTAATTCATCCTGAGCTATCCATCTTACAAGTAATTTTCTCTGATTTTCATTATTATATGCAAAAGTACATGCAAGTAATCCTCCTTGTATATTAAGAGTACTTTGCAAACCAAAATTTTGCATTTTATGAGTCTCTTGATGTTTTTTAAATGTCATGTTCCCTCAGTACCAGTACAACTATAAAGTTTTGCACATTTTCTACATTTACGTTCACGACTCCATCAACCATAACTCTATCAAAATCATTCCAAACATTACTAGTTCTCTTACGAGAAGAGGTTTGACCTTCACTACATTCTAGAGAGAACTTGGAGATTAGTTTCCTCTCCCTCGGAAGCAGGGGCATGCCAAAATGACTTTTGTCATAAGATGCCATATCTAAAATTTTAAATTAATGAATTCAAAAAAATAAAAACTAACTACAAGAAAGAATTGAGAAGAGGACAAGAGGTAGAGGCATGGAGCCAAGATTTGTGAGCTTCCTTTTGTGAAAGTAACCTCCTTTCTCTTGTACTTTCAACATGAACCTCCTTTTGTAGTACTTGAACACTTGCTAGAGCATTTGCAACTTGCCAGAATACTTGCAAACTAAAAATTAAATTGCTAAAGCACTTGCTAGAAGAGAGAAATAGTAGTAGTAGAGAAGAGAGAAGAGTTAGTTTGGTGTGGTGAGAATAAAGGAAGAATGGGCTATTTATAGAAGTCCCAATTTTTTTTTCAAAAATATCCTTCAATATAGTTGTTATATGGCCGTGGGGGGGGGGGGGGGTTAAAATAGTCAGAACCCCCCATATGGCCGTTTATAGCCGTTTTTAGCCATTTTTTAACGGCTAGAAACGGCTATAACTAGGCTGTACCGACCTGGCCCATGACGGACTGTGCTAGTTAAGGTCGTTAGGGGCCGTGCCTGGCACGACATGGCCTAAGACTGAGCTACGCTTGGCATGGCCCGTGCCGTGTCGTGCCTGGCATGGCCCAACCCAAAGGTGGGCCGCAGGCCTGTGCCGGGTGGACAAAAATTTTAAATGGGCCATGCCCGGCATGATTCGTTATTAAATGGACCGTGCCAGACATGATTAATTTTTTTAGCTGGCCCGGCATGCTTAGGCATGGCCCGATGCCCGCCTTTACTCACGAACCATTCACAATGCTCCATTTCAACTCTAACAATAATGCCCCTTAGCATTAACCCATTTTTTAGGCCTTTATTATCCACGAGTAATGCTCTGATTTGTGATCCAAATAGTACCATAGTCATTTTTCCATTTATCTACCTTAAATGCAGACATTTTTGGACGGCTAGATTTAGCATAAATAATAATGTAAATAGTAAATAAGTATCGCTGTTTCTCTTTCTAAAATGGTTGCAAATTGGTCATATATATATATATATATATAGGCTATTGATACATAATTATTAATTAAAAATAACTTTAAATAATTTATTTATGGGTTGAAGTAGTTTAGAAAAAGGTAGTAGATGATAACATATAGAAACATATAATGAAAATGTTGGCAACGAGAAATATAGAGCCTATAGATATTTTGACTTAGTATATCTATCTTATGCAATTATAATTATTGCATGCCTTTAATTGTAAGCAATTAGTGATAGCAATGGAGTGAAGTAGGTACAAAGGAAAATATCTTCCTACCCTATCTATTAAAAAATTTATATTTATATCCATATCTGTCTTGTATCCACTATAAGTATATAATTTTATACTTATATCTATATCTATAAAGATTATATAATTTTATACTTATATCTGTTTTAATTTCTTTTATATTTTTAATTTTTTTAAAAATTTTAATTCCAAGTTTGGGGTTAAAGTAATTGTGGGTTACTTTTTTCTTCCCTTTAATTTAGAACTAGAAAAAAGGATCAGACCCTAAGAAATTATAAAGTTTTGTATTAAAAATTTAAATTTATATTAATAAATAAGAATAATTAATTAAAGTATAGTTCGGAATGGTATAAGAATATCTTTACATTTATATCCATCTCATACTAGTAATATGTATTGACATATGTTTCGATATACATATCGATAATTATCTTTTTATCTTCATACTTATCTTAAACGAAGCAAAGGCGAATGGATACAATTAATATAAGTAAATAATTTGGGCACCTACATGCATTATTTTTTGTCCTCTAGGAACTAGACAAGTAGTTCCCATCTGGCACTTTTTTAAGGCCCCGCAAATTTAGTTCACTAGATTTGTAGGAAATGAAAATGCAAGTTATGATGTTGTATTAATAAGTGTTTTCAAAATTAGATCAGACTGGCTGATTCAATTAGAAATTGATCATCAGTCTGATCTGATTTTATTATTAAAGTAAATTTTTATATGATCCGATGAAAATCAAAAAACCTCATTAAATCGATCGGGTTTCGAATCGATCCAACTCAGTTTTTAAATTTTTTTATTTTTCATTTGAATTGTATTTATATTTTATTATTTTATATTATTAAAAATTAATTTAATATTATCCAGTTCGATCAAATTGATTTATTTGATCGAATCGATTGATCTATGACCCAAATGTTAAGCTGATTCATTGTTGGATCCAATTTTTAAAACATTGGTATTAATTAGTAGCATAATTTTTTTTAAAAAAATTACTTTAGGCAGCACAAAGTACCTTGATGGCCATAAATTGTAATAAACTGAAACGGTGTTTGGTTTACAAATAATGAAAGAGGTATAATACCATTGGCACGCATTAGAATAGTTATTCCGCTAATTGCTCCAATTTCCTTTTGGCTTTTTTTTTTTTTTTTAATCCGAATAACTCTAGGTTGAGAGTTTCTTTCTTTCTTTTATAAAAAAAGAGAGGCATCTATAAAGGCTTGATGCACCAAAAGAAACCTTTTCTTTAAGTAGCTGCACTTTGCGTGATTGATTATAATAATAATTATTCTTGCTTATACTTCTCTTTTAAAAGTTGTTTGGCATGCGTAGGACTTACAGCAAGTTGTGTACTTCAACTTTTCTCTTGAATGAAACATCGCCCAAAAATGGATGAATCAATTGATGAATATACATTTAGCACAAGATGGGGCATCTCAATGCCTTGGTCTTGACTCTTGAGGTTCTACATCGTAAAGTAAGGGGTTCACAAATGGATAAACTAAAAATATAAGTTAAATAAAACACTTAACTAAGATATCACGACAATATCTTTAGGTAATTAATAAACCACCATCAAAATTATCATTTATTGTTATAATTGCATATCTGCCAACATAACCTTCTTTTAGTTTATTTATAAATAAAAATGATGACTATTATATTAGTTATTATAACAAGAAACCACAAAGAATATTACAAGAAACTTGATGTTTTTTTTTTTTTTTTTTTGCTCGACCCATATTTATCATATTAAAAAAAGGAAAATCTCAATCAGTATAGAATTCAAGAAATAATCGACGATATTGCTTGCTACTGTAAGGAAATAAGGCTTCCCGGTATTTAAATTGTTATTATTGACACATATGCCTGACATAATCGGCGGCTTCCTGGAATGCTACGATGATAAGCACCGTTTGAAAACTGGCACCCGGTCGACAGTTCGACTTCATAAGCCAGTTGTTATGATTGCACTGCCGTTGAAAACCAGCAGGAGTAACTTCGGAACAACGCTGGTTTCTTTTCGTTTTTTTTTCTCCCTCGCTTTGCTCCTCTTCGTGAACTGAACATTAATGGGGCTCTTTGAAGGTCATTTACGCGGTCCTTTTCACCGCCTACCTCGCCCCACTTTCGTCGTTCGGGCCATGAGGGGCGGCGTCACCGATTCCGGGGACCATTTCCCTGGGAAGCAGCAGGAGCCCACTTCCACCACTCGTCACATCACATCTATTGCAGTCCTTTCACTTCGACCGTTGGATCAACTGCACCAAGCCGTGATCTCAGGCCATCACCATCCACAGCCAAACAGGTGCCAGATATTTACAACTTGCAAGCACCTTTCTTCCTTTCCGGCCATAGAGCAGAGATGACGGATGGGCAACGACTGGCGGCCGGTAACGTCGCTCTTCGCGGACGATGGTCAGTAGTCGTGGATCCATGCATGGCTCGAGGCCAATTTGGACCGCTAGGGTAGAATGGTCATGATTCACAAATATTCCTGTTTTTTTTTTTTTTTAATTCCCTCGATAGAAAGAAAAGCATGATAAGGTCCCCACAACCGAAACAAAATAAAAAATAAAAAAAATTGGCACACTTTTTCACATTTTCCACACTAATTTTTTTCTCGGTTTTGGAGAACCAAAACCACCATTTCTCATAAATAATGTTTCACAGAAAATTCTATAAAATGAAAAAAATATCTTTTTATTAAATATGGCACAAAGTACTAACTGTTGTGGGAGTGGTGGAGCTCACCTTTGGGCTATGATTGATCGACTCTTACAGGCCGAATGATACTTCACCGAGCTATTTCATCGGTATTTTTGCCGAAGTCTCTCCTGACAGAGCTTTTGTTGAACGACCCTCGGCTTCAGTTGTGACCTTCGCCGAACGTTTGGGACACCGTAATCGCAGGAATCCTTAAACAGAAATGTGAGCCAAATGTAACCATCCTCATGATTAGTAGAATTTGAAATCTCCTGAAGGTATACATCGGAATCGCCCTTATCCTCCTTCAAATTTCATACCAAAAAAGTAGGTAATAGCACACCACCTTTGCTGCCTTTAAACATCAACTCCCAGGATCCCTCAAGTATGCATAAAAACACCCCATTGATGCCATTCCCTTCTTTCCACACCTTCTTCATATTATTGTCTATGGCCAAGGATTTTCACTGACTTAGATGTCAGAGGGTCTTCCACAGGAACTAGGGCTGTAATCGAGCCAAGCCGAGCCGAGTTTTCCAATGCTCAAGCTCGGCTCGTTAAGAAATACTCAAGCTCGAGCTCATTTAAATTTAAGAAACCCTGTTCAAGCTCGAACTCGGCTCAAGCTCACTCATTTGATATGATTAAAAAGCTCGACAAGCTCGATTCAAAAAAAAAAAAAAAAAAAGCTCATTTCAAGCTCAATCTTAAATTGAGCTCATTTCAATCTCAACTCAAATTATGTTCGTTTCAAGCTTGGTTTGAAAAAAAAAAGAGTTCGTTTAAAGCTCAGCTCGAGAAAGAAGAAAAAAAAGCTCACGAGCTCCTAATCGAGCCATGTTACGAGCTCTTAATTGAACTGTCTCGCAAGCTCCTAATGAAGCTCAAGCTCGACTCGTTTATCAAACGAGCTTTAAAATGAAGGTCAAGCTCAGCTCGTTTATATGACGAGCCGAACATGAACGAGCTTTTATCAAGCCGAGCCTCGAGTAGCTTGTGAGTGGCTCGGCTCGATTTCAGCCCTAACATGGACCATCCATCTCAAAGCACTGAATGAGAATGCTATTTTGTAGATCCATGAGAATGAAAGGATGCTATTCGGACTTCTGTGTGTGCCGCACCACCCTATCCATATCAACACTAACCATCATGACTCAGCTTCAAATAGCGGCTATTTTAGCTTATAAAGATTGTTATGATAGTCTCACAAGCATACATTATGGTATATGTTGTTGCTGAATTTCTTTCTTCGACTCGAGAAAGGTGCACGTCAGGATCTGGATATCGCTCTTCTATCTGAGTGGACCTGCACGACAGTCCTCACGCAGGAATTATAGGGAATAATCCCTGCGGAAGACACTTCGATGCCCAAGTCAGTGGATACTCTCAGCAAACAGATGAGGGAAAAAAGATTGTTGCAGAAGGATGCTCCATTGAGGGTTTCTCGAGAGCAATATCTTCTACTTCATTTTTTTAGGGCTTAGAATTGCTTTCGAGAGCATACTTGGGAGGTCTTGGGAATTGGTATTTGTGCGCTGCCAAGAAGATAAGCAGTTACCTGATTTTTTCAGGCGCGTTTTAGGAAGTTCGAAGCTGATACGATTGAAATCACGTCGGTTATGAGGATTGATGGTTGAGGAGGCTGATGGATGCCTTATCGGGAATTTAAAATCTCGTTGACCATGGAGGGCGTGCTATATATGGCTTCCATTTCTATTTTGGGGGGCCTACTCCGAAATCCTTGCAATCAGGATGGTTCATCCTCTTAGATATCATGCATAATTTGAAGCAGTAATGGCGCTTATGTTGAGGGAATGAGGATCAATCCTGTCGAGGTATGAAGATAGCTCGGTCCTGCCAAGGTTCGAAGATAGTTCGATCTTGTCAAGGTACGAAGATAGCTCAGTTCTATCAAGGTACGAAGATAGCTAGGTCCTGTCAAGATTCGAAGATTACGAATGGTACTGCTTATTTTTTTTTTAACGAAAAAGAGACATTCTCTGATTATGATAGTTAGCGAGTCAGACTCGGAAGCAAACCTTATCGACTTCCACGTCTGTCCATCCATCTGTTGCGGTGATGATTTTATCCTATACCAGTATATATGCATGTATGGCATCATGAGAACCTTGATGGCAAAGACAGTAAGAAAAGTTGCTATTATTAAAGATAAAAATTAAAAATAATAGTTAAATATCTATGAAACCAAAGCTACCTTAGTTGATTTGGAGGGCATAACAGAGGCAACTTTGGTTATATAGTATTTAACTATTCTTAATTTTCATTTTCAATAGAACTAAATAATAGATTGTGTGTGTTATTTATAAAATAGAGATTCTTCCTACGATTGTGGTCAGCCCTGCTGCACTGACAAAACGTATAGCGCTGGGTCGCTAAAAGCTGTATCCTTTTTTTATCTGGGGTATCACCACCGTCGTGAAGCGCCTCTTTTCTGGCGGCAGGCGGCTGGCGCTGTTGTTCTCCTGGCAACCTCCTCCGATCTAGCTGCCGAATTGACTTCCGATTGGCGTAGATTCCACGCAACGGTGGCAATATTCCTTGAAGGCGGCTCAACCATATCTACCCCTTGGCCCAATGGAACTCGCACCTCTCTTCGTGCGTCAATGTTTTAAAAATAAGATAGAATAATAAATCGATTTGACATTTAAATCACGAATTAATCAGTTTGATCAAATAAATCAATTTGATTGAATAAATAATGTTATTATTAATTTTTAATTTAATAATATAAAAATAATAAAATATAAATATCTTTCTTATTTTGTTCAAGATTTTTATTTTTTAACTGAAATAAATGAGTTTGTGCGATCAAAATTTTTAAATTAGTAAATTACTTATAAAAAAATTGAAGGTCTTGTTCTTTTTTTTTTGATTAATTAATTTATAATATTATTTATAAAATACGATATCCTTATTAAAATAAAGAATCCAAAATTACCAATTATTTTTCAAAAATTTCTTCTCTCTCATTTTTTTTTAACTTCTTTTCTTACCCTTCCCCGTCCACAAATCATTTTTGCCTTGATCTCCCACGCATCGTCGTTCTCTTTTTTTCGTTATTCCTAGACCCGTTGTTTTCCTTCTTTTATTACGTCTCCCTTCGTCATTGTCCGCCTCCTCACCAAATCCATCACCGAGGCTCAGATCTATAGCACCGGTCCCACGTCTTCCTCTGCCTTCGCTCTGATCTCCTCCGACTACCACAACATTTCATTCCCGCTAAAGCCACCTCCCTCCTTCTCCACCGCCTACCTTTCAATCTCTGTCGTTGTCGTTCTATTCTTCCGTGGCTTAGAGTTGAGCTTAAAAAAATCAACCTAATTTCATTTATCAAAACTAAAAGTCTGAAAACTAGGGTTGGACTGATTCTTCGAAACCCAACAGGTTCAATAGGTTTTTTCAATTTTTACTGGGTTATATAAAAGTTAACTTTAATAATAAAATTGGAACAGACTAATGACTGATTTCCAATTGAACTGGTTCGATCGGCCTGTCCTGTTCAATTTTCAAAACCATGAAAAAAAGAGTTTACGAGGAAGCCGATGACACCTTACAAGGTAACAGGAGGTGTTTTTCAAAATCTGCTCGGAGCAAGCCATATTGCTAATCTTATTCACCGTGCTTGTGTAATGCTTCAAACCTATTTGCTAAAACATATCTTTTTTAGTCAATGTGAAACATGTCCTTATCACACGTCACAAATTAACCAGAATCTACCCTGATTCGGGGTCATTAGTGCTGCAAGCCTACTTACTGGCTCAATTAATTCGTTAGTGAATTGAAAACCACGTGATCCAAAAATTTAAGTAAAAGTTAATGGGCAGCAAGTGAACTTGAGTTATAAGCACATAATACTCTTTTCCATCTAATGTGGAATTAAATTTGGAGGTATCACAACCAATGACGTCTTTGATCAAAGAGGGTAGCTATCAATGCTCACCAAGCCTCAAAACCATGGATCAAGTTCATCTCGCACCATCATGGCTCATTGTGTATCAAAATAGCAAATAGCTCTGTTAGAGGAATGGCAAAGGTGGTGGCATCTGTAAAAACAAAGGAGGTGGATCAAGGGGACAAAGAGGAGAGGAAATGGCAATTTCAATGTATAAAGCAAGGATCAATACTATCTCATTCAGAATGAGGTTTTCTCATCTTTTACGAAAATAAAGATAAAAATAAATATTATTTTTATTCTTGCTAGTAATAATATGAATAAACATACATCAACTATTTTCGCTCCATTGACTTTATATTTAAATATTAATTTTTTATATTTTGATATTTATAAAATTATTTAAAATTTTTATTAAAAATTTATATATATTATTAAAAAAGGAAAAGGTGAAACAAACATATGAGGTTATTAGAATGTGAATAAAAATTTATTATTCCTTAAAGAGTGAGAGATGAAGACGAAAAATATTTTTTTATGAGGATTGGATGAAGCATGAATAATTTTCTTTGATGGATAAAAAAATAAAAATTTTAACTCTATCCTATCTCCCTTGTTATTATCTCTAGATGGAGTTGATGGGGCTAATTGATCCCATGGGCAACAACGACCGCATGTGGGCTTGGCCTCGGCAAGGTGGCCCAGCTCTTAAATGGCCTCAGCTTCCTAGGCGGCCCAGCTTCTAAGCAGCCCCAGCTTTCTAAGCAGTACAACAATTCCTAGGCGGCCTCAGCAAGTCCTAGGCGACCATCCTAGGCGGCCCCATCCTAGGTGGCCATCCTAGGTGGCCTTTCTAGGCGGCTTCGATTCCATAGTCCCAACTCTACAGCCATATTGGCTCCCTCTTGCATTCATGCGCCAAGGCATTTATGGTCTTATGACAACCACGTACATCCCATTACATGCTTGCTCTAAGGCATTTATTGCCTTATTCCCTTCCATGCACACATTTATGGTTGCCATGTTGGCACCTTTGCATGAGAAAAGATGGCGTAGGAGGCAAGGAAGCTAGGACAAGGAGTTTCCAACTCCACGCCTCACGGTCGTCCCTGACGACTTCGTTTTAGATGGTTCTCTCAGACTCAGCTTCGGTCCATCTCGGTCTTTCCCGGCACCATCTCTCCCGGCTCCGCCTTGATCCTCTCTGACTCCACGAACTCGGCATCAATGACTCCTAGCTTTCGAATTTCTACTCCAGGTGGTCGTTGTCCGTACATGCATGGGAAAGGTACAGGATAATCATGTGGCTACCCATCTCTGATGGGATAGCGCCTGTAGCTCTGACATACCACTAGAAAGCAAGCCATGCTGTTGCCGCCCTTATCATAAAAAGGACAAGAGATCATGTCCCAAGACTGACAGACTCTAAGCTTCCCAAATAAGCCTCACTATTGATGCCATCACCTTAAATGCTCTGACAAGTGGATCTCACAGACATCAGCCCTGGCATTCTATCCACAAAAGTCATCATTCATCGTGAGGCCCCAACTGTTGTAAAATAGTTTTGATCTTATAAAAAATCCCTTTCTAAAAATTGCTAGAAATATGTTATAGAAATTTAAATATACAAATAAAGTAAAACAAAAAGATAAGATGAATCAAACCAGGACCGAGGCGTGTTAGACACTACCCTAAGGATCAGATTTTGCCCCTTCGTGCAGGTTGTTGGCGATCTGTCCCCAAGGTACAATAACCCGGCTTGACCCGATCCTCCTACTATGAGCACGATCGTGTGGAGGTGCAAACCCAAAGATTACCTTCAGATGCCCAAGAAAATATCAATAGAAAAAAGAAGTAAAATAAGATAAAACAAATCATAGGGCTATTCCAAATCACTCGGCCCATAAAAACTCCAACGGCTCAGCCCATAATGACCTTAAAGTCCTGATAACCATTAGCCCTAAATTATGTTAAAAACGAACTAATAAATTAATTATTTAAGCCATTTGAACGTTTCAGCTGAACGCTCCGGTGAGCGTTCAACCCAAGCCCACGCGAGCATTAATGCTCGTGTGGGTCCTTTTTTTATTTTTTATTTTTACCTTTTTTTCAACAATCCCCCCACAAAAGTTAAATAAATAAATAAATAAATAAAATCAATATAAGATATATTTTAGGGCATCTTATACTGCGCAATAGGTAAGGTGTTCTATAGACTTGAACCTCACTTAGTGTTGATTGTATACATCTGAAGGAACCATAGTGGATTAGACCTTGAACTAGGTCCTTTGACTCAGACTTCTACTAATCACACACACAATATGGATCAATTGGGTTTAAGCAGTTAGCGCATATTAAAGGCCTTGCGCTTAGTACCTTGATTTTTCATGAGAATTCTTTAAGGTTACCCCAAACCTTTAGTCACGGCCTAATATGACGATTCTCATATAGGTGAATCCTCCAAGGGTATTTGTAACAATACCCTGCAGATAACCTACCTCGGATCCATTAAGAGTATGACTCAACCTTACACAAATTTACTTTATCACTTTATAAGAGCACTCATCATAGGGATGGGATGAAAATTTTTTTAAAAATTTGTGCTCTAACACGATCACTCAATCAGCTTCTTTTCTATCACATTAAACCTCATTCATGGGATCTCCAATCATAGAGGTTGGGTATCCACTTCTGGTGACCAAATAATGGGCTTAAGCCCTATCCCCCTCGATGAATCTAGGACTCAACTCCTAGATAACTCCTTGGTTAATTAATCTGTCAAATTCTTCTCAACAAATTCCAAAGAGATAACATTTTCTTTCTTTCTTTTTTTTTTCCTTACTAGACCTCAAATAAGAGAATCAAGCAAAGATATATTAGAATTGAATATCCAAATACAAGGTAAACAATAAGTTGGATATTCCAACAGTCATGAGATTATTTAGTAAATTATAAAAATTTTTATTAAATCTCATGGCAATAAATTTCAAGAGACTCAAAATAGAGTATTTATATAACATACCTTGTCACAGAAGTTCATCCATTCTTTACCATTTGGTAACATGAATGATTCACAATAGTAGGTAAGCAACAAGTATTTGCCCAATGCTATCATTTTTGTCTAGCAACGAACAACACATCAAGGAGATATTAAAATGCCTTTACCACTATACAGAAAACACTTATTCGGAATGGAAAAACTTTTGTATTTATGTTAGAATGCAAATATATATGCTAGTAGTTGCAAGTAAAATAATAAAATGATATGAAAAAACATCTATATACAAGCACGCATATATTATGTGCACAAATGCAAGCATATGTTTTTCAATAAGGCTTTGTTTGCATGATGAATGGTTAACCACTTGTTTGATGACTTCACCCCTTGTCCATCTATCCAGTGAACAAAGTAATTCACGGTCTGATTAGCACTTGCTTAACCCACCATTAATGCAACCATTACTAAACCAACCATTATATGGTTAAGGGCATTTTTTTTTTTTTTCACTTTCATGGACAAGAATGCCCTCATGCTATGTATAAAGAAGATGCTCAGCACCTCTCCCTATATAACTATATTAACACTCAAGAAAGTCCTCATGACATTGTTTTTGGTCATGTAACATTGAAATTTCCTCCCATGTGTATCGCATCTATCCACATTTTATTGGTACAGAATAATAAGTGGAAAAATAGCGACATGTATAGGCATGGAAATTAGGTTCATCATTGGGATACAATGCAGTTGTCCATTAATTGACCCTATGGCCATGCCAAGCATGCACCCCTATTGACCACCAGATTGTTATTGTCATGTAAATAATAAGATAACATCAAACCTGATAGATATAAAATAGGGAAAATTATAATTTCAGCTTAGGTCCCTGTTGACAGTAAAATTTTTGGAAAAAATACTACATGCTTTTAGCAGTAAAATTATAGCTTCAAATGTACATGTTTGGATGCCCTATTCACATGTCCACAAATCCATTAACCATCTAAGTGTTTGCAGTTAAGAAGGCAAGAAGAAATTGGAGAGATTGGAAATTCTGTCAAGCAACCAATCCTGATATTTTGGTGACAAGCTGTCCCATCTAAAAGGTGATTTTCCTTATTCCCAGAAAATTAAAACATGGCGATTAAAAGGCTTTACCATCCCTCTGACTCTCTCTTTCTCACTTCTTCTCGAAAAAAAAAGACCTGTACATGCGTAGGCAATTAGCATAAAAGGGCCCTAGGCATCCAAACATCCCCTCATGAATCTCAGATGCGTAGCTACCCTAACATTAGGGATGTCTTGTACATGAGAAGAAAAGACAACAATAATGTGTATGGCTGAGAATGTGAGATGCATGAATGGTGGAGGGATGAGATGGACTACAGTTCCCATAATGTCACAATTTTCATTGCAGTGCAAACTGCCTTCTAAATTGATAATAGTTTCCCAGATAAGATATGGTCGGTTATGCAGTGCCAGTTACCATGTCCAAGTCTCCAATTTACCATTAAGGCAAAAAACATCTCATTTAGCAATAAGATCTCTATAGGGTTTTGAGGAGTAGTGGTGCAATGAAGAGAAATATTAATCATGATGGGAAACTTTGGTTCATAGCAGTCTACATAAGGAAAACCACGTTCATATTGGAGAAAATATGATATAAACAAGAAACTAATAACATTCCAAGTAAATTTACTATCATCAGTCTTGGTAATATATTTGTGGAGTGACCCTCCTAGTCAAGCAGCATGTATAACATTAAGAAAGAAGGGAATAAACATTAAGTCAAGTAAAAAATTAGATAAAATTATTTGGAGTCAAGATGTAGACAAAATTTGCTGTCAACATTATATTAGCAAACAGTATTTCAAGAGATAATTATAGATGATTATAATTTAGCATAGCAACATTTGCACCATTAATGCACAGGCATTTTAGGATGGCATAAAAACTTTATATGTTGAGCAAACTCATGCAAAAGCAGAATGAGTAAATGGAATGAAAATCTAACAATTTCTAGAGAAGAAGAAAAATATGATCCTTAGCTGTTGTAAAATAGTTTTGATCTTACAAAAAATCCCTTTCTAAAAATTGCTAGAAATATGTTATAGAAATTTAAATATACAAATAAAGTAAAACAAAAAGATAAGATGGATCAAACCATGACCGAGGCATGTTAGACACTATCCTAAGGATCAGATTTTTGCCCCTTCGTGCAGGTTGTTGGCGATCTGTCCCTAAGGTACAATGATCCGACTCGACCCGATCCTCCTACTACGAGCACGATCATGTGGAGGTGCAAACCCAAAGATTACCTTCAGATGCCCAAAAAATATCAATAGAAAAAAGAAGTAAAATGAGATAAAAGAAATCATACGACTATTCCAAATCATTCTACTATTCATTCATACCTCAATCTGAATCTCTGAGCCTATTTATAGGCTCGGCCCATAAAAACTCCAACGGCTCAGCCCATAATGACCTTAAAGGCCTAATAGCCATTAGCCCTAAATTATGTTAAAAACGGACTAATAAATTAATTATTTAAGCCATTTGAACGTTGGCTCACCCAACGTTGCAAGCATTCAGCTAAACGCTCGGGTGAGCGTTCATCCCAAGCCCACGCGAGCATTAATGCTCGTGTGGTCCCTTTTTTATTTTTTTATTTTTTATTTTTACCTTTTTTTCCAACATCAACCACTCAGACCAGATAAGCCCCAAAAGTCATGGTCCATCATGAGACTTCATATGACTCATTCCATTACTAGATGACAAGGCTCCAAGCTTTTCAAGCAAGCCACCCAAAGTTCAAAGATGAATAAATTGGGTAAGAGGGACCCCCGACCAGGTAACAACACACAATACTCCTAAACGCTCATTCTCGCTCAGAGAGAGAGAGCTCTTCTCTGAGCCTCTCACTCTCTCTTTCGAGCTTTCTCAAGCTCACAACTGTTGCCCAGAGCACTGACTTGAGTGTCGGAGAGTCCCCGTTGGAATCTTCGGTCCCTGGGACTTTTTGCAGGTTCCCGACTGCAAGAAGCTCGCCGGAAGATCCTAAGCTCGTTGGAGAAGGTGACCGAATGCTTGCAAACATTCAAGAAGGGTGATCTGGCAGCATCAGATTGGCACGCCAGGAAGGGGGGATGCACTGCAGGCAAGAGAGCTTTGTCTTGTTGAGTTGTAAACCTTTGTCCCCTCTAAGACAGCCATGGTAGTGATGTGCATGTCGAAGGTTTTTGTTAGTCATACTGAGGGGCATCCACATTGCGCTAAGCAGCAGTAGGCCACCCTCTCTGCTCCTCCTTCACCACCAGCCTTAGCTGCTCTAACTAACGAACTGGTCATCCTCAATCAGCAAGTTTAAGCCTTGGTCGCAACAGTTCATGAGCTGCAGGAGCAACGTTGGGTGGCTACTCAGCAGTAGCCTAAGCCTCTCACACCGCTTGTGATAGCTGCACCAGTTAGCCAACGATCCATCCGTGGAAGACCTCCTCAGAGAGAGGCTTACCGCCATCATGCTTCACCTAAGCACCACCACAATAAAGCTTTCAAGAGACTACGGTCTCCTGCCTTCTGCTCGAGCAGTCCCTCTCCCCGATGGCGATACGGGAAGGAACCCGAGCTGAAGCATTATCAGTGGCATCACTCCTCCCTTTACTCATCTTCCGAGTCATTTGGGGAGGACCTTAATCATGAGATGAAAAGGCATCTGAACGAACAACATCGGCGGCTGGAGGAGCTGAGTTAGAGGCTCAATAATCAGCTAGAGGTAGACTACAACACTCATCTACCCCTCACCCGCCGTATTATGGAAGAGCCCATTCCTTTCAGATTTCGCCTTCCTCAATTGGATCCGTTTGATGGCACCATGGATCCACTTGATCACCTCAAGAGTTACAAGGCTCTGATACAAATTCAAGGGATGACTGATACTCTTTTATGTATGGTTTTTTCGGCCACCCTACGAAAAGCTGGATGCGCTTGGTATTCTTGCCTACCTTCGCACAGCATCGACTCTTTTTAACTGTTGAAGATGGCTTTCTTGATGCACTTTGACGCATATCGGAGGATTCCTTGGGTGGCAGATAGCTTGTTCTTCATCCGACAGAAGGAGGAAGAACCCCTAAAAGATTTTGTGGCCTATTTCAAGATGGTTGCCATGGAGGTTTATTACCTCAATGATGTTGTGGCCACTTTGGCCCTAAAGCAAGGACTTCGCCACTCCTGCTTCACTTATTCACTAGACAAGAAGCCTCCTAGCTCCTAAGTTGTGTGCAGAACTATATATTCGCGCCGACGAAGCTGACTTCACACGAAGGGTACTAAAGGAAAGATAGTCCTATGACACTAAAATTGCAAACCTTCGCGTGGTGGCATGCGCTTCTACCAATTATGCAGTTATGCTTGGAGGCATCCTAGGCAGATTAAGCCAAAAAAGTACCTTGAAGCCCCCTAAATGAAGGTATCAGTTGCATGAACTTAGACATTGTCCATGGCCGATCACCTCGAGCATTTATGAGCATCCTAACTCCTAGTTACCTCAAGCATTTATGGGTGTTTTAATTCCTTGTGGTAGTAAGCCAGGAGGTACTGGTGCTATTAATATAAGGTAGGATATGGGGACAAGGGGCTTTGACGGTTGACTCCACCTTTCCCCTCTCTTCCCCTCTCTCTTTCTTTTTGCTGCATTCAAGAGCCAAACCGAACTACTGATTCTGTTCCAATTGCTCTCAGATTTCGGCATTGAAGGAGACAAATTTCTTCAAAGAAAAAGCTCTCAAACCTTTAATCGACATTAACACCAAACACGATGTAAATGCAAAAAATTACAAAAGCTAAGTACACTACACTTTGAGAAAAAGTTTATTTTTATTCAATTTCTCAAACTCTTTGACCGGCGTGAGAAACCCCGTGGTAGTTTTTAAAAGGACCTCATGGCCTCGTGATCATAAGGATACCCTCGGATTGGTGCGAGAAACCCTCGAGGTGGTTCAAATCCTATGGCCTTGGCGGGCTCGAGTCAACGCCTGACCAGTCACAAAACCCTTGAGGCGGTTTTATTTCAGTCCCAGTAGCTTTATATCTACCTTAGTGGCATCATTACAAGCTCAATGGTTTTATTGCAGCCTTAACGGCTCTATCAACTTCAACGGCTTTATCTTTGCCTTAGCGGCTAATGGCCAACATTGGCCAATTAGAAGTCCCAAGTCAGCCCACAGTGAGAAAGATCAACCCCAACTCACAGTTGATGGGCATCCACTTCCAGACCCTGCATTGGGAGAGAATTACTGGCTGCCCTTAGCCGGTTAAAGACAGCGTGCAGATGTCCACACAAGGCAGCACAAAAAGAAAGGGATTTCCCCACTTAAAAAAAAGAAGACAAGTGCAAAGTAATAAGGTAAAAAGTTCTACACTCCTTTCGCTTGGCTGATGCAAGGCCCACAAGCTCAAGGAGTGTGGAGGGCATATGATGGGGACAGTTGACCCCATGGGCAACAATGACCGCATCTGGCACTACAAGAAAATACTGAAATAGCGACGCAAATTTAGTGACGCATCGTTGTGTCGCTAAATTGTGACCACATTATGACGCCTCCGCGACAACAAAACATTGCGACGCAATTAGAGACGCATTAGCGACTCAATAAACCAAAAAATCAAAAAAATAATTTTTTAATTTAGTGACGCAAGTAATGCGTCGCAATATTTTTAAATTTAGTTTTTCTAAAATAGAATTATGAAATATAAAATATTACGACGCAACTCAGTGCGTCGCAATGTTTTTTAAAAAATTAATTATGTTAAATAGTGACACATTAGCGATGCAATAAACTAGAAAATTAGAAAAAATATTTTTTATTTAGCAACGCACTAATTGCATCGCAATAATTTTAAATAAAATTAATATTTATAAAATATAATTATGAAATAAAAATATTGCGATGCAACTCAGTGCATCGTAATATTTTTAAAAAAATTAATTATATTAACTAGCGACGTAATAGCAATGCAATAAAATAGTAAATTAATAAAAATAATTTTTAATTTAGCGATGCACGTATTGAGTAATGTTTTTAAAAAAATTAAATTTTATAAAATATAAAAAAGAATTATGAAATAAAAATATTGTGACGCAACTGAGTGCGTTGCAATGTTTTTTTAAAAATAATTATGTTAAATAGCGAGGCAATAAAATAGTAAATTAATAAAAATAATTTTTAATTTAGTGATGCAAGTATTGCGTTATAATATTTTTTAAAAAATTAAATTTTATAAAAAGATAATTAAAAGATAAAAAATTAAAAATAAAACATTACGATGCAACGAACTGCGTCGCAATTGTTTAAAAAAAATTAATTTCGGTACATGCCTCGGATCGGTCATCACCGACCAGGATCGATCATGGCTTCGATCGATCGCAACCATTGGATCATCGCCGATCGGATTGATTGCGACGATCTGAGATCGTTCATCGCCGATCGGGATCGATCATGGCTTTGATCGATCGCAATCGTCGGATCGTCGGCGATCGGATCGATCGCAATGGTCCAAAATCGGTCGTGACCGATCGGGATCAGGGCTTGGATCGATCGCAACCGTCGGATCGTCACCGATCGGACCGATCACAACGGTTCGAGATTGGTCCTGGCCGATTGGTATCAGGGCTTGGATCGATCGCAACCGTCGGATCGTCGGCAATCGGACCGATCGCAATGGTCCGAGATCGATCGTGGCCGATCGGGATCAGGGCTTGGATCGATCGCAACCATTGTATCGTCGCCGATCGGACCGATTGCAACGGTCCAAGATCGGTCGTGGCCGATCGGGATCAGGGCTTGGATCGATCGCAACCGTCGGATCGTCGGTGATCGGATCAATCGCAACGGTCCAAGATCGGTCGTGGCCGATCGGGTTTAGGGCTTGGATCGATCGCAACCGTTCGATCATCGCCGATCGGACCGATCGCAATGGTCTGAGATCGATCATCGCCGATCGGGATCAGGGCTTGGATCGATCGCAACCGTCGGATCGTCGCCAATCGGACCAATCGCAACGATCCGAGATCAGTCGTGGCCGATCGGATCAGGGCTTGGATCGATCGCAACCATCGGATCGTTGGCGATCGGACCGATCGCCACGGTCCGAGATCGGTTGTGGTCGATCGGGATCAGGGCTTGGATCGATCGCAACCATCGGATTATCGGCTATCGGATCGATCACAACGGTCCGAGATCGGCCGTGGTCGATCGGGATCAGGGCTTGGATCGATCGCAACCATCAGATTGTCACCGATCGGACCGATCGCAACGGTTCGAGATCGGTTGTCACCGATCGGACCGATCGCAACGGTCTAAGATCGATCGTCGCCTATCGGATCAGGGCTTGGATTGATCACAACCATTGGATCATCGCCGATCGGATTGATTGCGACGGTCAGAGATCGGTCGTCGTCGATCGGGATCAGGGCTTGGATCGATAGCAACCGTCGGATCATCGTCGATCGGATAGATCGCGATGGTCGGAGATCGGTCGTCGCCGATTGGGATCAGGGCTTGGATCGATCACAACCGTCGGATCATCGTCGATCGGATCAATCGTGACGGTCGAAGATCGGTCGTCGCCGATCGGGATCAGGGCTTGGATCGATCGCAACCGTCGGATCGTCACCGATCGCAACGGTCCGAGATCGGTCGTCGCCGACTGGGATCATGGCTTGGATCGATCGCAACCGTCGGATCCTAGCCGATCGGATCGATCGCAATGGTCCGAGATCGATCGTCGCCGATCGGGATCATGTCTTGGATCGATCACAACCGTCGGATCGTCACAGATCGAACCGATCACAATGGTCCAAGATTGATCGTTGCTGATCGGGATCTGGGCTTGGATCGATTGCAACCGTCGGATCGTCGCCGATTGGATCGATCATGACGGTCCGAGATCGATCATCGCCGATTGGGATCATGGCTTGAATCGATCGCAACCATCGGATCGTCACCGATCGGACCGATCGCAACGGTCTGAGATCGATCGTTGCCGATAGGGACCAGGGCTTGGATCGATCGCAACCATCGGATCATCGCTGATCGGACCGATCGCAACGGCCCGAGATCGGTCATCGTCGATCAGGATCAGGGCTTGGATCAATCGCAGCCGTCGGATCATCACCGATCAGATCGATCGCGATGGTCGAAGATCGGTCATCATCGATCGGGATCAGGGCTTAGATCGATCGCAACCGTCGGATCGTCACCGATCGGATCGATTGCAATGGTCGGAGATCGGTCGTCGCCAATCAGGATTAGGGCTTGGATCGATCGCAACCGTCAGATCATCGCCGATCGGACCGATCGCAACGGCCCAAGATCGATCGTCGCTGATCGAGATCAGGGCTTGGATCGATCGCAACCGTCGGATCATCGCCGATAGGATCGATCGCAATGGTCGTAGATCGGTCATCGCCGATCGGGATCAGGGCTTGGATCGATCGTAACCATCGGATTGTCGCCGATCGGACCGATCGCAACGGCCCGAGATCGATCGTCGCGATCGGGATCAGGGTTTTGATCGATCGCAATGAATTTAAGAAAAAAATAATTTTTATCAAATATAATTATCAAATAAAAATATTGAGACATAAATCAGTGCGTCGCAAATATTTTTAAAAAATAAATTATGTTAAATAGCGACGCATTAGCGACGCAATAAACTAAAAAATAAAAAAAAAAATTTTAATTTTGCGACGCATATTTTGCGTCGCAATATTTTTTTTTAAAAAAAAATTATAAAAAATTAAAAATAAAACATTGCGACGCAACCATATGCATCGCAATGATTTTAAGAAAAAGTAATTTTTATCAAATATAATTATCAAATAGAAATATTACGATGCAAATCTGTGTATCAAAAATATCTTTTAAAAAAATTAAATTATGTTAAATAGCGACGCATTAGCGACGCAATAAACTAAAAAATTAAAAAATATAAATTTTAATTTTGCGACGCATCTATTACGTCGTAATTTTTTTTTAAAAATAAATGTTATAAAAAATTAAAAATAAAACATTGTGACGCAACCACATGCGTCGCAATTATTTTAAGAAAAAGTAATTTTTATCAAATATAATTATGAAATAAAAATATTGCCATGCAAATCATTGCATTGAAAAGTTTTAAAAAAAATTAAATTATGTTAAATAGTGACGTATTAGCGACGCAATAAACTAGAAAATTAAAAAAAAATTATTATTAACTTTGCGACGCATCTATTGCGTCGCAAAGTTTTTTTTTTAAAATAAATGTTATACAAAATTTGAAAATAAAATATTGCGACGCAACCATATGCGTCGCAATTATTTCAAAAAAAAATAATTTTTATCAAATATAATTATCAAATAAAAAAATTGCGACGCATTAGCGATGCATTTTCCCTGAAAATAAAAAAAATTTCCCGTCGATTATTGCCGCCAAAGTAGCAACTCATTAGCGACGCAATTATTTGCATCGCCAAAGTAGCGACTCATTAGCGACGCAATTATTTGCATCGCCAAAGTAGCGACTCATTAGTGACTCATTAGCGACTCATTAGTAGACGACAGCCACGGTCGCCGCCATGGCCGGCGGTGACCTGGCCACGATGGCTAGGCCACTGTTAAAAAAAAAAATTGTTGGGATGGTGGGGTTTTTCCCTCACCCTTGAGGCAGTGAGGCACCGGCCACGGCCGCTGCCATGGCCGGCGGTGGCTTGGCCACGGTGGCCAGGCCACCGTTTTAAAAAAAAAAATTATTGGGGTGGGGTTTTTCCCCCACCCCTGAGGCGCCGGCAACGGCGGCGATCGTAGCCATCGTCTCATGCCACGGCCGCGGCCGTCGCCGGAGATGACGGCCACAGCCGCTGCCGTGGCCGACGGTGGCCTGGACATGGTGGCCAGGCGACCGTTTAAAAAAAATTATTGGGGTGGGGTTTTTCCCCTACCCCTGAGGCGCTGGCCACGGCGGCGGCCATGGCCAGCATTGGCCTGTTAAAAAAAAAATTATTGGGGTGGGGTTTTTCCCCAACCCCTAAGGCGCCGGCCACGGCGTCGGCCATGGCCGGCGGTGGCCTGGCCACGATGGCCAGGCCACCGTTTAAAAAAAAATAAAAATGGGGTGGAGTTTTTCCCCCACCCCTGAGGCGCCGGCCACGTTGGCGGCCGTGGCGGCGGTGGGTGGCACCATTTAAAAAAAATAGTAATTACATAATAATGGTTTTGCATTCATGTTTTAAACCATTAGATGTAGAATTTGAATTAAAATGTTCAGCTTATGCATCAAGTTGGAAAAATTGATGTTATTAATTTAAACAATCCATTTTTTGATCACTTAATGCGGTTAAAAGTATCTAAATCTTATAATTTTTTTATGTATAAATGTTTAGAAATAGTAACATCATATTCAATGATTTAGATTATTAATGATCATCATTATTTAATTAAAAAAATATTATTATGTTTATGTTTCATATACAATAACATGTTTTAGACTACTATTATCACTCTTAGTTAAGGGTTAAAAAAGTCGTAATTCTATTATTAGGGTTTCTTTAAAGCTGTTTATGCAATAATATATGTGCATTTATAGTTATTTACAATTGTTTTGTCTTGATTATTTATATTCTGCTTCAAATTGAATGATGCATTAAATTATGTAATGCTAGAATGAAAGTCTTGTTGTAGTTTTATTTAATTTTTAGCAATAATTTAGCAGGTTCAATGATTTATATTTTAGACTTCACAAACATTTATATTGGACATAATAATCTTAAGAAGTCAGTTATATATATAGAACACTATTCCTATATATGTATAATTGATAAGAATTTATGAATAACAAGCATAAGTTGTCTTCGGATTTCCATATTATTAATCACAGTACTATAACCTTTAGATCCGTTTGAGAATTTGTAAGACTTAGTCTTGTAAATTCTCAAATTATCCTGGTGGACAGTTTGAGAATATTTTTTGCGATATGTTAGTCTGCTATTAATCATCGTTGGTTGAGATTGTGGTTTGTATTTGCTCATGCGTTCTCCTAGTGTGGCATATATGCCACACATTTAGGAGAACATATGGGAAAATACTGCTGAAATTTCAACGTAAACCATCGATGATAACTAATAGCAGAATAACATATCACAAAAAATATTCTTGAATGAGATAGGGCCTCACCTTTTAGACATGGAGTGAAGGTAGAATTAATTTAGGACACTTGATTGCTTGTGAAGTCCGATGATTGAATGGACCGCATTGCGGCCCGGCCCGAACCCAATCCCTAGCATTATGCCTGGCATGAACCTGTGCCTCGGTCCTTGCTAGCACGTGGCAAGGATCGTAGCCGTGGCCCGGCCTTGCCGGGTAGGGACCTTAATTGTGTAAAAGAAAATTGGTTTAGTTATAAATGATTTAAGTAGTTGTTATTTACCTTAGTTATATATGTACTAATGCTAATATAGTTTTATATTGTGGTTTCCTTTAATGGTATACCAGAAACTGTATAAGTCGGTCAAAAATGAGCGGGGCTCGCTCGTGGATGTATGCAAGGATAAAAGATGGCTTGCTTAATCCAGATTTTCTGAATGGATTGGAAGAATTTATCGAATTTGCATGTAGCCAACCTGAATGGATGGATGAGCCTAGGATTAGGTGCCCATGCAACTTCCACAGGTGTCAGAATAAAGCCTAAAGAGATGTTGAAACTGTTAAGGTGCATTTGTGTAAAAAGGGGTTTGTTCCTGATTACGATGTTTGGTACTGTCATGGTGAACCAGAGGAAATTTCGGTAGCTGTTACAAGCCAACAAGTGTCAATTCCTAAAGATGAACCATTTGTGAATTTAAACACATATGAAGAAATGGTGATGAATGTATCGGGTAATGAATTCAATCATAATACATTTATGGAAGAACCAAATCCAGATGCACAGCAATTTTATGATATGTTGCGTGCTGCAAATCAAGAATTGTATCCTGGTTGTGAGAGTCATTCCAGTTGTCTACGGCTGCTCGGTTGTTGAATATTAAGGCAGAACATCGATTATCAGAAAAGGCGTTTAATTCTGTAGCTGGGTTAATCAAGGAAATTTTGCCAAATGATAATGTTGTAGCAGACAGTTTTTACTCAACAAAGAAGTTGTTGCATTGGCTTGGGCTCCTGGTTAATAAGATTGATTGTTGCTTGAACAATTGTATAATATATTGGGGTGAAGACTCAGAGCTGAGATGGTGTAAGATTTGTGGGCAATCGAGGTACAAAAATGACGAAGGGGGAGCTAGTACAAGTATGAGGAAAAGTGTTCCTTACAAGAGGATGCATTACTTTCCTCTTACTCTATGCCTACAGAGATTATACAGATCTAAGGCTACAGCTGCTGATATGAGATGGCATGCCGAACATGAATCCAAAGATGATGAAATGCGGCATCCATCAGATTCAAAAGCTTGGAAGCATTTCAATGAAAATCATCCTGATTTCGCTGAAGATATAAGAAATGTGAGATTAGGTCTTTGTATTGATGGCTTCCAACCATTCGGTCAAGCAGGGCAACAGTATTCATGTTGGCCTGTGATATTGACTGTATATAACCTTCCTCCATGGAAGTGCATGAAAGATACTGCAATGTTTTTGACAGTTTTGGTTCGAGGACCATCAAATCCAAAGGAAAAGATTGATGTCTTCCTGCAACCGTTGGTGGCCGAATTGAAAATGTTGTGGGAAACAGGAGTCGTAGCTTACGACATTTCTATGAAACAGAATTTTATCATGAGAGCTGCTTTGATGTGGACAATAAGTGACTTCCCGGCATATGCAATATTGTCTGGTTGGAGCACTGCTGGACGTCTGGCATGCCCTCATTGCATGTATGATTCGGATGCATTTACATTATAGAAGAGTGGTAAGAAATCATGGTTTGATAATCATAGGAAGTTCTTGCCCCCAAATCATCCTTATAGGCGTAACTTGATCGCCTTCCGGAAGAACAAAGCAGTCACAAAATTCACCGAACCGGTTAGGTCCGGCATGGATATATTTGATACTATAGAGAATTTGGGGTTAAGGTATGCTTGGAAACCGGATGCAGATAGAATAAATGGCTGTATATGTAAAGAACATAACTGGAAGAAGCGGAGTATATTTTGGGATTTGCCTTATTGGAGCACAAATCTCATCCGACACAACTTGGATGTTATGCATATGAGAAAAATTTCTTTGATAACATATTTAACACGGTGCTAAACATCCCGGGAAAAACCAAAGACACTGCAAAGTCAAGAGAAGAACTTAATCAGTATTGCAGAAGAGGTGATTTGAGGCGGAGTGCCGACGGGACCTATCCTAAAGCCCGTTACACTCTTGACAAAAATTCATGAGAAGTTTTATGTAACTGGCTTAGAGGGTTAAAATTTCCAGATGGTTATGCCTCAAATATCGGTAGGTGTGTGGACATGCATAAGCTCAAGTTGTTCGGCATGAAGAGTCACGACTGCCATGTTTTCATGCAACGATTATTGTCTATAGCTTTTCGTGAGTTGCTTCCGCAACATGTTTGGAAGGCATTAACGGATCTCAGCTTGTTCTTCAAGGAGTTATCTGCCGCAGTCATTACTTCTGTATCCATGGCAAGGCTTGAGGAGGAAATTCTAATTATTTTATGCAAGCTGGAGCGAATATTTCCTTCCAGTTTTTTTGACTCAAAGGAGCATTTACCGGTTCACTTGCCATACGAAGCGAGCATAGCTGGTCCCGTGCAGTATCACTGGATGTATCCTTTCGAGAGGTAAATATATACATCATTAAGACATGTTGACATTTCAAATATTATTTCATTGCAAGAAAATTGGTTAATTTTTTGTCTCAACTTTACATATAGGTACCTTAAGAAGTTAAAAAATAATGTGCGTAATAAGGCAAGGGTTGAAGGTTCTATATGCAATGCACACTTGGTCGAAGAAGTTTCAGCTTTTGCCTCACATTACTTTGAGGGTCACATCCACACGAGGAGCCAAAATCTTGGTCGTAACGATGACGTATGTGTGGACGAAGGAGAACCTAATGACGGTAGAATATCAATTTTAAAGGTATCGGCCATTCATTTGGGGGGCAGAAGTCAAGAAATCTTAGCGATATGGAGTATAATGCAGCACATTATTACATCCTAATGAACTGTAGAGAAGTCGATCCATATATTGAGTAAGTGTATACTTCAATGCTTAATTGGAACTTCTAATTTAAATTACAATATACCACAATATTTAATTGCTAACATAAGTTTTAATCCTTATCATCCCATAAGGATGTATTGTGATAGACAACGACAGATGAATCCCGACATCAGTCAAGTTGCAATTGGGCAGAAGTTAGAAACGGAGTTCGCTTTGTGGTTTTATGAATTTACGAGTAGTATCACTCAATCAATTTCAATAATGGCTTTTATTTTTTGAATTGGTTGTGAATAGCTTATTAATTTATAGCGGTCCATGGTCCATAACCGACAATATTTTCATTAAATGTCTATCGCAATGGCCATTGAAGACCGTAACAACCTCTACTGGCTATTTTGTTAATGGGTACAAATTTTAGATTGAACGATTAGCAGCTTCAAGAGGCACGCAGAAGTGGCGTGTGTGTGTTAAAGGAGAAAGTGTTGGAGCAAATATGCAGGATTATTACGGAAAGTTAGTAGAGGTGGTTGAAGTTGAATATCTCGGTTGGCCTATGAAACGAACCGTATTGTTTCATTGCGATTGGTTCGATCTGACAGTTCCTGTGGGTAAAAGGGTTCATAACGACTACAATTTGGTTAAAGTGAACCATCGACGAAGATTGCAGAAATATGAACCATTCATCCTTGCATCCCAAGCTCAGCAAGTGTTTTACTGTGGATATCCAAGTTTGCGCAATGACAAGTGAGATTGGTGGGCTGTTTCTAAAATCATCCCACGTTCAACAATCGTATTAGAGGAGAGTTCATCAAGTCAATCAGCCGAATGCCCTGCATTTCAAGAGGATGAGATGGAAATGCATGCAATTGAGGACGACACAAGGGCTCCTGAAAACATCACTTAGAGATCCAAATGGTGATGTCCAAGAGATTGCAGATGCAAATGTTCGATTTCCTTCCAATGATAATGAAACTGAATCGCAGTCCGATACGGCATCGGATGTTGAACCAATATTTCACGAAACAAATGACAAAGATTAAACATAGAGGTTTTTTTAAATTCAATTTTATTTTATAAGTGTTAAATTTTTACATAGTCAATCATTAATCATAATTTAATTGCATGAATCTTTAGTTTTTTCAGTATGACGGGCAGAGGTAGATCTACCGACGACATACGGAGTAAGCAGGGACGTAGCCCTGCTGCATCAGATCATATGAGCTTTGGAGATGGAGAGTTCGGATCTTCATATATCGCACAGCCTTCGATCTCTCCAGCAGTTGGCGGTGATCCTGTATTGGTATTACCATCCAGCCGATCGGCACATACCTCCGAGAGTTCTTCCACCATCGGCCACACCGTTCTTCGACTGGATGCTCAGGGGCTGTAAGTATATACTAATTAAAAATATATGTTTATGTTTTTAAGTCAATTACTTATAAGAATGTATTTTTTAATAGATTTATTGAGCATCATCATGTATCGAGCCACATCATCTCCATATTTCGGAGGCGTGCAGATCCCAGTGGCTACGATTGGCGCCATGTATCTGCAGCCATGAGGGAGTTTTATTTTTTTGAGTTTCAGGTAAACTTATTAAATACAATTTATCACTGATATAAAATTTTTTAATCTTAATAAATTCTGAAACTAACTATTTATTTTAATACAGAAAAAGTTTACGTGGGACCCTGCCAGCCATGATGCCATTAGGGCAGCATGGGAGGCTCTTACGGGATGCCGATACTCCGACATGCTTCATCGTTAGAGATCATCGGGTCTCCATCTTGCGCATGTGCCAGAGGGTATTTAGCACGAGTGGCAGCAGGCCTGATAGTCCGATGGCTGGCGCAGGAGGTCCACATCAGCCAGCACGAACCGCCGATCCGAGAGGGATGGTCCTGGCACGGGTCTCTCCCGCCACACTTCGGGCTCCATTTCGATTCAGGAGCACAGGCGCCGTATGGTAAGAAAATAAATTTAATTACTAATTTAGTTATTTAAAAATATTTGCATTAATATCAATTTTTTTATTGTTATAGTCTGAGCAGGAGGGCGGAGATCCTGGTGAGTTTCATCTATTCAGGGCGACACACACCAGGAGGGATGGTTCCTGGGTCGATACGCGATCACGGGAGGTTGCGGTAAGAAATTAGCTTTATGTAGTATCTGTTTAATTTCTAAAATTTTATTTAGAGAAATTCATTGATTCATTTATTGTTGATTTTATAATTCAAAGATACGAGTCGAGGAGCTTCGCTCCCAGGCATCGCAGGTCGACTCCACTGATGGGGAGACGC
This sequence comes from Calamus simplicifolius, assembly GCA_900491605.1. Lineage (NCBI taxonomy): Eukaryota > Viridiplantae > Streptophyta > Magnoliopsida > Arecales > Arecaceae > Calamus > Calamus simplicifolius. The sequence continues at coordinate 335,686 of UESW01004685.1, read as the reverse complement.
CGTCGAACTCTCAGCAGAGAGAGTTGACGTGTATTTTTGAAGGTTGTTGGTGCCCAGCCGCAAGACCATAGGGTGTATGGTCTGGGCACTAGAGCTTCTGCATATTTTCCCCATCAGGCTTCTAGCTCGCGATATTCTGGTGATATTCCTGCCGAGCATTTATACGACATTCGAAGATCTATTACGGAGGAGGTTCGGTAGGTAGTTCGTCAGAAGGTTCGGCAGGAGGTTGGCAGGAGTTCGAGCACGAGTTCGAGCAGCATATGCGAGGCCATCAGCAGGAGCTTGCAGACGTGCGAGATCAGATGCGTCAGTTGCAGATATGGTTAGCCGCATGTCGCAGGGTTTCCAGCCTCCACGTGATCATGCGGATTCTTGATGTATTTTTTTTACTTTTTATATTTTGTATATGAAAACTTTAAAATTTTAATATATTAATTATTTTTGGAAATTGAATGATTATTGTTTGGATCAATATGAGTGAAGAATGTTTCGATCAATATTTAAATGTAACAAAATTTTCTTGTAGTGTGGGCTTGGCCTCGGTAAGGCGGCCTTTGCTTCCTAGGTGGCTTAGCAATTCCTAGGCGGCCCTAGCAAGTCCTGGGCGGCCCCATCCTAGGTGGTCTTTCTATACGGCTTCAATTCCAGAGTCCCGACTCCATAGCCACGTTGGCTCCCTCCTTGTTGACCCAATTATTAATTTTGATGATAAACAAAACTATTTGAGTATAACTCATGATGTTACTAATGATTTTAATTAAATGTTTCAGTTTATAACTTGTTTAAATGATCAAAATCTCGAGAAAAATCAAGTTCGGAGCTTAATTCTAATGTCAAGGTAAGATTGCAGACATTAGAGTCGATACCTAGAATCATAGAGTCGACTCCGAAAAACAGCACGGACTAGAGTCGACTCCTGGAACCTGCAGAGTCGACTCCAGTAGAAAAATAGAAAGATGGTTTTTTGGATCTCAAATTAGAGTCGACACCGAAGGAGTTAGAGTCGACTCCAGAAGAAAAATGTGTCGATCCCAAAAAAGTTAGAGCAGACTCCAAATCGGACTGTTTGGGGATTTCAAGTTAGAGTCGACCCCAGGAATGCCAGAGCTGACTCCAGATTGTCAGAAACAAATTTCAGATGTGTCAGAACGTCTCTAAACCTTTCTTTTACTTTAAATCTCAACGGCTTTTACCCTATTTGTTCCTAACTTTTCTTCCATTCTAATTCTAATGGATAGTTTTCATCTATTCTTAGTTTTGGAAGGATCTATAAGAGCATGAGAGATATGACCATTTGAAATATGAGAAAAACGAGAAAAACAAGAAGAAAAAAAGAGAAAAATCCGAGAGAAAATCAGAGGGAAAAATCAAAAGGAAAGATCGTATTGATTCCCTAAAAGAAAAGAAAGAAATCCCTACTCTTCACACTTTCATTTTGAAGAGATTTCTAAGGTTGAAGAAGCAAACAAGCAAGCCCTAGTTCCTGTTCTTCATCTGTTCTTCCGAGCTTCAAGAGAATACTCAAGGAAGATCCATTCAAAAGCAAGAAAGAGAAGAAGAATCAAGCCACAAAGATCTACAAATCAGGCTTACATTTCTATCTCCTTGTTTGAATAGTTAACTTGTCTTATTTGCTCATTTAAGGAGCAGCTGTTGTATCAAATATTCTTGTTTTTCTCGTGAACTGAGTCAATCAGGTGATTGAATCAGTTGAGGCAGATTGCCTTGTGCAAGAAGTTGCTTGTGTGTAAGGTTTTGTGCTGGTGAACCTTGAAAACCAGCTGGGTTCGTTGTGCGCCCGGGAAAACAACAAGTTTGAGTTGTGATCTTGTGAAATAACTCTGCTGTAATCAAGGTTGATTATAGTGTGGACCCAAGAGGTACTTGGGAGTGGACCTAGGTGTAGATATACCAAACCACTATAAAATCTCTGTGTTTGCTGTGCTTGACTTTTTATCTCTTTCTCTTCATCTCCTCATTGCATATTTTATCTTAATTGTTGCATATCTGTGATTTATTTTAAGTTGGGGGTTTTACTTCAAAAGAGTTTAAATTTTTTAAAAAGACCCAATTCACCCCCCCTCTTGGGTTGCTATCTGGGACAACAATTGGTATCAGAGCTAGTGCTCATTTTTTCTTGATCTAACAATCAAGAGTTAAAGATCTAAATGACAGCTCAAGTTGGCTCAACCTTTTCTGAAGGACAATCTATGAATCGTCCTCTTTTATTTAATAGTTCTAATTATTCTTATTGGAAAGCTAGAATGAAAATCTTCATTCAAGCACTTGACTATGATCTATGGAGTATTATAGTCAATGGACCTCACACACCCACTACAAGACTTAATGGCATAGAAATTCCTAAACTGGAAACGAAATGGGATGAACATGATAAGAAATTGGCACAACTAAATGCCAAGGCTATTAATGTTTTGTACTATTCTTTAGATGCAAATGAATTTAATCATATATCTATTTGCATGTCTGCTAAGAAATTTGGGATAAATTAGAGGTTACTCATGAGGGAACCAATCAGGTAAAGGAATCCAAAATTAACATGCTTGTTCATAAATATGAATTATTCAAAATGGATGCATGTGAATCTATTTCTGATATGTTTACAAGATTTACTGACATTGTTAATGGTTTAAAAAGTCTTGGTAAATCTTATGATAACTCTGATCTTGTGAGAAAGGTATTGTGTTCTTTGCCTAGGACATGGGAAGCTAAAGTCACTGCAATACAAGAGGCAAAAGATATGAGCACTCTACCTCTAGAAGAACTTTTGGGATTCTTGATGACTCATGAGCTTCAAGTCAAGCAACATGTTAATGAAGATGAATCAAGGAAGAAAAGGACTATGGCTCTCAAAATTTCAGAATGTAAAGAAGAATCTGATGAATCTGAAGATGACAGTGATGATGAGGACATGGCACTCATCATAAGGAAATTCAAGAGATTCATGAAGAAGAAGAAATTTGAAAAGAAAAAGCCCTTTGTTAGGAAAGATGAGGACAAAGGAAAAGAAAAGAAAATAATCTGTTTTGAATGCAAGAAACTGGGGCATTTCAAATTTGAATGTCCATAATTCAAAAAGGCCTCCCAGAGATTCAAAAAGAAGGCAATGATGGCTACCTGGAGTGATTCGGAAAGCTCAAGTTCCAAAGAAGATGAAAAGAAAGAAATAGCCAATCTCTGCTTCATGGCGGACAATGATGAGGTGGGTCCTAGTTTTCTAGATGATTTTACATTTGAAGAATTGCATAGTGCTTTTTATGAACTAATTGATGATTATGCAAATCTAAGCTCAAAGAATAAAGATTTGAAGAATCAAATGCAAAATCTATCTTTAGAAAATGAAAAGCATATTGTAGAAAATAAATTTCTAAAGAAAGAAAATGAAAATTTGAAAAATAAAGTTGATAGGCTTAAACCCATTGTTGACAAATTTACTTTAAGCTCTATCAAACTAAATATGATTTTGGATAATCAAAAGGTTGTTTTTGATAAAGCCGGATTAGGATATAATCCACTTAAAAAGCAAAAATCTTTGAAAAATATTTTTGTACATGTTGAAAAATCATCAAATATTACTTGTTTTAAATATGAAAATAAAGGACATAAATCTTATGTGTAAAACTCCACATGATAAAAAAAAGATGATTTGGGTTCCTAAAGGAACAGTATTCATTGCTTCTAACCATGAAGGACCCAAGAAAGCTTGGGTACCTAAAATTAAGAGATGAATATTTTTGCAGGAGTGTCTTGCAGCCATCAGATTGAAAAGAAAATGGTATCTTGATAGTGGTTGCTCAAGACATATGACGGGTGATAAAGATCAATTCATCACCATTGAGACGAAAAGAGGCGGAGTAGTTACTTTTGGTGATAATGGTCAAGGCCATATCATGGGCATTGGTAAGATTCAAATTACTCCATCTACCTATGTTGATAATGTATTATATGTTAATGGATTAAAGCATAACTTGATTAGTATTAGCCAGCTGTGTGATAAAGGTTTCAAAGTTTCTTTTGAAGCTTCTATTTGCACAGTCACTAATCCCATTGATAGTAGCATTATTCTTATTGAAAACGTTATGGAAAAGTATACTTAATTGATCTGAACAACTTATCCTCAAGTAATCATTGCTTAGTTGCTGATAATGCTAAGATAAATGAGATTGGATGGCTATGACATCGTAGATTAGGTTATGCTAGCACACACTTAATTTCAAAATTGCTGAAAATGAATTTAGTTAAAGGTATTCCTAGCTTAGATTTTGAAAATAATCGAATCTTTGATGCATGTCAATTTGGTAAACAAACAAGAAATTCTTTCAAATCTAAGAATGTTATTTCAACTACTAGGCCCCTGGAGCTACTACACATGGACCTCTTTGGACCTACTAAACCACTAGTCTAGGAGGAAAGAAGTATGGTCTTGTGATAGTAGATGATTGCTCTATATTCACTTGGGTAATATTTTTGACTCATAAAGATGAGACTTTCTCAATATTCCTGAAATTTTTCAAGAAAGTCACAAATGAGAAAAACATTACCATAGTGTCTCTAAGAAGTGATGATGGGACTGAATTTGAAAATTACTTATTTAAAAAATTCTGTTTTGAAAAGGCATACATCATAATTTTTCTGCACCTAGAACACCTCAGCAAAATGGAGTTATAGAAGAAAAATAGGACTCTAGAAGACATGGCCCGTACCATGCTATATGAAAGCAAACTCCTAAATATTTTTGGGTGGAAGTTATTAACACAGCATGTTACATCCTAAATAGAGCCCTAATTAGACCTATCCTTAAGAAAATACCCTATGAACTATGGCATGATAGGAAACCCAATTTAGGCTACTTTCATGCATTTGATTGTAAATGCTTCATCCATAACAATGGTAAAGATAATCTTGGAAAGTTTGACGCTAAATCTGATGAAGGCATTTTCTTAGGATATTCAACCTCTAGTAAAGCCTATAGAGTATTCAATAAGAAGACTCTAGTTGTAGAAGAATCCATTCATGTAGTCTTTGATGAGTCTTTAGCATCAAGTTCGGGAAAGATTGATGATGAGGAAGATACAAGTTTACTTGAAAGAGGTATTGAAAAATTAGATGTATCTTCAGATTATGATCAAGTAGCAAAAGATGAGGATTTACCTTTGGCTGATGTTATTGATACTGCTCACAATGATATAGATCTGCCTAGAGATTGGAGATATGCTCATGATCATCCAAGGGATTTGATCATAGGTGATCCATCTCAAGAGTAAGAACTAGATCATCCATGAGAAATATTAATAATCATCTTGCATTTGTATCTCAAATAGAACCTGAAACCATAGAAGAAGCTAAAAAAGATAGCAATTGAATGTTAGCTATGCAAGAAGAGTTAAACCAATTCACTAGGAATAAGGTATGGACCCTAGTAAACAGACCTAGAGACCATCCTATAATAGGAACTAAATGGGTTTTTAGAAATAAATTAGACGAAAATGGCACAGTCGTTAGGAATAAAGCTAGGCTAGTTACAAAAGGATATAATCAGGATGAAGGAATAGATTTTGATGAAACTTTGCTCCTGTAGCTAGATTAGAAGCCATTAGACTATTGCTTGCATTTGCATGTCATATGAATTTCAACTTATTTCAAATGGATGTTAAAAGTGCATTTTTAAATGGTTTTATAAATGAGGAAGTTTATGTTGAACAACCTCCTGGTTTGAAGATCATGAATTTCCAAACCATGTTTTTAAATTACACAAAGCACTTTATGGTTTAAAACAAGCACCTAGAGCTTGGTATGATAGATTGAGTAAATTTTTGATTGAAAATGGATTTACAAGAGGAAATGTTGACAAAACCTTGTTTTTAAAAAGAAAAGAAATGGATTTATTGGTTGTACAGATTTACATTGATGATATTGTCTTCGGTGCTACTAACAATCGTCTTTGCCAAGAATTTGCTAAGTTAATGCAGGGAGAATTCGAGATGAGCATGATGGGAGAACTTAACTTCTTCCTTGGACTTCAAATTAGACAAGAAAAGCTGAAATTTTCATTAACCAAGCAAAGTACACGAAGGAAATACTTAAGAAGTTTGGTATGGAATCTGCTAAACCTCTTGGAACGCCAATGAGTCCTTCATGCAAGCTGGACAAAGATGAAAATGGTAAGAAAATAGATCAAAAACATTACCGAGGTATGATCGATCTCTACTTTACTTAACTGCAAGTAGACCTGATATCATGTTTGCTGTTTGTTTATGTGCAAGATATCAATCTGAACCTAAAGAATCACATTTTATTGCTGTTAAAAGAATCTTTAGATATCTAAATGGAACTAAAAATGTAGGAATATGGTATTCTAGAGACTCAACACTTAATTTGATTGCTTATTCTGACTCTGATTATGCTGGATGTAAATTAGATAGAAAAAATACAAGTGGTGCATGCCAATTTTTAGGAGGTAACTTAATCTCTTGGTTTAGCAAGAAGCAAAATTCGATTGCACTATCCACTGCTGAGGCAGAGTATGTTGCGGCTGGAAGCTGTTGTGCTCAAATCCTTTGGATTAAGAGACAACTTGAAGATTATGGCATCACACTTGATAAAATTCCTATTAGATGTGATAATACTAGTGCAATCAATCTAACTAAGAATCCAATTCAACATTCTAGAACTAAACACATAGAAATTAGACATCACTTTATTAGAGAACATGTACCAATAATGATATTTGTCTTGATTATATGAACACTAATGATCAATTGGCTGATATTTTTACCAAACCTTTGAGTGAGGAGAGATTTTTTATCTTAAAGGAGAATTAGGAGTTTGTGATCCTTTAAATTGATTTTCTGAAACTCTCAAGGTCAACTATATAAATTTCGGTAAAATCTTTTACACTTTATAAGAAATTTATCTAGAAGTTTGATTTATTGATTCCCCAATTATTAAGGAGAATTTATCTAGATTTTGATGATCAATTTGATTAGTTTCAGATCCTTGAAATTCATTTTCTTTCACTGAAACTATTATGGAGTCGACACCTTCAATTTTGGAGTCGACACCTTTTCTTTAGAGCTTTGTCTGCTCATTAGAGCCGACTCCGGCTTCTGCAGAGCCGACTCTAATTCGAGCGCTGACTGATTTTTTGTTCGGAGCCACACCTCACTTTGCGGGAGTCGACTCTAAGTGAAAAATCGTCACTTTATTAGGGCATCGACACCTTTAACGACTCAATCCCTTTCAAATCCTTCTCCAAAGCATTCCAAACTTTTCCAAACTCTTCAAAACCCTTGATTCCAACCTCCATTGACCTCCAATGGCTCCCAAGAGATGAGGATCCGTGTTTGTGCGGTTCCCATCGAGACGCTCCGTTCGAGGAACCACGAGCAATCATCTTCTAGCTCTTCGTCTTCCTCTTCTTCTACTCCGAGGCTTCTCCATCATCCACCCACGTTGACTTGCTGGCCGGGAAGGTTATCACTACAGGAAGGAAGGTAGATTTTAATCTATTTGAGTTGGAAGGTTTTTCTATCAGGAGGCAAATAAAAGAAATGGGTTGGGAGAAGGTTTGCTCACTGGATGTTCCGACCTACCCTGCCCTTGTGAAGGAGTTCTACAGTGATCTATGTAGAGGGGAAGGAGGTCTTATAAGTTCTATGCGTGGAACCAAAGTGGTGATCACTACAGAGTCACTAGAAAATCTTCTGGAGATACCCACTGTTGGTTTGACTGCCAGCAGCATAATGACAGAGGTGGAGCCCTGTCAAGGATGCTTGGGAGGGAAGTTTCTGAGTTTGAAGAGGTAATGGCAAATCAACTCAACTTGGAACTCATATTACTTCATAATATTTGTGGTAGAATCTTGTTTCCTAAGATTGGAAGGTTCGAGTATGTCTCGGAGCGAGACATTCTTCTGATGGATTGTATCATTATTGGTCAACCAGTAAATTTGGCCGGAATGATGATTGGTTATATGGCAGAGGCAGCTACAAAGAAAAGATCTACACTGCCATATGGTATGGTTCTCACACTGGTTTCAGAAGCCAAGGTGTAAAGATAATGGAGAAAGAACCGCAAAGAAATCTCAGATTTACTGACTACTACAACATCTCCACTATTCATAGAATGGGCTTCAGAAAGTTAATGGCCAGTGGCAAAGGAGAGGACAAGAAGCCAGAATTGAGGAGGCCATAGATGAGGATGTCCCTGGACCATATGGTGTGGACCGATCACTTCTTCACCCCTCAGGGCATCGGGTTTGTTTGCTGAGTCAGCAGGCTTTTCAGAGAGGCAGCTTGATCAGCTCAGGGCCTTATTGACTGAGCATGATTCAGAGATGAGAAATGAGATGAGGCAGCTCTCTGCTAAGCTTGACATGATTGTATCTTCATTGGACAGATCTGTGGATACCCTATCATCTGAGCTTCACAAGATTTTTGAAAGGCTGGAAGGGATCGCAGATGGATCTAGAGCTTACCTTGATGCCATGGACAACTAAGAAGGGATATAGATTTTGCTATTACTCAGATTGAGGATTGTCTTGAAGGCTTCAAGAAATCACAGAAAGATGAGATTATGGAGTTAATAGGTCATCTGAAGAGAATTGTCTACAAACATACTTGATTGACCTTCTACTTCCTATATTGATGCCTATCCTAACCAACTCAAGTCAAATCCCAATTAGTCTTTAAGATCCTATCAAATCAAAATTTAGCTTTTATGTTATTTTGATAGCTTGTACTTAGGATATTTACTGTTTTGTAATGCAATGTTTTGATGTAATGAAACACGTTTGAATGAATGATACAATGTTTGATATAATGATGATTGCAATGATGATATCTATTCTTCAACTTTTTTGAATTTGAATATCACTTTAAAATTCTTTATACAATTGTTTTTCACCTTTTTTGATAACAAAAAAGGGGGAGAAAAGAAGAATTGTATATGCATAAGAGAAAGAAAAAATGGTATCATGCATAAGGGAGAGAGAGAATGAGAATTTAAATATATTCAATCTAAAAGAAATATGCATAAAGAAAGGGGGAGTTATATTATGCAGGGGGAGCGCAATTTTATTTGATATAGTTCATGTTGATCATTATTGATCAATTTTGCTTATTTTGAAACTGTGGCTTATTTCTTAAATTGAACAAATTTAAATCTTGATAAGGTTTACAATGTTTATGAATTCTAATGCATATACTCAAAGTTTTTGTCATCATCAAAAAGGGGAGATTGTTGACCCAATTATTAATTTTGATGATAAACAAAACTATTTGAGTATAACTCATGAAGTTACTAATGATTTTGATTAAATGTTTCAGTTTATAACTTGTTTAAATGATCAAAATCTCGAGAGAAATCAAGTTCGGAGCTTAATTCTAATGTCAAGGTAAGATTGCAGACATTAGAGTCGACACTAGAATCAAAGAGTCGACTCCGGAAAACGGCACGGACTAGAGTCGACTCCTGGAACCTGCAGAGTCGACTCCAGTAAAAAAATAGAAAGATGGTTTTTCAGATTTCAAATTAGAGTCGACACTGGAGGAGTTAGAGTCGACTCCAGAAGAAAAATGTGTCGACCCCAGAAAAGTTAGAGCAGACTCCAAATCGGACTGTTTGGGGATTTCAAGTTAGAGTCGACCCCAGGAAAGTCAGAGCCAACTCCAGATTGTCAGAAACGACTTTCAGATGTGTCAGAACGTCTCTAAACCTTTCTTTTACTTTAAATCTCAACGGCTATTACCCTATTTGTTCCTAACTTTTCTTCCATTCTATTCTAATGGATAGTTTTCATCTATTCTTAGTTTTGGAAGGATCTATAAGAGCATGAGAGATGTGACTGTTTGAAAAAAGAGAAAAAGAGAAAAACAAGAAGAAAAAGAAGAGAAAAATCCGAGAGAAAATCAGAGGGAAAAATCAAAAGGAAAGATCGTATTGATTCCCTAAAAGAAAAGAGAGAAATCCCTACTCTTCACCCTTTCATTTTGAAGAGATTTCTAAGGTTGAAGAAGCAAACAAGCAAGCCCTAGTTCCTGTTCTTCATCTGTTCTTCCGAGCTTCAAGAGAATACTCAAGGAAGATCCATTCAAAAGCAAGAAAGAGAAGAAGAATCAAGCCACAAAGATCTACAAATCAGGCTTACAACTCTATCTCCTTGTTTGAATAGTTAACTTGTCTTATTTGCTCATTTAAGGAGCAGTTGTTGTATCAAATATTCTTGTTTTTCTTGTGAACTGAGTCAATCAGGTGATTGAATCAGTTGAGGCAGATTGCCTTGTACAAGAAGTTGCTTGTGTGTAAGGTTTTGTGCTGGTGAACCTTGAAAACCAGCTGGGTTCATTGTGTGCCCGGGAAAATAACAAGTTTGAGTTGTGATCTTGTGAAACAACTTGCTGTAATCAAGGTTGATTATAGTGTGGACCCAAAAGGTACTTGGGAGTGGACGTAGGTGTAGATACACCGAACCACTATAAAATCTCTGTGTTTGCAGTGCTTGACTTTTTATCTCTTCCTCTTCATCTCCTCATATTTCTGTCTTAATTGTTGCATATCTGTGATTTATTTTAAGTTAGGGGTTTTACTTCAAAAGAGTTTAAATTTTTTAAAAAGACCCAATTCACCCCCCCCCCTCTTGGGTTGCTATCTGGGACAATACTCCTGCATTCATGCGCCAAGGCATCTATGGTTTTATGACAGCCACATACATTCCACTTGTTGAGAAATTATTGAAACATAATTGCCCCAACTTTATTGATTTTGATGATTTCCAAAAGCCATGAGTACCTTAAAGAAAAAATGTGTTTATTTATCAAAAACCTTGAGCTTATTCAAATTGAAAGGAATGAACTATCAATGGTTATATCAAATGAGTTTTGAATCTATTAGAAAAAGGAGTTTCAAGTTCTATGCTTAAAAGGATTTCAAAAGGAATTTTTACACATTATAATTCAATCGATGAATTCTTGGAACATGTCTTGAATCCATGATAAACGTCATATTTAATGTATTCAAGTCAAATTTATATTTTAAATTTAATTGGGACAAGTTTTAAAGTCAATCAGAACATTTTTCTGATTTTGTATCGGTCCCGAGCCGACTCAAGGGTTTCCGAGTCGACTCCCCAAATTGCCTGATTTTCTCGAGTCGACCCTTGGTTTTCAAGAGTCGACCCCTGAATTCTTGCGAGCCGACTCCTGTCTGTGCGAGCCGACTCCGCTCAAACAACAGAACCCATGTTTTTTGAGCACTTCTCGAGTCGACTCCCCATTTTCCTCGAGTCGACTCCCGACTTTCAGGAGCCGACACTTCTGTTTTCGCGAGTCGACCCTTCAATGCTTAAAATGTTTCTATTTTGGTAATCGACCTCGAGCCGACTCCCTCAAAGCTCGAGTCGACTCCGCGAAATCTGGGCGCGATTTTTAACGATGACACATCAGCCCCAACGGTAAGATTTTTGAATAACGGCTATTTTTCCTTGTCTCTAACGGATATATTTTTGCAGATTCTATAAATAGAGGAGTTCTTTTCAAATCAAAACAACCCAGAGAAAATCAAAAAGAGAGAAAAGAATATCATTTGAAAAGAGGGAAAAACAGAGCATATTGGAAAAATCATTTAGCTCAAAGAAGAGTGATTCAAAAGGAGTGAAATCCAAGAGGAAATTCGTCTACTCCTTCTCATCAATCCACAAAGCCAAAAGAAAATCCAAAGCATTTCAAAGGTCAAATCGAGGATTTTCAAAAGAGGAAAAAGCTTCATCTCAACTCCAAAGTCTTCAACGGTCAAGAATCTAGCTGAGGCGTGATTCAACACTTCTAGAGGAGTTAAAGAGAAGAAGGAAGAAAGCCCAAGCATCTACCATCTGCAATACATCAGGCTTTTCTAACCTTTATTATTTTGTACTTCATTTGTATATTTGCTCAAGGGGAGCACTTATTGTTCAAACACTTCATTCTATTTGTTTGCTGATTCAATCAGTGGATTGAATTAGTGGAGGTTGGTATACCTCGTTGCAAGCCGGAGTGCTTGTGTTGGGTTAGTTGTGAGCCCTGAAAAACAACGTGTAGGGTTTTGTGCTGGTAAGCCCGAGTTAAAACCAGCTGGGTTCGTTGTGCACCCGGAAAACAACAAGTTTGAGTTGTGAGCTTGGAAAACAACTCGGCTGTAATCTAGAGAGATTATAGTGTGGACCCAAGTGAATCTTGGGAGTGGACGTAGGTGCTGGTTGCGCCGAACCACTATAAAATTATCTTGTGTTTGCCGTGCCTTATTTTCTCTATCTCTATCTCTCTTTATTTGCTTGTGTATTGCTTTTAGTTAGCCTCTCACTTGCACATCTTGCTAACTAATCAATTAAAGTTAAAAAGTCTTAAATTTTTAAGAACCCAATTCACCCCCCCCTCTTGGGTTGCCATCTGGGCCAACAATTGGTATCAGAGCAAGTGCTCATTTAGAATTTGATCTCACGATCAAGGGCTAAAGATCCATATGGCAACACAAATTGGTTCAAGTTTTGCTGAAGGTCATTCTACGAATCGACCTCCTTTATTTAATGGAACCAACTATTCATTGGAAAGCTAGAATGAGAATATTCATTCAAGCTTCTGACTATGAATTGGGGAGTATAATAAACGGACCTAGTACACCCACACACCTTATTGATGGCACTATTGTTCCTAAACCCGAAAGGGATTGGAATGATAATGATAGGAGAATGGCACAACTAAATGCTAAGGCCATTAATATTTTATATTGTTCCTTAGACTCAAATGAATTCAACCGAATCTCAACTTGTAATTCCGCAAAAGAAATTTGGGATAGGTTGGAAATTACTCATGAAGGAACAAACCAAGTAAAAGAATCAAAGATAAATATTTTGGTTCATAAATATGAATTATTTACTATGGAACAAACTGAAACCATCACATGCATGTTCACTAGATTTACTGATATTGTGAATGGTCTGAAAAGTCTTGGTAGAATTTATACTAATGCTGATCTTGTGCGTAAAATTCTTAGGTCACTACCAAGATCGTGGGAAGCAAAAGTCACTGCTATCCAAGAAGCAAAGGACCTCAATGCATTACCTTAGAGGAGCTTCTAGGATCCTAATGACCCACGAGTTAACAATGAAGCAGCATGTTGAGGAGGAAACAAAAAGAAGGAAAACACTTGCCCTCAAGACTGCAGAAATGGAAGAGAGCAGCAGTGAAAGTAATGATGAAGATGATGAGGAAACTGCTCTCTTGGCCAAAAAATTCAGAAGATTTATGAGAAAAAGGCCATTCCATAAAAAGAAATTTGGAGCAAGATTTGAAGGAGAAAAGGATAAGAAAAAGGACAAGGAGAAAAAAAGAAAAAGAGCCCTTAGTATGTTATGAGTGCAAAAAGCCAGGGCACTTTAAGTATGATTGTCCTTTGCTGAAAAAGGCCTACAAGAAAAAGAAGAAAGCATACATGGCAACATGGTCTGATGAATCTTCCTCATCGGAAGAAGATGAGCAAAAGGAAGTTGCCAATATCTGCTTCATGGCCAACGACGACGACAACGACAATGAGGTAAGTTCTGAAAACTCAAATGATGACTTTACATTTGATGAAATGTTTGAGGCTTTCAATGAACTTATGATTGATTTTAAATCCTTGAAAAAGAAGTATAAGTTTTTGAAAAATGACAATTAGCTTAGCTAAAAGTAAAAATGATTTAGCTTTAGAAGTTAAGAACTTAACAAATGAAAAAGAAGAAATAAGCAAAGAAAGAGATAATCTTAATCAAGAAATAGATTTGTTAAAATCTGAAACTAAAAACTCAACTAAAGATTTAAAAGATCAATTAGAAACCTTAGCTTTAGATAAAGAACAACAAGCTAAAGAAATTGACTCTCTTAAGAAAGATGTTAAAAAATATAAAGACATTGTTGAGAAATTCACTTTAAGTTCAACTAAACTTAACATGATCTTAGATAGTCAAAAAGCTGTTTTTGACAAAGCAGGTTTAGGATATAACACTTTAAGGAAACAGAAATCTCTAAAGAATATTTTATAAAAGCCAACCAAAGTAATATAACTTGTTTCAAATGCAATGAAAAAGGTCATAGATCATTTGAATGTAAAACGTTAAATAATAACAACAAGTTAAATGT